>OY751488.1:2539124-2855617 GCA_963565915.1 Entoloma clypeatum | reverse complement strand
CTTCGTGAAGGTGAATTGGGGGACATCATGTAAGGATTGTGATAATCATGGTGTCGAGCCTGTGTCTTGATGCCAGCCTGTGGTCTCATACCAACAGCCCAGTCTGGACGTGGGGGCAGAGGATGGTGTGAAGAGTTCGTTGAGGTGTACGTCCGCTGTGAGGAGGACGAGGTTGTGGAGGATGACTAGTTGTGTTATTTCAGTTCATGAATGCTGCGAAAGGAGGAGTTGCCTACTGCAGTCGACGATACTTCATCGTTGGAGGAGCGATTACTGTTACCGTTCCCAGATCCAGATTGCCTTCTCGAAGAACTCAATCGAGGCCCAACGGTATCTGCTCCTCCAGATCCAGGCGTATAGCCGCCTTGGCTTACACCCGGGCCATAGCCCCAGGCTGAATGGTCGTGGTTCGCACCGGTAGTGCATCATGTCCTGTACCATTTAAACCACCCGAATGCCTATTACTTAAAGTCCGACCATTGCCAAAGAGACTTGGGATATCACTCCGACTCATCGTAGGCGTGGTGGCGGCATTCGCCTGGTTTCCCATCATATCACTATTGTTCATCTTTTGGACGTCGTACATATTCGAGGAGGGATGAGGCAGGTGAGGTTCCGTGTGTTGCTCCGGCGGGGGAGGGTAGTATGGCATTTGATAGGTGTACGCATGTGGTGGTGGCAGTGGTGGTGGCGCATATGGTGGGTATTGGGAGTTGTGTGGTGGCGGTGCGGGCACGCCGCATGATTAGGGTTGTGAGGGTGTGGCGGGAGTTGAGGAGGGGGATGTTGTGTCTGCGGCGGGGATTGTAGCGAAGGATGGGACCATCCATAATGTGGATGATACGCTCCATATGAAGGGGGAAGATAAGGTTCACCGCTGGAAGGGGTAGATGGATCGGAGGAGCTGTGTTGGGGAGGGGGATGATGCGTCTGATAAGGGTTGTAGGGCGGGTAGTATGGATAACCGCCATAATAGGGATTCGGTGGCCCAGACGGTGGATATGGATAGAGGTATTGAGGTTGGTGGTATCCGGGATGTTGGGGATGTTGGGAGAGATCGTAGATCTGATTTTGAGTTGGATCGTATATATTGGCATAGGTGAAGGGCGGCGAGGATGCCCTTGAATTTCGTGGATTCCCGTGGAATGGAGGAGCGGAAGAGCGTAAGGGACGAGACGAAGCAGTATTTTGGCGAGCGCCTTTCTTGTTGTGGGGAAGTGGGGCTGAATACTCACTTTCCGTCGCGGGTGAACTGGGTAGCTCGTCAAAGTCCCCTGTAACACTGCTGCCGCCTCCACTTGTGGAGGCCGAGCCAGAGACAAGGCTCACGGAAGATGAGCTTGCACTCATGTTCCTTTCTTTTTCCTTCTCCTTTTCCTCAAAGTCCATGAATATTCGAGAACGAGCCTCGTTATAAGCTGCTTCTCGCTCTTCGATCGTTAACCGTTTTTTACCGCTGCCACCCGTTGCATTGCTCCGCCCGCCAAGGCTGCCGGATTCTGACGGCTCGACGTCGGAGAGATCGGCGTCTTCGCCTGCGACAGAGCCTGTCTGAGATTGAGACCTGTATGTGTATGGCTTGCGATCATGTTGGGAGCGCCGCATTATTTTGAAAGCTGGTTGGACTATCGATTCCAGTTGGACGAGTTCGCACAGCCTCTTTGGTGGACTAGTGGTGTACTATCAGCGCACAGAAAAAGAATGGAAAGAACAACTCTCACATTCGACTTTCTGGAGATGGGCATACGGTGATGCCCTTGCTGGTGGGATCGTTTTCTGGCACAAGCTTGTAGTATGCTGAGCATCGATGCACCAGCAGTCGTTGATATGACGTGGAAGGCGTCAGGTTGATTCGATCCCTTTTGTAGAGTTAGACCGGAAAGGGGGCGGGCTAACATCGCAGATATGTAGGGAAGAAACGCACCGTTGATCGTTTATTAGGCCTTCCATGAGCTCTCCCAGTTTCAACACGTATATTCTATCTTTACTTCTGAGGGCCTCCAGGATCTGCTGGTCGACATCTGGAAGCGGGCTTGACGGGGCGGTGGGAACGCAGTCTGCCTTGGTACCATTGAGACGAGTGGTGGGTTCGAGGGATACGGGGAGATTGGCTTGCACACTGTATACGGAGGAGAGTGATGGGGGAGGAGAGGCAAGGGGACTGGATGGGGTGGAGCTGGTGGCGGGGGTAGCGGCCATGGGTGGTGGGTGAGGTGAGACAACGACTGACTTAGTGATGGGCGTGCGCCATGCGAGACGAGACGAGACCGGGGATGGGACGATTGCAGCGCAGATTACAGTCAACGTTTACGCTAAAAACATCGTGGGTAAAATTTCTACCAAGTCCCTAATGTACAACCTGATATATATTAAAACCAAGGCTGTCCACATCGCCTTCAGCTGCAGTCACCCGTTGGGGAAAAAATTAAAGCACTTGCCAGAACGCAAAAATAAACCCCCCGTAGACTGCCAGTCCCAAAGCTGCCACGTTCAGGGTCTTACTCTGAGCGGCGTCATCGCGCGTCAGCTACAGAAAATGCCCGCTAAGATACCCGTCTCGAGAAGCAGATACTTGAATACATACCTTCCAATACAACAATCCAGGGAGGATGAACGAGATGGTCGTCGACCCAGTTGACCCCACAAACGACAACACTAAAAGGAGGTTGAGCAGCCGATCCAATCTCAAGACACAACACTTGCCCATTTGCAAATCATCTACAATATAAGCGATAGTAAACCCACTGGCCACGATAGCCGAGGTCAATAACGTGTGTTTCAACACTGACATCTCAATATTGGCATGGTCTGGGTCCGTTCCTTCGTCTTCGTCATCATCCCCGCTTGAGATAGGCTTGACACTGTGGCCCAGATGGAACACTTTGTCGAGGGAGTTTCGGCAGGGGTGGACTTGCAAGGGGTACGAAAACATCACAAGCACCACAATGGCGAGTTGACCACAAGCGATAAAAAGAGACGTGGACGGGTACATGGCAACAATGTTCGCTCCCACCTATCATTTCATCTCAACATTCCTTTCATGGTCAGACGCGAAAACGTACCTTTGAACCGAAAGTCAAGTATCCAATGACCGCAACTACTTCGTAGGTGATCGTGGCAGAACCGATTGCTGACCCAATCATTATATTCATTCGCTCCTGCGAATTATTCTTCATCTCGTTGTAGAGGGGGAAAATCTACATGGCTCTCGTCAATTCAAAGTTGATATTCGCGGACTTTGGACTTGCGTTCTGGGCACAAGTGAATGCGAAAACTTGAACCGGGAAGGTCGAAACGAAGTTGGGTGTGAAGTGAATGAGGTGGACTTCTCCCTTGACAGGCATTCCTTGCAGTGGCCAGAAATAACACACGACGACGATAGCGACAAGGTATCCTGATAACGAGGATAAGACACAATAATAAAAAGGGAGGAACAACTGACCGACAGAAAACAGCGCTACATAGCTGGTGTGTCGCAAGCTATCCAGTCGCCGAAGGAATGCCAAAGGCACAAGAATAAGCATAAAAATGATAATCCAATTTCCCCCGTGCAGAGTCCATGGTGGTGGAAGCGTGGATGATGGTGTGAGGACATGGTAGAAGGACTCTACAACATTCGGCATCAGGCCTTTGATGATGATCAGATAACTGTTACACAAATTTTTGTTCAACAAAGGCTTTTGTCAAGGCGATATTGCCAGTGATAACGAAAGTGCTCGATGAAGAAGAAAGTCATACCTGATAGAAACGCCAAAGCATTTGATAGCAATCGCTGCATCGAAAAAGACCGCTGCACTGGGAAACGTCATCTGGGTAATGATGAAGAAAGAAGCACGTCTATGCGGGGTTCGAGTCGCGCATAACGAAAGAAGATATAGACCGAAGGCTCCGACGCATCCTGAGAAGATGCAGGTGATGATTCCAGGAAGTATGCCAGCCGAAGCCATTGCCTTCAAGCACATTAGGGGTAGACTGAGGTACATGTCCATTGTACGCACCAAAGGAAATGTCAGCATGCCTGAGGCAGATACGTTATTCAGCTCATGATATGGTTTAGGACGCTGTAAACGAAACCCACCGCTTCCGATAATAGTATTCGCAAGATTGCTGGTACAGCTAATTAAAGTCGCATGGCCGTCTTCTTTCAATTTAACAGAGGAATCCCTGTCACCACCCAACAGCGCAGCTTGTTCTCCTCCTTGAGCTGTTCCAGGTTCAGCAGCATTTTCTTCAGCAACGCCATAGGTTTCTACCATCTCGAGATGCTCGTCTTCGTCTTCGAATTCGTGCGTAGTACTGAGTATGACTTGCTGAGGGTGAGATGACGATAGGAACCCAGGGAGCCACGCCAGATTCACGCAAGTCCCACGTTCGAATGGGCCCCGGTCACAAGTGGTGGTTCGAGTGAAGAAGGCTGGCTGGATTGTGAGTGCTATTCTCGGCATCCATAATCCAGAGTTTCTCATCACGTGCGCCGTTCTCCCTCATGTCGCGGAGTACCATGATCAGAGTCTTCAGTTCGCCGTCGCGTTTTTACCACGCAACAAAGCCACCTGCTCCCTTGTGCTTGCCACCCGGCTACCCCAGCCTTCTCCCGCTCGTGTTATCGTACAGCAACCTCTTACTTCGTCCGCGGAACATTGACGGACCATACTTGGCGAGCACAAGGACCAGTGACGGAGGTACCATAGACGAAGAAAGCGTCGTGCCGTTTTTTCTCTCGCGTCCGGAAGGCTCGAAGTTGCGGCAATTACCCATTGGTTTTGTGAGGGCGGAGGTGTCAAAAGCACTGGAGAAAGACCATCAGAGACAGATACACCAAAGTTCAAAGTCACCATGGGACCTCCAATACTCTTCCCCAAATGAGCTCGCCTCCATTTCATTCGCTCCCTGGGTTAACAAAGGAGGAAGGTACACCCGAACGTCCCAAATCGAGAGACTCGTTCGTGAGTGGAAGGATGAGCTCAGGTTCGACAACATCCTTCGAGGTCAGTTCACTACTGTGGAGTGTCATGCTACCCACACAACTCCCATTTAGGCTGGAGTGATGAGGGATACCCTGTTTTCCACCATACTACATACGGAACATCATCCCATGCTAACACTGTCGCATTTGCCATCGAGCGTGCTGCTCTTCCTCTCTTCGGGTTTGCAAATTTTGGAAGCCTCCTGATAGGTCGGTTTTTGTTCATATAGCCAGTGCTGATTTCAGTGACTGGTTCTCAGCGTACTTGCATGACCGAAGTACAGATAAAACGATGATATGGGTTCCTCGTCGGTCTATGACAAAGCGAACGTAAGTCTTGCCAGTTGTTTTAACAAGCTTTTCCGTCTCCGGCCTTTAATCTGTTCTCCAGATGGCCGGGTAAACTCGACGTCACTGTCGGCGGCGGAATTGGCTTGGGCGATACTGCCCTATTGACGATTATACGAGAATGCGTGGAGGAAGCATTGTTGGACAGCAAGTACGTCCGTGATAATGTACGTCCGGTCGGTATGCTACCCTTTCCGAATCGCTCTCCAGCGGGTTGGATTCTTCCGGGCTTATATTATCTCTACGACCTCCCGCTCAAATCTGATGGATTTATTGTCCCTCGGACCAATTTCGCAGATGGCGAGGTGGAATGTTTCGAATTGATGGACGCAGAAACGGTGCTTCGGAACTTGCTTGAGGGAATGTTCAAAGCAAGTTCAGCGCTCGCTATGGTGGACTTTTTTGTTCGACATGGGTTCGTTACCGAGGCATCAGACAGCAACTATGCAGACGTCTGTAGACTCCTCAAGCGCGATATTAGACTTCCAGTATCATAACTGTCGTTCCTTATTTTAGACGTAGTGGAGGACTAATAATGAATACGATGCAATTGCGAATTCTGACATCCAAAGGTAAGTTGTACCGGAGCAAGAACCCAATTCAGTTTTTGGCTTTTGGAGCCGCCATGAAGAAATTAGCGAGCTTTTTCTGTTTCGGCTGACCTCCTTTGGAACTACCTGCGCCTGTCTTGCCTGATTTCGCCCCCTTACTAGCAGTGGAATTTGTAGCGGTTGGCTTGATTTTAGGTGCAGACGTAGCCGAGTCTTCTTGCTCTTCATTCTTCGAAGACTTCGCCTTTGATTTTCCCTTGCCTTTGGCGGGCGCAGCAGGTTCAGGTTCCTCATTCTCGTCAACCGATTCATATGAGGAATAATCCTCGAAGACTGCGAAAGATTAGAAGATAGCTGTGGTATCTGGCAGGCCTCACCAACTTGTATAGTTTTTTGCATCATTTGTTTCTCGGCTCTTCACTACTCTCTTCTTCTTCAGGCCATTACTACCGACTGGAATAACTTTCTTTGGTCGACGTTTCTTCGGTTTTACCGGTGGCAAGGAGTCATCGTCCACCTCCACCTCCTTCTCCGGAATATCGTCTGCTGATCCTTCCTCTTCCTCGCCCGTGCCAGGATCATGAGCAGGAGCCTCTCGTGTCACACGCATGACTTGATCTGTCGTTACTCAGTGATGCATTCTGGACATGCAGGGATAATCTGTTCGCTTACCATCATCAATATCCATCAAGTTATTCACGTCCTGGGGGTCATCTGAAGTTGCGGGCTCTGATGCTCTGGATGGACGCGATTTCGAGGCGAGTCGCCGTACACCCTCATCATCATCATCATCGTCTGACAGCACCGTGCGGTTCTTCAATCGTACGCCTTTGCTCGATTCAACTGAAGGTTTCGATAGTGAAGGGTTCTTTTTTTTATCGTCATCCGAATCAGACGTCGCCGGTGACCTGCGTTTCGTGCCTCGCTGGAATATGGTCATCAATCTTCAAGTGGCCTTTGAGACATCAACATCAAAAACCTTTTTGTTCTGGGCTTCCAAAGTCCAGTCAGATTTGGCAGTTTCCCTATCGGCGGTCTCCTGTTTACTTGTTTCTTTCGGCTTTGACTTTGAGAAGAACAGTTTCCCTGCAGCCTTGACCTCCTTTTTGGCTACGGGTACGGCGGGCTTTTCTTCGGGCTCTTCAACAGACTTTTCTTGAAGCGTGACCACGGGCGACTTTTCCTGTATACAATCTTGCACAACCGACTTCTCCGTAGGTTTCGACAACTTTGGTTTAGAAGGTCCAGCAATGGGTTGATGTGCTAGTTTCGATTTTCTCGCCGGGGCCACCACCTTGACGTTCGACCCCATGATTCTTCCAACAGCTGATGCAATTTCAAGACCCTGTTTTCCAATGTCGATCTCACGTATACTTTCTGCGGGAGTACATATAAGACCTGCGTCCTATACAAGGAATGTTGAGTAGTCATATTCAGTTCCACAAGGTTGATCTTTACATACGTGAATCGGAGCGGGAGTTAAGCTATAGACATGAATCGAATTTATGCGTGAAAACTTAGATTCGACGCCTGGGCGAATATCAGAACCAAGGACGGCCGGAAACATTCCGACTCACTTTGCAGATCTTTTTCGTTAACTAGTAGCATCGTCGTTTGTGGGACTTCCTCTCCATCATTCTCACATTCTTCTTCTTCGCCAACGCCTTTGCCGTCCATTTCGATGTCCCCAGAGACGCGTCTCTGTGAGGTTGAGACCTCGCCGCTTACAAGGTAGGTTGCACAAGCCACTTGTGAATGGTATGGTGCAACATTGTGATATGTTGCAAGCTCACTAGCAGATGTTAAGAAAGCCCTTGCAGAAAGGGTATTGCTCACTTCTTCGCAGTGTTTACGTGAATGCGTAATTCTCGACTAAGCGACCTATATGTTACCTTGAAAGTTGAATCAATGAAGAATGTTGTCATGGTGCTTGCAAATGTCCTACAATGTTCTTCTCTATGAAGATCTGTTTCGTCAAATAATCGACGACTGCCTGAGTGGACATGAAAGGGAGAGCTTATCGAATTTGGGCCTACGACTGGGAGCCACGTGATTCGCTAGTGACTGAGCTACTACATACTAAGTATGAACGAAAGCGAGAAATGAAGGGTATCTTGTCCGAGGCAATTTACAAAGCATGAAATCGTAGGCGCCGAGTCACTCTCTACTATCTTCTCACCCCCCGACTACCATGCCTCGTACGGTCTGCCTCTCTGGCCTTCGACCGCTGTTCCCTGATGCTCATCATAAGCTGTCGCCCAACAGGCGAGAGTTCCGAGGACGATACTGGCGAGGGAGTCATTCCCCTTGGTGGATGGAATGTCCCAGGATTGACGGCAGCTCGAAATAAGGATTTCGAGTCAGACTTGGCGCGTAGCGGTGTCAAAGGTGACTTATGTTGTGCTGACAGTTGCTTCCCAATGTAACCATTCTCCTTGTTTAGTCCCATTACAATTGACCGGGTTCCACTTGCTCTTCGCTGGTCTTTCCCGACTAATGTAATGGGTCGCCCTATGTCGACGTGGCCTGATATGCTAGAAGAACTATGTGACGAAGTGCGTCGTGAGACGGCCGGTGTATATGAGTCATGGGACTGCGAGGAGCATGAATCAGAACGCTCAACGAGTTCAGTTGACCGTTTTTGATTATTTCCAGGAGCAAGCCGTCGAGATTGAGTGCGGGGTCCACGAGGGACACGATCAGATGTTTCCAATTTATATGACGGGGTGGGAGCTGTGACAATGACCTTTGTTGGAGCAGTCATGATGACTTTGATTTGATTTACGGTTTCATGCCGTTCACTACAGACGCGGTTGTCGTGTAGATCGCGGAGGGGTGCGGAAGACACCAACTCTGTCTGTACAACAGGACAAGTCATTTCCAATATGGGTATTGCTGAGGATTGGCAAATAGGATGGTCATCACTTGTGGAAGATCCAGAAATGTCGAAGCAAGGTCTAGGTAATGCTGAATGAGGTACGGGGTTTCCATCCACTGAATCGTCTGAAAAGTGAGAATGTTCTCCACTGGCTGAGGGAGAACCATGATCTGATGTACTGAATGCGCTGGGAGGATGCTGGGAACGTTTTCCTGCTGGGTCCATCGAGAACTGGGACTGTCGTCTTTCCGCTAGAAATCCAAAGATCTGGGAAGCCCTTCGAGGTGTTGTCGCATCTGAGTACCCATAAGGGTGACGGTCTTTGCAAGACTCGCCCACGGAACGAAATGACTCCGATATGCTAAGTTCGACTTCCATCGAGGAAATGGCGGGATTTTCGTACATGGAAAGATCATGATCTGTAGAGAGTGAAAAGTCGTAGTGGGCGTTGTTGCACTGCAAGGCGTCGCGTTGAAAGTGAGCGTCTGGAGAAATCGGGGTGCGAAGATCAGAGGAGCATGAAGAGGACCCGCTGGTATTCTCGCTGTTAAAAAAAATGAGCACTGGTATGGAGAAATCGCGTATTGCACAGACCCAAGGAACCGTTCCGCCCAGGAAATATCACCGAGACCAGATTCATTTGTATCCTTCGAACTTGAGCTTGTTGGATTGCCAAGCAATTGTCGCAAGGTTGAACCGGTTCGGCGTGTTTGGGCACGCCCATCTTGCCGCTGAGAAGGAGGGCTGTTGGAAAATGCATCCGCGGCGATTTGCCCATGCTCGTCGTACATTTCAAGGAGACTGACGACGGAGGGATCTGACCGCAGACCAAGGAGATTGGAGGTGTCGTTGAGCTCTGGGTTGGAATGGGGGTGCTGAAGTAACGTTTCATCGTTGTTGCGGTCACGGGTTTCGCCGCTGAAGGGATCCTGCTTTCGTCCATGGACTGTGACGGTATATGTGCCCCGTTGGCTGATGGTGCTGCTTGCTAGACTGATTGTGGAGACGGATGGCGGGTGGATCACCTCGTTTATTGGATGCGCTGCAGTTGAAAACGGTCTAACACACGTCATTTGCGATGGATCAAGAGACTCACGCAGAGGGGGCAGCGAGGCATAGTCAACCTCAGAAACGACTGTATACCGAGCCGAAGAGGACCTGAGTAGACGACCGATGGCTGCTTCATGCTCTTCCTCCTCCAGGGCGCGAAGCTTGGCGTCGACATTATGAACGATCTGTGGTCGTTTCTTGTGTTTCTTGCTTCCAATTGAGAAGATACGTTTGAGGAATCCCATTCTGATTTGAAGAGGTGAATGTCCAACTTGAACCAAACAGCGTGCAATAAAGTATTCCGCGATTGTATCACGTGATAGTGCTCGCATCGGCCCCGGAACACTGACCATTATGACCCACATCGTTCCCAACACGGCGAGTAATGCCAGAGACTTTTGCATGCTCGAACGGAACCTACTGTCGCACCTGAAACTCGCACTTTTGCTTTCTCTCCTTTCTTCTTCTCTCTTACTTCGAGTACGCCTGGTTCCGGAACCAGATGGTCCCCCTTTACACACAAATCCCAAGACCAGTCTCCCACTTGCTGGTGTCGAGATTGCGGCGGCTTTGGCTGCCATCATCGGAGGCATCTGGGAATATTACAGTGGATATCGAGATTTGCGAGACATGAGAACTTTTCTTGTTGCGGCAGAGTACGTTTTCGCTCGCTCCGGATGAGATTGACATATAAAATTGATTTCATGCCAAAAAAGCCCGCACCTCATTATCATGGCAGTCGTCGTTGTAGCCGTATTCGCAACTTGTATCATGTTTTTGGCGGATGGACCTTGAGTTTATTATTTAATTTCGAGCACTCTTGTGGCGGGAAACGTGGTGTGGATCAATCTGATGGTTCCATCCTTTTTTTGTATATATATCTTTGTGCTCTCTCCTAAAGTTATTGTATCGACTCCCTTCTTTCCCTTCACTCATACCCGACATGAAAGTCAGTCAAAAAATACAACAGTCCGCAAGGGAAGACAAAATTTGGTGGTCGTTCGAGTACTTCCCCCCTAGGACTGCCCAGGTAACTATGCCCTTTCTCTCTGCTCTCAAAAATACACACTCATCATCTCCAAAGGGATTACAAAACCTCTTAGACCGCATAGAACGCATGAGGGCCTTGGGACCTGAATTCATAGACATCACTTGGTGAGTCGTGTGTTCGATGACACGTCAAACCTACACTGGGCTTACTGCAACTGTAGGAATGCTGGTGGGCGGACGTCTGATCTCACCTCAGAGATGGTGAAGACCTGCCAGAGCTTGATCGGAATCGAGACTTGCATGCATCTCACCTGCACGAACATGCCCGCGGAGAAAGTTGATATTGCTCTAAGCGTATGTGATGATGCACATACCCTCATACGGTCCTTTCATAACGTCCCACCGACCGTACAGGAGGCAAAGCAGCACGGTTGCCGGAACGTGCTTGCTCTTCGCGGCGACCCGCCGATGGGCAAGGATGACTGGGAGCCAGTCGAAGGCGGATTCATCCATGGCATCGACCTCGTACGACATATTCGCCGCGACTACGATGACTATTTCGATATCGCTGTCGCGGGATTTCCTCAACACCACCTACTTCCTCCCGAAGAACGTGATCTGGAAATGAAATATCTCAAGGAGAAAGTCGATGCCGGTGTCAATTTCATCTTTACGCAGATGTTTTACGACGTCGATATATTTTTCGAGTGGGCAAAGGCCGTTCGCGCGGCTGGTATAACTATCCCTATCGTTCCGGGCATTGCCCCCATTCAAACGTGGAACGGATTCCAGCGTGCCACCAGCCTTGCGAAAATTATAATCCCTCGATCCTTCCTAAACGCCCTCGAATCACACAAGAACGACGACGAGAGGGTTCGAGCGATTGGAACAAAATTAGTCGCGGACATGTGCAGGAAGATTTTGGACTCAGATCTTGGGATTCGTGGTCTTCACTTCTATACCATGAACTTGGAAAAAGGTACCAAAATGCTTCTGGAAGAATTGAACTTGGTTCCTCGAGTAGAGACCATCAAGCCTTTACCCTGGAGACAGGCAAGGAGCATCGTTCTTCCATCCCGTGTCTGCTGACATTCTTCTCTGTGTAGTCTCTTACGCCAAACAGGCGCCAAGAGACCATCCGGCCAATCTTTTGGGCGAACCGCACCAAATCGTACATATCGCGAACAGAAAACTGGGATGAGTACCCCAACGGACGATTCGGTGACTCCAGGAGTCCCGCTTACGGTGAACTCGATGGTTATGGCGTTTGGATAAAACAGACGGTTTGTCACTTTCCCCTCCCCCACTACTCCCCACTTTCAACTCAACCATCTTCAGAGAGAGGATGCATACAGACTCTGGGGCCGCCCGACGACATCTTCAGAGGTCTCATCCCTCTTCGCTCGTTTCTGTACTGGTGATTTATCTGCACTTCCTTGGTCCGATCAAGCTCCCGCCACAGAAACAACCGTGATCTCAAAACAACTAGCCAAGATGAATAATTATGGTTTCTTGACTATCAATTCCCAACCTGCAGTGGATGCCGCTCGGAGTGACGACAAGGTATTCGGATGGGGTCCAAGCAATGGTTACGTCTATCAAAAGGTGAGCCCTTCCAGCCCCTTCGTCCTATCTTTCGAATGATAGCCCGGCTCCAGGCCTACCTCGAGTTCTTCGTGAACCCCACTCTCCTCTCTCTTCTTCTGAAGCATATCGAGCGGGACAGCAATATCACCTACTACGTAATTAATAACCGCGGCGATCTTCAAACCAACACTCATTCTGATGGACCCAATGCCGTGACCTGGGGAGTGTTCCCTGGCAAGGAGATTGTCCAACCCACGATTGTCGAAGCCGTTAGTTTCATGGCATGGAAGGTTCGTTTGTTTTCGTACTAATAAAATGGGTTTCGGCTGACCGTGCATATGTCCCCTTAAGGATGAAGCCTACGAGCTTGGCTTCCAGTGGGCCCGGTTATATGAGCCCGACTCTTCTTCTCGGAAACTGATTACTGAACTCATGGAAACATCTTTCCTCGTGAATGTCGTTCACAACGATTTCCGTAATCCTGAGGCGATCTTCGTACCTTTCTTCAAAGCCGGTGAAGAGTACCTTGCGATGAAATCCAACTCAAAGCCGCCCACCATCAACGGACACTGAAGACCTTCCACCCCTACACCATGTCTGCCATATTTGATCTGACTTTCACATAGACTGCTTGTACCCCCGGGTTCAACCCCCGTTGTTTTCACCCATTCCTTTTGGATCACCGATCTACTCACTGCCATTTCCATACAACCCCCAATACGCATTGCAATCCCAACCCACTTACATTTTGGCATCTTTTACAATAACACTCACTGCATCAACTGCATACCTACATGTACTGCTCATCCCAGATCATTCTGACTTTACCAGACATGATAATGAACTTGATTCCTACAAATACACGATCCTACATCAGATCCGAAAAGAAAAAGTCCGTATTAGTAGGGGGTGGTCCAGCAACAAGACCACTAGGTATTTCAACCTTCTCTCCCGAGAGATCTTTGTGAGGAGGATAAGCAGTGTCGATTATTGCCATACTTGAAAACCATAATTTGAACGCACCTAGAAGCTTGATCTTGAGCCCAATCTCCGTAAGAGCCTGGACAAAACCTGCTGTTTCTTTGGATGCGACATGACCGCCGTCACGACGGAGCATATTCAATCCATCCGTCCAGTCTGCCCAACGGGATTGATCAGGGGCAATCTGATCTGCCAAGGAGCCTTCATGTGTACTCAAGAGCGAAAAAGAAAGAGGGGAGGAGACGAGAGACGAAGTCGGGGGAAGATCATTTTGATCTCGGAGGACATTGGGTGGGGGAGCACAGGTGCCAGTGGCAATCTCACTGATCATAGACACGTCGATCCGTTCCGGGAGATCTTCGAGGCCATTGCGAACAGGAAATTTCACCGCGGAGTCCACATAATGCAGGTACTTGAGACCGTTATCCTTGGACGATATGATTACACCAGAGGGAACAGATGATAGTGCAACCTACCAGTCTCATGAAGCGCCAAGGGCGGCTAGGTCGGCGGATAGTTTCCCGGGGAGAAGATTGTGGCAAGGCGTTGACAAACCATGCGCCCTGAAGGAGACATTGTATCCTCTGTTGCCGAACGAACTCATAGGACTCTTTGTAAAGCTTGGCGCGCAAATTTCTGGGCGTATCAATCATGGTCAAAATCGAAGACATATTTCTGATCTCGCTACTCACCGCACTGGCACTTTGCTCAGCAGGTCGTCTTCTAGTTCTAATTCCTTCATTTGACGATCTCGAACAGATCGATATTCACGTTCATTGAATTCATGTTCAACCTCGTGCCACGGCCGCACATTTTCGCTGCGCAGGGCAACTTTGACTCTTGTGCAGAGCACCCTGTGAAATGCACAACGGAAGGGTAGCATGAAAGCACGTACTGACTGCGGACCAAGGCAACCACTCGAGTAAAGTCACCAGCAGCTGCACCACTCTCGGTCCACATGCGAAGGAAAAAATGTGTCGCAAGGGAATGGACTTTGTAGAAGTCGAGGAAAAAGGGCTGGAAGGTTGTAGATGTTGAGTCTAAGCAGCATAAAAGTCAGAAACCATGTTTAACATCACGAGTGACCTACAGCCTGGAGCGAAAATGGCCCAATGCTCGGACAAGAGTTCTACCACTTCGTTCGATGCTCGCGCAATTGGGCATCTGCGTTCCCGCGGCCGGCTGAGCTGCTCGAGAACAACCTGCAGCAAGAGATTAGTTGGTGCGCATTCCTGCGATCATTGCGGCCGCACATTTGAAAAATTCGAGTCCGCCTCTGCGAATTTTTTCTGGTGGTGCTGGTCAACAGCGAGTTGCTATTCAAGGAGAAGGTATACATACCAAACAGTCCAAACCGAGCATCCCGACTTCACTAAACTCCTGAACCATATCCTCTGAATCGAAACCCAGTTGACGCCACTTTAGAGGCGCACCCCGGTCATCTACGCCGACTTCCAACTGCGAGTTGGACCAGACATAATCTAGAGCGGCAGCATGAGAGGGTTCGGCTTCGGTGTCGACCAGAGTGGTTTTCTTCCGGTACGTGACACGGATGATGTTTGCTTGGAAATCCAAGATACAGGAGGTCAGGTCTTCCATGATGTGCAAAGACATGAGGCGCTGATGATGGCAAAGACATTGGGACCCGTGTTGGGAAAACGTGGAGTTACTTACAACGACCGCTTTCCTGACGTTCAACCGCTCGAGTTCCGAGATGAACTCTTCCCAACGTGTATCGCTGGCATGAGACAGCAGGGAATTGATGAGCATCATGCTGAGGGATAAGGTGAGTCAGGTAACGAAAGGGATGAATATCATTACCCGCCTATGCTGGGCCATCGCGGTATCGGCGCTTCCTAGTCGACTGACGACGGTCTCAAGCAAGGCCTTTTCCTTGCGCATTTGCTCAAAAACGACAGGGAAACCGTAACGGTACACTGATCCCGGTGGAGCTGGAGGGGGCCCTTTGCTGGAGCTGGCGATGACGGGTCCGGGGGCACTCACTGGATCAGCTTCGACCAGTTTCTTTAGAATGGCAGTGGCTGGGCGACAAACGTTGATTAAAGACTGAGGGGAAGACAAGATCTGAACGACTTTGAAGATGAAACCGTGGTCGAGAGTTGCCCAGCCATAATCCAGTTCCATAAGATTTTGCATGGCAGTCAATGCATACTGGATGGTGCGAGGTGAGGGGGCGAGAACGATGGTAAGAGATAATACTTACGGCGAGAGTATTGCCATTGGAAGAATAAATGATGTCGACCAACTCTTCGAGGCCGTTGTGATTTATGAACTCGTGGGCGAATTGCTCCTCCTAAGTGAAGGTAAGGGAGGGTGATAGGCGGGGTTGAGGGGACGCACGCGGATGAATTTTTGAAGGGAAAAGAGAGTCAACTTGATGTTCTTGTCGTTTCTCTGACTGAGTTTGTCTGCAGTTTCTCGAGCTTCCCGAATGGGGGAATTGACGAGCCTGATGAGTACGGTGTTGGTGTTGGCAAGGGGTGTATCATGAGTGAAGGGACTGACTTGAGGTTGACCTTTGCCTTGATCTTTTTCCTGAGGTTGTCATTTGTGACGAGCTCGTCTGTCTCGTCTCTGAGGGCATAGTTGACGGGTGGGTCCTTGATCTTGAGGTTGAGACAGAGTTGGCGGACGACATCGTCGACGGTGAGTGTAGGGTCTATGCGAGCGCGGACGGTGATGCCGTCAGTTGTGGAGACGTTGTTGGTTGGGACGAGGGCATGTTGCCTGAGTTGAGAGGCATTGGATGACATGCAGCACTGCGATCAAGTCAAAGGTGAGAATTGGGGGGGGGAAGGTGGACAGAGGGAAGGAAGCATCAGAAAGAGCGAAAGAGTTGCGTCCCAGACGCGGACGTCTCTGACTGACGTGCAAATGTAGGACTCATCATGTGGCTGGGGGACGATGACAGTGACCAACTCACCGACGACCAGGAGGAGTAGTAGTAGTGAGTAGGGTGAGATTATGTCAGCCACCGTCAGCTTCGACCATGACCTCGTCGTCGCTGGACGTCCTCGACCTCGTTGACCCGGATGTTCCCCAGCTTCTTGCAGAGTCTCTCCCCTCTCTGTCCTCCATCCCCTCTGAATCCTATCTCGCCGTTCCTCCTTTCCCCATCCGCCCCATAAAGCCTATGTCACCTTTGCTCGCCTCCTCCGACAGCCCAGAACACCTGTCCATCACCACCTCCATCGCTACCCTCCCCCGCTTTTCCAAGCAGATCCACGAGCCCGTTCGTGTCACTCTCTGGCTCGTCCGTCTGTTTCCTCCTGCTCTTCCGCTATACTCTACTCACCACCACCCCAGTCAGAGATTTCGCCATCCGACCCGCCTGGTGACATCCCGTGGGGAGGTGTCCGACCCACAAAACCAGCCGAAAACTGGTATCCCGAAGGCTCTCTCTTTTCTCCCCACCAGTTTTACCACGCCCTTCGATCTGCCAGAAGAAACCCCCGGAATCGCCCCTCCGCCTCCCTTCAATCCAACCCCGCATCCCACCACAACCCATCCTATCGCGAGGCCTTGGTCTTCAAACGCGATATCACTCTCAATGCCGATGGAAATCCCAAACGATGGTCTCTTCAAGTCCCCGCCACCACAATGCATCCAGACGTCGTTGATATGATGCTCGAACTGCAAGATCTCAACTCTTTCTTCAAAGACGGTCTTCAAGACCTCGATCAATCCGTTGCCGCCCTCGACCACCAGAACCTCAAAATACTTCCTCCTTCCCTCGTCGTTTCCGACTCTCACAACGCCCTTCCTCTCCTGCTCGATCCTTCCACACATCTCACAAACGACCCTTCCGTTACCCTTGCTGCACGCCGCGGTAAAGATCTCCTCCCTCCTTTATTCATCACTACCCCAAGTCACCACATAGCCACCAATTCATACCCTAGCATTCCTTCAGCCTTCATGGGTTCTCCCTCTGCCTATTCCCCAAACCTTGAATGCATCGCTCCCCACGACAAATCTTCTCTCGGCTTGGAAGATATGATTGCTACCCTCAAGTCAAAGTGTAGGTATCCACAACCGCCAGCTGATGAAGATTCTCAAGTCGTCGACTCTCCTGTCTCTGCCATGAGTTTTGCCTCACCGTCCGAACAGATCGACAGTGAAGACGACGATTGGGCTTTCGCTGTCTCCCTCCTCACCGAGTTTGGAAGTCAACCCTCGGAAATTATTGGTAAGATGGATCTCTCCAGTCACTCTCCTCAAAACGAACAACTCCCGACCGGATCGAATCTTCTCTCTGCTGGCGAAGTCCTGACCTCATCTAGCATCACAACCACACTTCAGAACACCGCTGGCTCTCTTCGTTCGCCCCCAAGTCCTGTGCCACCTGCTCCTCTGCCTTTGACGCCACCGTCAACTCCTGCAGATAGACCCTCCTCACCAAAAGGTGTGCGAAGTATCCTCAAAAGCTGTAAGAATGTCAGATTTG
This sequence comes from Entoloma clypeatum, assembly GCA_963565915.1. Lineage (NCBI taxonomy): Eukaryota > Fungi > Basidiomycota > Agaricomycetes > Agaricales > Entolomataceae > Entoloma > Entoloma clypeatum. The sequence goes on along the minus strand of OY751488.1, from coordinate 2,837,801 downwards.
CCTCTCTGCCTGAAAAACCAGATCACTCTGAGGTCAAACCCCTCGTCCTCAAACCTCCGTCCCCGCCTCTTGTGCATTCACCACCATCCCACCTTCGACGTCCTTTGCGTACACGCACGATCTACCGCGCATCGAAAATGGTCGGAGAGAATAAGCAAAGTATTAGTTCAGGATCTTATCTGCCAACACCTCCAAACTCTCATGTTATTCCCAAACTCGACAAGACCGGAACCAGTCTTCCTCCTTCTCCCGCAGACCAATCCTTCTCAAAGTCACCTAGCCCTCTCAGCCGGACAGTTTCTCCTCTTCGTCCCACTCTATCTGCTCGGCATAGTGCTTCAGTTACTTCCGCTCGAAAGTCGATATCTCTCGGACGAGCAGTGAAATCATCCGATGCCGATAAGGAAAACAATCCTCCCAAGGCTGCTTCTTCTGCTTCTACACCACGGGCGACGACGACATCGCGATGGACCATGAACGATATGACTTTCCGGCGAGGTAGCAACATCAGCCAACCGAACCCTGATGGCACACCGAGAAGCCGCATGCCCGTTCCCCTCCGAAACATCTTGACTCGGTTCAAGTAATCTACCTTTCTACCCTGTATATACGAACTTGCTTGTATTCTCTTCCCTTCCCGTGGCCTGATGGTCTAGTAGTATGATTCCTTGTTAGGGCAAGTTTCGAGGAGGTCCCGGGTTCAATTCCCGGTCAGGCCCTTTTACTATGTATGACCACACTATCAAGCCAATAGAAATTTCTTTGTTCTGCACCAGTATGTTAAGACAGGACTTTTTGATCATATTGCCTCTTACACTGGTGTACTACAGCATAACTCGTCGAGTGAAAATGCCAGCATCGATTCTATCAAACATCTACGTAGGAGGGATATCATCAAATATCAAGATAGAACGGCGCTTCTTGTGGTCTGCACCCGCATCTCAACGACCAAAACCACTCCCTCTACCCGGAAAGCCGACCCTGAAAATTCCTGCACCTGGGGATATCGGCGGTGTTTCACCAGGACTATGTGTGGGTAGCCTATTTTGGCGTCGGAAGTCGCGTGGGAGAGGGGGGTCCTCCGGTTCAAACGGTAGCTCTTCCTTTTCCTCGCTAGTATCCGGCTGGAACAAAAAATGACTCCGATAAATAGATTCACGTTTAGAGAATCAGCGCCAACCTCAAGATCGATAACGAGAGCACCTGTATGCCAACCGGCCGCCGCAATGGCGAAACAGAACCGGTCCTTCGGTGTCTTCCTTCCATAGTCGAACCTGACCTCTGTTGGCGTTTCGACAGCAGGAGGCTCCCCTCTTCTAGTTTGCAACGCCCGCTCCCTCTGCTCTTTCGCAGCAAATGCCCCAGGACTACCCAGGGGGAGGGTGGTCGGGTCGCCCAGGCCAAGAGCCCCCTCGGAATATGCACCCCAGGTCAAAGTCTTGCCTGTTGAGGTCAGCGCGACATTATGGTAGTCGCCAAGGACCACAGAGATGACCGACTGGTTTTGTAAAGAAGGGATAATCTTCGGCTCAGACTCTGGAGTACTGTCTGTATCACCCATGAGCACGATCGAGCTTGACCCCGTCGAGTAAGCGATGAAATGCATGAAGTTGGCAGAAATCTGGTACATGATCAAGATTAGTTCATGAAGAAAAGCAATCAATTTACATGGGTGATTTTCATGCTTTCTGGAGGATCCAGGTCAAGCCGAGCAAAAGTAGACCGCACTCTTTCGAGTTCGCTGAATTCCGGAAGCTAGACACCCGATGATCAGATGTTGATTTTGTATATCCACAGGAAGACGTACGTATTGCCATCTCCCTTGCTGGGCGGCTGACGCCGTTTCGAGAGAACGATATACGAGAACATGTCCCCCGTTAGTCAATCCGATGAGGTGCCCATCTAGTCCTGCAATCTTCACAAGCTGAGTCGGGGTCTTCTCTTCATCTTGTTCTTCGAGCGAAGGAAGGACAGGTATCGAGGGTAGTCGAAGCGGATCTTCATCGAACGACCAGGTTACACAGGGGATAACACCATCCGGGCTTGCGATCGCCTTCTTATCGCCTTGAAAATTCAGCTCATCATTCTTCTGACGAATGATATCCTCCAAATGGCCAGAAAATGGCCACCAGACGTAAACATCGCCGGATTTGGTGAGAACGGAGGAAAAACCCCAACCACACTCGACTTGGACAGGTTTGGAGTCGGCATCGACGAATACATTGGATGACAGCTTGAATGGCCGGCCCCAGCTCGTGAACGTCCATATTTGGTTCAAGGCATCAAGAGATGAGGCATGAAATCTCCCGCAGCTGGTTCGTGTAACTGAGTGAAAGTATCAACACAGTCATGGGGACTGCCCACCTGATGCTGCGTGTTGCAACCGGCATTTCTAACCGCAAAGGGGTGCCTGTGGACTTCCCTGGTTCCGAAAAACCATCGCTCCTTAAAAACCCAGTCCCATTCAACGCTCCTGCGTAAAAGTTTGGATCAAGGTCAAGAAAGGGCGAATGAAATCGATCTGACCCCAAACGTAGATCCTGCCTTTGGAATCCAGAGCATGGAATGACCTGAAAGGAGAAGAGAAATCTGAGAGACCATCCTCGAGAGAGCATGAGGCAACGCGGCCTACATTCCCCCCGCCACAAGGCTCACAATACGAACACCTGGGATCCGGAGGCGGGTCGGAAACGGAATGCCGCTTCGAATGGTTACTTTTGGGAACTGCGCTAAACCTAGCCTACCGTTTGATCTCTCGCTATGAACAAGACATGCGTATTGGTTTCTCCCCCGATCGTGTTGGATTACTTACCCCCAAACGTACACTGCCGCGCGGAAGTGCCGAAGTGATTAAAGTGAACATTTACATGATTGAGGAGAATTTACCGCTAGGTCTGAAAAGGCCACGATAGATGAATTGCCAGCCAGTGGTGCGGGCTGTACCATCCCCAGAAAAATTGTAATCAGATTCGAGCCTTCGTCTCCAAAGGGTGTCATCGGAACATATCATGGCCAAAAACTTGCATGGGGTCAAATTTCCGATGGGACATGATGAAGAGAAGATAAGTACTTTGTTTGTGCAACCAAGGTGCAGTATATCAGACACTTGCATCAATGGCACGATGTTGTCCACAAGAACTTCAATAGGTATTTCAGCCAAAGAAACCATGCTGGAAGGGTGGATTGTAGATGGACGTGTCAAGCAGAGTTGAAGTCGAGCCGAGCGCAGCACTATCGTTATGAAGCGCCACGATCACACCAACCGCAATCTGCCAGGAGGGGCGTCACGAGGTCCTAGCGCCACCCTCGTCGCACCCAACGCCGAACAGCGCCATCCGTATTTCGATCGAAAAACAGAAATCCAATTCCCATCCTAATGGCGCTTTCGACGCAGACAGTCACGATGTCAGCGGGCGAAGTTCGTAAGCTCAGTTACTTAGTAAGTTTACCGAGCGTCATTTACTTCCGTACACCCAGGCTGTACACCGGGACCCTGGTTTCTTGAGTCCCGGTTGGCGGATGCAATATGAAATCGATTACAACTGTCTTGCCTGTGCTCCTCGATTCTTGCGGACTTGAAGCACTCCCGGACTCATGACCCTGAGGTATGTAGTACTAGTATACCCATTCCCAGAGACAATTACTCGAAAGCACGTTGTGTTCTTTCCGCTTTCGGACAGCTGCAGTCATTGTCCGTGAATTACACATCCCTGTATTAAGTATACGCATCTTGCAACCCGCCCATTCAACCTTTTTGGTTATCTGCGGTATCGAAGCTGCATATTATGGTACCCATATATATCTTACAAGGTATTTGAAGACATGTACATACTGTATCTTTAGTATCCATCCAGGTGATTAATACAAGGGCGTGTTCACCAAGATCGACCAACCTGAAATTCATGATACGACAATTGAATTTGTTGGTAGGGACATGTGGTGCAAGAGAGTAGTAGATGCTGTTGACATCCAAGGCTAAAGTAGATGGGAGACGGAACACCAATTACACCGCAGGTAAAGGTCTAATAATGTATAACACGACGTGATGACAATGCTAGTTCAAACAAAATGATTAATCGGGGAGAAATATATGCATTGAAATGTAATAACAAAAAAAAGATATTATAAGGATAGATGGGCGTTATCGATAGCAGAATTACGTTGGAGTCGAGATACGTACCAAATATATTTCGAACGGTCCAGAAGTGACACCTGAAGCATGGGCGATAGACCACTTTTCTAGTGATCAATGCTTGGGCAGGCCGAAACCGGAGGTCGAGGGAACGCCCAAGAAAATCATATTTCAACGTTCGTCCCCACTTCCTTGATCTGCGCTGCTATGGCCAGTGCTAGGCCGCCCGCCGAGGTTTCGCTCGTACGCCTCGTATACCTCAGTTTCATACTGAGCTGATAGAATCGGTGGGTGATGTCCCGGGAGGGGTGTGAAAAGTGTGCTATCCACTGGTAGCTGATTTATGGCAATGGGGGCCGCCTGGGAATGATGATACGACAAAGACGGATAGGTGGGCATGACAGTATGCATATGGGGGAGGCTGATATTGTTCTCACGAGCGATCGACTGTGATGGCAGTGAGGACGATAGATGCCCATGTAGCCTCGATTGGGATGAACCATGCCAAGAAGCCGGGGTAGCCCCATGACGATGCCTTGCCGCAGTGGCAAGTATAGAGCGGTGATGAGCATGCTCGTCGCCAGTGCTTCCGCCAATTGCGTCAGGCCCAGGATACCTCTCGCCTGAGCTAGAAGTTAGAATCGGAATGGAAGAAGACGCGCTCGCTGTGAGCTGTTCAGCATATAGAGAAGAACTCGAGTGATCGTTCATATTATAACGGCGAGGTTTATGTTGACCCTGCTTGTCGATAGTGATGCTACCCCGTTGCATGGCTTCCAAAGATGACATTTCAGTGTCCTTTTTTGCCTTCCGCCACTGCTTGCGCAGTTCTTTGAATTCTGAATAAATCGTCTAGTCAACAGGGGATGAAATCGGTGTTAGAATCGAGAGCGCACCATTTGGGTTACGCTTTGGGCCATGTTTCTGCATTGTAACATGAGCGTTAAGATGGTTGAGAGTACCATACGCTTTGATGCAATCAGGCCAGGAGCACCGATACAGTCTTTCAATTTCGTCGTAACGGCGGCGAGGTCGCTTCCTCATGTTATTGCCAGGTAAGGGCACGAATGAGTAGGTTTTGCCTCTCGAATCTCTTATGGCAAGTGTTGCGCTACTTGGGATCAAGGAGGATGGCGTCGTAGGGCTCATAAGAGGAGCTGAAGAGGTAGATGTCCCCGTCCCAGGAGGAGAAGAGCCATAGTAGTTTTCGTTCGATGGTAAAAATCGCAATGCAGCAGTGGGCGAATCAATTTCGAAACCAAAACTGGGCTGCAAAGGTGAGATCGGACCATCGAGACCGTCCTCTTCCCCGTAATTGCCCAGCTGTTGAGAACCGGAATATTGGTGTGGGGAAGGTGGTGAATGAGTGAATTGCGACTGACGCAAATCTCGTAAAGAACTAATACTTGTCCCTCGCTGCAGAGAAGGTATGTAGGCAGACCCTGAAATGCGGGGTCCATCCATGTCCGAAGTGTGATCAAGGTGAGAAGCTTGAGGGCGATCCGACGATGGTGTTTCGAATGACTGTGAAGCATATGGGTTAGATGATCGCAGTATGGCAGGCTCCGACATGCGTCGATAATCCAAGAAACCATTTTGAGAAATTGCAGCACCGCGAGCAGCTTTGTCTATGACAGGGATGCCGGTGCTGCAGTGGTCCGACATGGTCGCGCTGTCGCCATCTACCTGAGGGTGATGTCGTCGACATGATGACAGCATGACGGCATGTCTCGCTTGTGGAGACACAGTGCCGGCAGCGTGGAGAAAAGACGCAGATGCGTGCAGACCCACCGGGGAAGGCGAATCGGAGAGGTATGATGCGGTTTCGTGAGATGGTCTGGCATCACTGGTACTCGCGAAAGTAACATATTGGCCGCGCTGTGCGGTGGTCTGGTAGGGAGGGCAGGAACCGCTGGGGGAGCTGGTCTCGTACATTTCACTGGGGGATATTGGAGAGTCGAAACCACCATTAGCATAATGGTATTGTATTGAGGCAGACAGAGGGGGTAATGCGTCTGCCTCGACAGGAACTGAGGATTCACGCGTCGACGCTATCCGAGGACCGTCGCCGAAGTATGTCGATGCAGTGAGTTTGGGGCGCGACAGGAGCTCGCTGGAATATACGGGGACGTATTTTGGGATGTGAAGGTGGAGAGGGAGCATTGCATGGACCAGGCGAAGGCCCGATTATAAGAGGAAAAATTGAGAGGGATGGAATTGATTCCGTCGGCGGGAGCGAAAGACTGAGGGTTCTTGAAAGACAGAGAACTGACCGAATTCTCTGTCTAATCTCGATATCCCGCGTGACATGACCGAATTAATGAGGGGGCGCTGTCCGAACAATCACTGGATCAATATTGAATCAATAACATCATGTCGGTTCTCCTTCTAGATTTTCCAGAAGCACGTCGCTCACGACCCTATTTGCATGTCAGATCCGATCACAGCCAATCACAGCCCGTTTCTTGGACAGCTTGGTTCGGATGACGGCGTGGCGTGGTTGGCTTCCCCACTCTGCGATTCCAGCGGCAACTCATCCCGCTCCGAACACCTTGTCCGCAGATATCCACCTTACACGGCGCGTTCTTTCCGCCCTCTTCCGCGAACCCCACCTCCCGGATACACCACATCTGCTCCCTGAATTCACATCCAATCGTAAGGACTCACCATTCTTTATGACTCCCACATTTCGTATTTTTTTTCTTCTTGATGCTGCCCGACTTGAACGCAATGATGCCTTTTCCGGAGCCGGATAGTCAGGGCAAATATTATCCTGCGAAACAAACAAATCGTGCTTTTTACCCACTTGGTAACTTTCCCTTTCCCCATGATCAACGCGTCGTTTGTTTTGGCCTCGATGCATAGCCGTGTGGGTTTCGATAAACATCCTGGATAGTCAGATGCTACCATTTCCGTAGTCTTCGTTTCAAATCTGCGAGAGCCGACCATGTTTAAACATCACTAGCGAGAGTCAGCGACCCGCGTCAGCAAATACTTGAGCAGTCGGTGCCTGGCCCCTCCCATTCTTCAGCCATATGGGGTGTTGATTTCCAGAAGAGTTGTCGAGTTTCCAGCGTATCGTCACAGGTCCTCGCCCTCACTCAAAGCTCTCTCAAGCTCTTCCACACTTGCCTGTAACTTTGCCCACCCCCACAGATGCAATTTGCCGATTGCGCCATATATGTGACTGTTCCGTGATGATCCCAGTTGTCGAATAAGATCGTACACACGTTCCAACAACGTTTCAAGAATCCCTCCCATTGATAGCCCCATTGAAATTTGCCATCGTACAGAGTTGGATGTTCGGCTGAATCGAATCACCCTACTTCCGTTCTTCGCCTTCAATCCAAAAAGCCAGTAGACTTCCAGACTCCAGAACTCCTGCATATTATGTAGGCGGAGCAACACGGTAGCGGCTCGATGAAGGCTGACATAGTGGGAAAAAACATTATGCAGCCTAAAGCCCCAAAATTTACCGGATTCATTCCTCGAACAATCGCCGTCTTCTACCGAGGACCGGTGATATGCAGACACCATAATCGGAAGGCGCGTCAAGTTAAAAGAAGGAAACGGTTCCAAATGTTCATGAATCGTATGGACGTCATCCTTGTAAAGCCAATCTAGTGATATTGGTTCTGGATGTTCTCGAGAGTCGTTACAGCGAGCTACGGGTTCGAACCAGGTAACTAACCTAGTAGGACAATATTACCTCGCCTACAAACCAGATGATTGTGTTAACGCTTCAGTAGGGTTCAGGAAATTTATACATAGTACCTCGAAAGCCAGCATGATGATATGCGGGTTGCCGGATCCTTTTAGGGCTTCAATCTCGGAATATCCAGGGACAGGGGCTCATCGTGGACAGATATGGAGAGCCAGAGCAATTGGGCTTGACTCGCCAGTGCTGAGGCCATAGTCCGAGAAAGACGTAGATTTGTTGGATACAATAAACAGATAACAGATAAGCTGGGATGTGTTTTACGGCCGCTGAGGGCAGAATTCTTTTTTTTGTCGCAGGGCCTTGCTCGGAGACAGCGGCAGATAAGAGTTTATGAGAGTTGGTTGCCAGGATTCCGAAAAGGGAGGGCAGTAGTAGGACTGGTGCGAGCAAGCTCAAGAAGAATGGAATGCGCTTAGTTGCTTCCCAGGTCGCATTGCTTCTGGAGAAGGAGCAAAACCCCGCTACTGATGTTGCAAACTGCTGAGCGAGAGCTCATTCTGGCTCAACTAGAGAAACATTTTACATGCCCTGTGCATATTCCACTACCGTAACTCATTGCTATGAGATCATGGCATACCCATACTCCCTGAAACCCGGGTCAATGTTCTGTGCCGTATGTATTTTCAATTGGTTCTTTTCGTGTCTTCATAGGGTCGAGGCTGCCATGACCTCCCAATTTACGTCGGAAAAATCCGGACACTGTTGTCACCGTACTAGTACTACTTACAGATATTATCAGAGTATGGCAATTTGATTGGCTCACAGCCAATCAGATCTAATCCTGGTGGTTGTCACCATGATATTTCTATTTAGACCCACCGTCCTTTTATACCTCTGGTGTTACTTAATTTCGCCTTCGGTTGTATTCAGCTACTAAGCTAATAACCGGTCCATCACCGGTTCGGGATTTTTCGGACAATTTCCCTCTCGTCCCAAACGGGACCGCTGCTGCCGCCGTGGACGGCTATCAAGATCACAGGTATAACTATTTTGGGAAGGAGGCATTTTGAAGGAGGAATTTTGAGGACAGAATGACGTGAGCGCACATACATTCCCAATCATGCCCAGGGAGGGGAAGGAAGAGATGCATGAAATCTGCTCACTGAGTCAACTCATCTTGGGAGTAATCGCGGACTAAGTTCGATCTTGCGCTCCCGCTTTCAAGTGCACGGGGTTCATTGTAATCGAAACCACGTAGTCCTTGCCCCATGTGTCGTTGATCAATAGATCATAGTAAGTATGCCCAATTGTAGACGTTTGTTGCTCAGAGGTAAAAACAACGTTCCTTGAGAGCACGCATCCCCAGGATGTTCTTTAAGACACTTCAATGCGAGAAAGAAGTGCCAAACGAATGGACATACCCAGTCCGCCTTGCTTATCCACAACTCTGAGACACCCTCCATCTTTCCTAGAACTGCGGCCCCTTTCCATACCAAGACACTAGGATCGACTTCTTTTGGTGGAGGAATTATCTGGACTTTCTCCATATTGGGAACCAGAGGCGTAGCAATGGCTTGTAATCTAACACATCAACCAACTAAATAACTTGAGACAAAAAAACTGAACTGGTATATCTGACCTGCTTTCCAGAGCATGTGCCATGCCTGGTATTCGTGCCGTCCCTCCTATCACAAGGACGGCTTGGAGGTACTTCCTAATCTTGTCGTCTCCACCAGCAGCCCGTGCGCTATTGAAGATTGCGACGTCGAGGGGCAATTTGCTTGCTTCAAAACATAAGTCGATTGCATACCCTCCTGGATATTCAGGAAGGCTGGGTCCAGTCGGGGCGTTCGGTGGTGCGTTTGCTTGGGAAAGAGCGGGGATTTTGTCATCTTTTTCAGCATCGATGACTTCCACGTTATCCGTGAAGAGATTGGCCACAGGAGCGGAGCTATCCACATGCATACCATAGGCTTCTTGTTGGTCTGTCGATGTCGATGTCCCTAGGGCGTAGATCTCCGTGAGTATACATTGCCTTCAGCAAAAGAAGGACCCACCCGTCTGTGATACACTAGGTGCCGATTCGTGATCTTGCTTGGCTGTTTCACCTGGCAATGCGGCAGGCATTAGATGTTGGGTAGAAATTACCATTGCGTTCGTCTGTTCCGGGAAGACCAGTTGAACAGTGGCGCAATGACTTAGAGAGAACATACGACGCAATCTGCTTGATGTTCAATGATTTCTTCGGTGACATTAAAAGGAGACCTCGCAATTCGTTTCCTGTCGAATTCGATGACACGGGGTTCGAAAAGACACTGAATGCGCGAGTCAACGACAACCAAGATCTACGAAATGCGGAGCGGAAATTACCATGGGGGCTAGAATTATCTCATCATAAGCTCTTAAACCATATTTCTCCGTAGGGCGATCTGGCCTTCTGACAACAAAATCATAAAGGTTCAGGGCTACATCTCCCTACTCAAAGGTGAGATGCCGACACCCCAAAGGGCCCTCGGAAAGCATAAACGCACTTCTGCTAAAGTACAAAGCCTATTCTTGAGGTCTTCCATCACGTTCCAATCGTATGAACGCGCCAAGTCCAAATCATGGTACGGGAAGTGGATCCTGCCCAAGAGGACATATAGGAATTCGGTCACATCATCTCCACCGATATTCAACGACATTCTATAGCATTTTAGAGCTCATGTCCCATGATGTCAGATCTCTAAGAGTACCTTGTGTCTGCAATGACAACTCCCTCATCGACGCATGCAACGTTCGTCATTGTTGAGCCAAGGTTTACAACACAGGCATTTGATATCCCTGCTCCGTATGTCGCCCCCAATGATTCCTGGAAGTGGGTTCAAAAGGGTTGTTGCATCGAAACATGAGGCTACAAACTTGCTGAGCACAGATCTGCTTGAATCCCATAGTTACGAGGAGCAAATTCACAAGTTCGCGAACATACGCTCGGTCATAAAGATCGGGTATAACAAGGATTATAGAATGGTTCTGTACCAGGAGAAGATTTAATTGATTAATGTGGACATGCATAACAAGGTGCTCGGAGCCTACATTATAATCTTTGGTATCGATCTTCAACCTGTCTTTCAGAGTTTTTCGAATGAGCAATTCGATATCACTGAGAGCCACTTGAAGTGATGGATAGTCTCTCAAGTTGAAATTTGTTCCACAAATAGGCCATCTTACGATATAGCCTGCCCGTTGGGGATCGGCAATACGAAGAGCCTGTGGCACAGATCATCATTGGAGAAAAAGCACGAAACAAGCTGTACGACATACGTCGTCCCCTATGTACGCATCCTCTGTTGAAACATTTTCTGTCCAATCCACTCGATATGGATCATTGTATTCTGCAATTATCTCAGGTTGGAACTGTTTATTGAACGTCGAAGCAATGTCTGTGGCATTCGGCGTCACTCGAAGCTTGTAAAACCGCATTCGCTCCCGAAGAGACGTGGTAATTGCAGAAAGCTTCTCCTCAAACTAGAAGACGATGTTTAAGTGAAAACTCGTGATAGTAAGGAAGAGCACATACAAGATCGTCTACCAATTGGTCAGCATTAGCCTTGGGACGGGTGATACCCTCAACCCGAGCGGGTGCAGGGACAGGCCCTCTGCATTTTCGAGCAACAACGCAGGGAACGGTTACAGGGGTAACATCGGTCGCTTTTCCAAACCTGAAGAAGCGCGAGCCGGGATGGAGCACAAGTACCTGGGTGCCACGTCTGCTCTATACTCTGGTTATGTCGCGGGGAACTCAGAACGATATGCTGACCTTTGATCCTGAGCTGGAGAAGCCACATGCTCTTCCGATGACTTGTTTTTTGCGTTTCTGGCCCAAAGAGTCTGCGTCTCCAATTTCAAATAGGTCGTACTCATGTGTTTGGGATTTGCTCTATTTGGGAGTAAATTAGCCGAGGTGGTGAAAAAGGTCCTAAGAAACCGACACTAGAGGTACGTTGAACGTGGTGTAACGTAGACCAGTTTCATCGCGCTTTACATTGGGAATTCCTCGCGGCATTCTGTGTTGGTCAAAGGTCTTCAACTGGAGATTTTGTCATCCCCGTGATCACCGCTGGCAGAGGACTGTACATCCCACGAATGTAGACAATTGTATATACAAAAGCACAAATAAACTAAGCATGTGGGGAATGTTTCTAAATTAGCAGGCTCCTAATACCAGCACCCTCGTATGGCTTGGAGGGGTTCATTAACGTTCATTGATGTTTAATCCGATTATCTTATCTGATTTGTTCCATCCAAATATTTATGAAAACAAACAAACCGACCTCGCCAGTATACTATCACCATCAGAGAATTGAGGAGAGTAGAGCATATTTGCAACGCGTTTCAAATTTCTGTTGAAAGGCGTGGAAATTTCTGTTGACCGTTTTTGGATAGGTCACATGCCGAATTTGGATAGTGTGACAGACGCGAGTGCCGAAGCACTCCTCGTCCATTTCTTGTCCACTGAAGCAAAATTCCAGGGAAACACTGGATGCAGTGAATGATATTTAGTGCTGAACTATTTGAAAAGTATTGAAAAAGTATTCCAATTTTTATTATGATTTCTTTTACATCTGTTTTTTACAAAAAATCTTGCAAGTATTAAATACAAATATCACGACTATAGACAACAATACTGGGAGATGATATTTGTATTCAATACAGTCATTCACCACTCCTTTGTACACCGAAAAAAGAATCGACTCCCAATATGTTATTTCGCCCTCTTGGTACAACATGTCATATATAACTACAATAATACATAATGAACGATACCTGGACAAGATCCTGAGGTACCACGAGCTGTTTCTGATGAATGGGAGCCGATTTGGTGGAGCGTGACGAAATGAGGAAACCTGGGTCCTTTGTACACTGTCACGCTCAGCGTCACAAAGTCTCGCTGCTGCTGCTGCTCGCCTCACTGCCCTCCTCCTCGCTGCCACTCCCAGCAGATCCGTTTTCCTTGACAACAGCCGTCTTCTTCGACAACCTCGGCTTTGATTTTGCCTTTGCCAATGGTCCCTGGACCGGTTTCTTCCACCTGGGCTTCTTTGTTACGGACTCTACGGTATGAGGACCACATCATATCTTTTACTTATCGGCCTGACTCGGCGCCCTCTTACGAACTCACTATGTCTAATGTCTACTTTCGCAACCTTCGATTTCCAGTCTGACTCATTACATTACTTCGTCATCCCCTTTAGTATACTTCGCTCCCACGCTGACTCGCTTTCTGCAGTCAGCTTACTCACTGTACATAGCCTTCCGCAGTACTGACTCATCCGCTATCGCCTATAGTCAGTACCTATATAAACCTCTTGTACTATAGTAGATTCCTTAGATTTAGCAATCACATTGCTCTTCACCTTTCCACTTTCCTGCATACTCTGCCCGAACCTTGGAACAGTTTGTTAAGCATAACAAGTTGCTAAATCTCGTTAGATTCGCCCAGAGCGAAGAGAGCAACTACCAGACGAGTCAAGACGTCGCGCTTCTTTGAAGACTTCACCAGTAACCCATTCAGCACGCCAGAAGCCCGACAGGAGGAGCTAAGTCCTCGAGACAGTATCGATTTTACACTCATCCAGCAGTACATCGAATCGGAGATCTGTCGCATCCTACAGCAGGTGCTTGACGAAGAACTAGACAACGACGAGCATCGCCCCCACGGCGAGATAGCAGAGAGCATCCATCTTGCTCGGCAACACCAGATCGCGCGTTACAACGCCTGACAGAACGAACTCGAAAGTTTTCGCGTTCAAGAAGGACCTCAGACAGGTCGGATCACAGAGATCAGAGAGTTTATCGGTGTCCAGACAACTGTTATCAGAAGATTGATTAGGACGCTCACATTGAGACGTCCCAGAGCCACATCATCACGTCTTACTCAAAGCAGCAGATCTACGCCCACTTCACCACCGAAGAACAACAGACCGAGTACAACCGCTGGGCACGAAACGAGAGACTTGACCCCTTCTCGAGACCAACAGATGCACAGGAACAGAGATTCCTTAGAGATTTACAGAGGAAATACTCTGAACGTTTTGCCACCCATTCCGCCGACGAGTCCCCTGACGAATTTACTTTTGACTCCGCGCAGTCAGATATCGAACAGACGCGTAGAACAGGGACTCATTTTCAATCCTTACCTGTATCCCGAACCCCATCTTCATCCCAACAACCCGACCCCTCTTCTCCTCTGCAGACTCTAGACATGGCAGAAGTCCCGGCTGTACAAACAATGGATACATCCAAGATCATCAAGGATCCTGGGATGTTCAAGGACAGATACACCTTTGACGAGTGGTGGAAAGCCACCAAACTATACGTCAGGTTCCAAAAGAGCCTCACAGACGATCAGAAGATTCTTGCGGTACTATCCCGCATGATGGAAGGGTCCGGCAGACACTGGGCCAGTAACAAGTTAGACGCTCTTGCCGTTGACAACGAGAACATCACCTGGCTAGGTTTTTCCGATGATATCGCCACACGATTCTCCATCGCCAACAAGTCGGTTGCTGCCAAAGCGAGACTCGAAGTCCTGAAACAAGAGAAACGCACCATTGACGAATTCTTGGATGAATTCGAAGAACTCTTGAAGCTGTCAAACCTTGGGGAAGAAACTGGGAAATACATCCTAGAGAAAAACGTCAACCGCAGAATCTCTGAACAAGTGGCTAGCGATGGCAAGACGTACACCAATTACGCAAAGGAGATCCGAAACAAGGGACGACAGATGGAAGGACATGCACTAGTCATCCGAGGTGGCGGCGACATGCGCACCGGATCGGGTACCACTTATGGTGGTCAGGGCAAGGCCATGGAGATCGACAAAGCAGGAATAGCCTGTTGCTACAACTGTCAACGCTTCGGTCATCTGGCTGAAGACTGTAGCGCTCCAAAGAAGAAAGATGGTCGCAAGTGTTTCAACTGTGACCAAGAAGGCCATATCACGCGCAACTGCCGCAAGCTGAAGAAGAACTCTGGAAGGGTTAGGAAGGTGTCCGAGGAAGATGCCGAGAATGATGAAACCACAATCTTAGAAGCCGACGAGAAGGATTTTCCCGAAGGGTCTGATTAAACGACGCTAAGTCGCAACCCTTATCTATTAAACGGACTTGCTTGCCTTGTATGACTGCAAACAATAGAACCTATGTCATCCCTGCCAAGCGAGCCGCTGCGTCAACTAAGATTGTGAAGGGAGATAAACCTCCAAAAAGACGAGAAATCAGGCTGTTAGCTCAGCTCAGTACACGACAAGGACCAAAGGTTATCCGACCTGAGGTTGACAGCGGATGTGAACGCACATGCATCCATCCCAGAATAGTACGTGAACAGAACCTCCCCACACGAGGAATACCACTCATAGCAATTCTAAATGCAGATGGATCACCAAATCCACAACAGAAAGTGAGCCAACTTGCTGAAGTCAAACTGGATTTGGGAGCACATCAGGAAACCATGGAAGCAATGGTACTGGACATTGGGAGAATGGACATGCTCTTGGGACATGACTGGTTGGTACACCACAACCCCACAATCAATTGGACAACCGGCATGGTAACATTTAACCGGTGCCCAACTACATGTCGAACCAAACATTTGGATTTCAAGGTTAACCTTGATGGTCGCAAACACCGGGTTCGCATGGTTGAAGTACACAACAAAGATGCACCAAAGAAGTCAAGTCAGAAATGGAAACCTGGAGACCCTATCTTGGAAGCCGTCACTCCTACACCACCTCCCACAACCAAACAACCCTCATATGTTGATCAGTTTGCTCACCTGTTTGAGAAGGAGAACTTTGATAAGATCCCAAAGGAAAGGGAATGGGACCATGGTATTGAACTTACTGTACACCAGACGCACCAAAGGAAATACATATCCCATGACACAAAAGGAACAAGAGGAATTGGACACATTCATTGACGAGGGTCTAGCAACTGGAAAGATCTGCCAAATCCCCTTATGCCTCCCCTTGCTTCTTTATCAACAAGAAGGATGGTTCCAAACAATTGATACAAGATTACCGCATGGTCAACAAATTTATGGTCAAAGACAAGTTCCCACTCCCATGCATCTCCGACCTCTTGGACGTGCTGAAAGATGCAGTCTACTTCAATAAGATGGACATCATGTGGGGCTATAAAAACGTCCAGATTAAGGAGGGCGATGAATGGAAAGCTGCCTTCCTCACCAGTTGAGGATTGTTCGAACCATTGGTCATGTTTTTCGGTCTTTGCAACTCCCCGGGAACATGATGGCTAGTCTATTCTGGGACCAGATCTGCCAATGTATCTGCGTGATCTACATGGATGACATTGTGGTTATCGGTAAAACAAAGGAAGAACTTGCGCGAAACACTGAAGAAATTCTGCAGATCCTATCGGACAATGACTTGTTTCTGAAAGAGAAGAAGTGTTTCTGGGAAGTAACAAAATGCCCTATATTGGGATATGTCGTTGGTGAAGGACATGTCGAGATGGAAACCAAGAAGGTGGATATGATTTGAAACTGGCGGGCACCCACATCAAAAAAGGAAATTCAGAAGTTCCTTGGGTTTGCTAACTTCTATCGACGTTTCATTGAAGGGTACTCAAACATCGCGAAACCACTCACTGCACTCACAGGCAGCACTACATTTACTTGGGGACCAACGGAACAAAAGGCATTTGAAGGTCTCATACAGGCGATCATGTCAGCACCAGTCTTGGCATTACCAAAACCAGATGGACAATTCCGGGTTGAAACCGATGCATCGGGCTATGCAATTGGGGCTGTACTCTCTCAAAAGCAGGACAACAAATGGCATCCTATCGTGTTCTTGTCGCGGACCATGTCTGCAGCCGAACAAAATTAGAGATATATGACAAAGAGCTCTTGGCAGTCATGGAAGCACTGAAAGATTGGAGACACTATCTACTTGAAGCCAGAGAGCACTTTGAGATCTTAACTGATCACAAGAACCTGGAGTATTTCTGCCATCCTCAGGACCTAAATCAATGACAAAGGCACTGGAAGATGAAGTTACAGGACTATGACTTCGAATCACGGCATGTGCCTGGCAAGACAAATGCAAAAGCGGATATCCTATCATGTTTACCCTGGTATGAAACGGAACTCAAACCACAAGACAGTGACCAAATGCTCAAGGAGGGGCTATTCTTGAAACAGTTGGAATCAGAAGATGTGGTACATATGGAGATGTTCACGGAGGAACAATTCTTTGAAGGGGGTGAAACATCTGATTCCATCAAAATTGGAAACATCATGACCATTGAAAATCCATGGATTGCACGCATCAAGGGTTCAAACCGCATGGAGACAGAAGTAGCCCAGGGTCTAAAGAAGAATCCTCATTGGTATCAACAGGAAGACGGCATCACATATGCAGGCAAACGAGTCTATGTTCCACCAGACCCACAACTGCGTCAAGAACTGATGTTTGAATCACACGATGCACCAGTGGCTGGACATCCAGGACAATATCGGACACATGAACTCCTCACTCGTACCTACTGGTGGCCTACTATCCTGCATGACATAAAGAAGTACATAAAGGGTTGTGACACCTGTCAACGTAACAAGATCAACAGACAGAAATGACATGCTCCGCTACATCCCCATGCAGCACCAAGTCATCCATGGGAAGACATAGGGATTGATGTCGTGGGACCAATACCAGAGTCCGATGGAAAGAATGCGATTCTGGTCATCACAGATAGACATTTGAAGATGCTCCATCTCATTCCGACAACCGTGGAACTATCAGCTGAAGGATTAGCCAAG
The DNA here is from genome assembly GCA_963565915.1 of Entoloma clypeatum. Taxonomy (NCBI): domain Eukaryota; kingdom Fungi; phylum Basidiomycota; class Agaricomycetes; order Agaricales; family Entolomataceae; genus Entoloma; species Entoloma clypeatum. The sequence goes on along the minus strand of OY751488.1, from coordinate 2,820,189 downwards.
ATCTATCGGGATCAGAATATGGAAGCTTCATGGAATCCCCAAGAAGATCATCAGTGACAGAGGACCACAGTTTGCAGCAAAGTTCATGGAGATACTTTGCCGCATGTTAGGAATCAAAAGAAACCTGTCCACCGCATACCACCCACAAACTGATGGACAGGCCGAGCGATCGCATCAGGAAACGGAGGCGTTCTTATGGAACTTTGTCAACCATCTACAGGATGATTGGGCTGAGTGGATCGCAATTGCAGAGTTCCAGTACAATGACAAAGAACATCAGGCAACGAAGCACACACCATTCTATCTCAACTATGGCTTACACCCTTGGAAGGGAGAACTTGTGTTGGAAGACACCAATCCGGCTACCAACGACTTCTTGAAAAAACTCAAACAGGCACGAGAAGAAGCCAATGCAGCACTGAAACAAGCACAGGATCAGATGAAGAAGACAGTTGATACACGACAGAGTCCATCTCGGAACTACCGCATCGGAGACAAGGTGTGGCTGGAAGGGACTAACATCAGGACTAACCGTTCCTTGAAGAAACTCGACGCACTCTGACATGGACCATTCAAAGTTCTAGAAAAGAAAGGGGCTAGCGCGTACCTTCTTGATCTTCCAAAGACTTGGAAAATGATTCACCCTGTGTTCAACGAGACCCTGTTGTGACCCTACGAAACCCCGAAGTACGCCATCCAGAAGAAGACACCAGCCCCAGATCCGATCATTGTCGAAGGATGAGAAGAGTACCATGTGTCCACAATCCTAGACTCTCAAAAGTTCCGCGGAAAGATCCAGTACCTCGTCCAGTGGGAAAGATATGGCCCAGAAGAGATCACATGGGAATCTCGAGCTAATGTTCAGAATGCTCAAGCTTTGATCCGTGATTTCCATCAGCAGAACCCATCTGGTCCACGATAAAAGATGAGTTCTCAAAACCCATGGCAGTATCGACCTCATCAATCAACCACACATTGAGTTCCTCGCTCTAGTCTTTTCCCTGCCCAATATAGCCACCCCATTCTTCTTTTATCTCTCAACCATCCTCGCCACCATGTCAAACACCATCGTTACCTCCACCTCCACCACCGACATCAGCCCCGCCATCGCCGCCCTTATGAATGAAGCACTCTCCATGAGAGACCAAATCCATGCCCTTGAAACTTCCCTTGCCGACCTCCTTCATCACCAGATGAATATCTGACTTCATTCGTTGTCCAATCTTCCCGTCGCCCCGACTCCCGAAGAGAAACAAATTCTCGGGAATTACACCAGCACCCTCATCATCGAAAATCGACGTATTCGGCTGGCCATCAAAGGCCCTGAACTCACTGTAGCCATCAATGAGGAGTTGATATATGATTGGAGCCTCAAGGAGAGTCCGAACTGGTCCGATTCCAATAACAATGAGGGATGGGGACAGTGACTCTGTGAGGACACAGAGCTTGGAGAGGGGAACATGTTATGGACTCTACGGTATGCGGACGACGTCATCACTTTTACTTATCACCCCGGCTCGGCGCCCTCTTACGAACTTACTATGTCTAATGTCTACTTTCGCAACCTTTGATTCCCAGTCTGACTCACTACATTACTTCGTCATCCCCTTTAGTATACTTTGCTCCCACGCTGACTCGCTTTCCGCAGTCAGCTTACTCACTGTACATAGCCTTCCGCAGTCGCCTTACTCATGTGCACTGCCTTCCGCAGTACTGACTCATCCGCTACCGCCTATAGTCAGTACCTATATAAGCCTCTTGTACTATAGTAGATTCCTTAGATTTAGCAATTACATTGCTCTTCACCTTTCCACTTCCTGCATACTCTGCCTGAACCTTGGAACGGTTTGTTAAGCATAACAGGATTGTCAACTGATTGAACAATGACGACTCATAAGCAATCTCATGCTGCTGTATTATTTTCAAGATGCCCTGGTTAGAAAGTCTATATAACACTCGTCAACCTTTGTAGCCTCTGTCAACTTTATTTCACAAATGAGGGGGAGAAAAGAGGAGAACTAAGTTGGCATGGACACATTCCACAATTATAGAGCATATGATATATTATGGCAATTTGTGCCAATCAAATCATGAATTGTAATATCTCTGCAAGAAAGGCTTGCTTGACTGATATAACTATCTCACAATCTTGTTTATCTTTTTAATTTAAGCAATGGTTACCATAGTTTGACATATGTTTCAGCAAACAAATAAATACAGATAGGAAGATATCAGCCCACTCTGTTCTGTTGTTGCCTTTGTGTTTGGAACACAATAATTATTACCCATGATGAATACCACACTGGTATGGATGTATATGATGTATGGGACTTTATTCCTATTCCAAAGGATTATTGACAAGGCCATCACACCCCTCTCTTGACTTATTGCCAAGATTGACAAGTCTAATAGTATAGCTCTAGTGGATAAGAGTCACCACCCTCACAGCTCTCATATCTCTCTCAATTAGTCTTGGTATTGTGAGCAGAGTAATGCCTCCCAGTAGTGCAATCAGGGTACAGTGTACAACACCTTCAGACCTGATTCACCTGTGAGAAATTCTATTTCTAGCATTGGTTCACTCATCACTGTGACATCAAAATTCCTTGTGAGTCCATTTATCTTGTAGACATTGAACAGAAGAAGTGGTTCACAATCATTATGAATTTCGCAACACAGATACACCTTGTCAATAAGCATGACACCATCATAGTTTTACACATTGACAACAGTATGGTGGATTTTTGGTTGCCCAATCTCATGCATGAAATGAGTGAATGGTAAATGTATATATCTATTATTGCAGCAGTGTTGTTGAAAGATATATTATTGAGTTGTGTAACAGTAAAATCTAATTGCCTCCCAAAGCAGGCCTTGCAGTATGGTGCTTGGCTTTAGTGTTTGAAAGTCCAGTTTAAAAAACAAAATTAACCACTAACCAGACCAAACCAAACCAGTGGTTTGGTTAACCAGCTGGTTTGAGTTAATCAGATTCAGACATACCACTGGTTTAAGTTAATCACTTTTGGAAAAAAAAATTAACCAGGTTTAACTGGTTTAAACCAGTCTAAACCAGTAACCTTGAGACAAAGCAAGAGGTCATCTGAGCTATTGATATAGAAGTCAGTCTATGGAAACTACTCTCTCACTCATATGGAAATGACAGAAAATAAGACAAGACCAATGGGAGACTGGTCCCACTAGTCTCGTCAATATTAAATTATAGAACAAGACTGGTCTAACTACAGTAAATACAGAAAAAAAAACCCTGTGTCTGTCCCACTCCCCAGCCCCACAATTCATGCATGCATGGACAGCGTTGAGCGCGGCTGCAGGTCCTGTTGGACAGGAGAGAGGGGCAATTGGACATGTGTGGACATCATTGGGCATTGGGCATTGGGCGCGAGTGACGTCGTTGGGTGTTTGAGTGCAGATCATTGGACGTGACTTGAGGGGCTGTTCGGCATGAGAGACAGGTGTTGGGGATGAGTGGGGACTGTTGGGCATGAGTTGAGGCGGTTGGGTACAAAAGACGGCTTTTGTGTTACGGACTAACGACTACGGACGTATACGCTTACTTTTTCACTTTTACTCATCGGCCCCTGCTTACACATATCATATTATACTTTATTTCCTTTAGTATACTTCGCTCCCGCGCTGACTCGCTTTCCGCAGCTGTCTGACTCATTCCGCAGTCAGCTTACTCATTAGTGCATAGCCTTCCGCAGTTGCCTTACTCATGCGCACTGCCTTCCGCAGTTACTGACTCATTCGCTACCGCTCATAGTCAGTACTATATAAACCTCATGTACCATAGCTACATTCCTTAGATTTAGCAATCACATTGCTCTTCGCCTTTCCATCTTCCTGCATACTCTGCCCGAACCTTGGAACGGTTTGTTACGCATAACAAGTTGCTAAATCTCGTTAGGTTCGCCCAGAGCGAAGAGAGCAACTACCAGATGAGTCAAGACGTCGCGCTTCTTTGAAGACTTCACCAGTAACCCATTCAGCACGCCAGAAGCCCGACAGGAGGAGCTAAGTCCTCGAGACAGTATCGATTTTACACTCATCCAGCAGTACATCGAATCGGAGATCTGTCGCATCCTACAGCAGGTGCTTGACGAAGAACTAGACAACGACGAGCATCGCCCCCACGGCGAGATAGCAGAGAGCATCCATCTTGCTCAACAACACCAGATCGCGCGTTACAACGCCTGACAGAACGAACTCGAAAGTTTTCGCGTTCAAGAAGGACCTCAGACAGGTCGGATCACAGAGATCAGAGAGTTTATCGGTGTCCAGACAACTGTTATCAGAAGATTGATTAGGACGCTCACATTGAGACGTCCCAGAGCCACATCATCACGTCTTACTCAAAGCAGCAGATCTACGCCCACTTCACCACCGAAGAACAACAGACCGAGTACAACCGCTGGGCACGAAACGAGAGACTTGACCCCTTCTCGAGACCAACAGATGCACAGGAACAGAGATTCCTTAGAGATTTACAGAGGAAATACTCTGAACGTTTTGCCACCCATTCCGCCGACGAGTCCCCTGACGAATTTACTTTTGACTCCGCGCAGTCAGATATCGAACAGACGCGTAGAACAGGGACTGATTTTCAACCCCTACCTGTATCCCGAACCCCATCTTCATCCCAACAATCCGACACCTCTCCTACTCCGCAGGTTCTAGACATGGCAGAAGCACCGACAGTACAAACAATGGATACATCCAAGATCATCAAAGATCCTGGGATGTTCAAAGACAGACACACCTTCGACGAGTGGTGGAAAGCCACCAAATTATACATCAGGTTCCAGAAGGGTCTGTCCGATGATCAGAAAATTCTTGCGGTATTATCCCGCATGATGGAAGGGTCCGGTAAACACTGGGCCAGCAACAAGTTAGACGACCTTGCCACCGATGGCGAGAACATCACCTGGTTAGGGTTCTCAGACGACATCGCTACGTGATTCTCTATTGCCAACAAGTCGGCAGCGGCCAAGGCGAGACTCGAAGTCCTGAAACAGGAGAAACGCACCATCGACGAATTCTTGGATGAATTCGAAGAACTCTTGAAGCTGTCAAACCTTGGCGAAGAAACAGGGAAATACATCCTGGAAAAGAACGTCAACCGCAGAATTTCTGAACAAGTGGCTAGCGATGGCAAGACGTACACTGATTACGCAAAGGAGATCCGAAACAAGGGACGGCAGATGGAGGGACATGCATTAGTCATCCGAGGGGGTGGCGACACACGCACCGGATCGGGCACCACTTATGGTGGTCAAGGCAAAGCCATGGAGATCGACAAAGCAGGAGTAGCCCGTTGCTACAACTGTCAGCGTTTTGGTCACCTTGCCAAAGACTGCAAAGCCCCAAAGAAGAAAGATGGTCGTAAGTGTTTCAACTGCGACCAAGAAGGACATATCACGTGCAACTGCCGCAAGCCGAAGAAGAACTCTGGAAAGATTAGGAAGGTGTCTGATGGAGATACCGATGATGATGAAACCATCACCATAGAGACCGATGAGAAGGATTTTCCCGAAGGGTCCAATTAAACGATGCTAAGTCGCGACCCTTATCCATTAAACGAACTCGCTTGCCTGGTGCAGCTACAGACAATATAACTTATGTTATCCCTGCAAAGCGAGCCGTTGCGTCAACTAAGATTGTCAAGGGAGATAAACCTCCGAAACGACGAGAGATCAAGCTGCAAGCTCAGATCAAAACACGACGAGGACCAAAGGCCATTCGACCCAAGGTTGATAGCGGATGTGAACGCACATGTATCCATCCCAGAATAGTACGCAAACAGAACCTTCCCACACGGGGAATAAAGCCCATATCAATCCTAAATGCGGATGGATCGCCGAACCGACAACAGAAAGCAGAAAAATTTGCCGAAGTCAAGCTGGACTTAGGAACACACCAGGAAACCATGGAAGCAATGGTATTGGACATTGGGAGAACAGACATGCTTTTGGGACATGACTGGTTGGTGCACCACAACCCCACAATCAATTGGACGACCGGCGCTGTAACATTCAACCGGTGCCCATCAACATGTCAAACCAAACACTCGGATTTCAGGGTTAACCTTAATGGTCGCAAACATCGGGTTCGCATGGTGGAAGTACAAGACAAGGACGCGCCCAAGAAATTGGATCAGAAATGGAAGCCCGGAGACCCCATATTGGAAGCAGTTACTCCCACACCACCTCCCACAACCAAACGACCCTCATACGTTGAACGTTTTGCCCATCTCTTTGAAAAAGAAAACTTTGACAAGATCCCAAAGGAAAGAGAATGGGACCACGGCATCGAACTTACACCGGACGCACCAAAGGAGCTAGGAGGAAACACGTATCCTATGACCCAAAAGGAGCAAGAAGAACTGGACGAATTCATTGATGAAGGCCTGGCAACCGGAAAGATCCGACCATCCAAATCCCCTTATGCATCACCCTGCTTCTTCATTAACAAGAAAGACGGTTCCAAACGATTGGTACAGGATTATCGCACGGTCAATAAATTCATGGTTAAGGACAAATTCCCACTCCCACGCATCAACGACCTCTTGGATGTATTGAAGGACGCAGTCTACTTCAACAAAATGGACATCATGTGGGGATACAATAACGTGCGGATCAAGAAGGGTGACGAATGGAAAGCCGCCTTCCTGACCAGCCGAGGATTGTTTGAACCATTGGTCATGTTTTTTGGTCTCTGCAACTCCCCGGGAACATTCTCTCGGATGATGGCCAGCCTATTCAGGGATCAGATCCGTCGGCGCATCTGTGTGATTTACATGGATGACATAGTGGTTATTGGTAAAACCAAGGAAGAACTCACCCGGAACACCGAAGAGATCTTGCAGATTCTGTCAGACAATGACCTGTTCCTAAAGGAGAAGAAGTGTCTTTGGGAAGTAACGAAATGCCCCATATTGGGATATGTCGTTGGAGAAGGACATGTTGAGATGGAAACTGAAAAGGTGGACACAATCCGGAACTGGCGAGTACCCACGTCAAAAAAGGAAGTCCAGAGGTTCCTGGGATTTGCCAATTTTTATCGACGCTTCATTGAAGGATACTCAAACATCGCAAAGCCACTCACAACACTAACAGGAAATACAGCATTCACGTGGGGACCAGCGGCGCAAGAAGCATTTGAAGGTCTCATACGGGCAATCACGACGGCACCAGTCTTGGCATTGCCCAAACCGGACGGACAGTTCAGGGTTGAAACCGATGCATCGGGTTATGCGATTGGAGCGGTACTTTCACAGAAACAAGACGACAAGTGGCATCCTATCGCGTTCTTGTCGCGGACCATGTCCGCGGCCGAACAGAATTACGAGATATATGACAAGGAACTCTTGGCAGTCATGGAAGCACTGAAGGACTGGCGACATTATCTACTTGAAGCCAAGGAACATTTCGAGATCTTAACCGATCACAAAAACCTGGAGTATTTCCGGCGTCCTCAGGACCTAAACCAACGACAGAGGCACTGGAAGATGAAGTTACAAGACTATGACTTCGAACTGCGACATGTACCTGGGAAGACAAACGCGAAAGCAGACATCCTGTCACGTTTACCCTGGTATGAGACGGAACTCGAGCCGCAGGACAGCGACCAAATGCTCAAGGAGGGGCTATTTTTGAAACGATTGGAATCAGAAGATGTGATACAAATGGAGATGTTCACGGAGGAACAATTCTTTGAAGGGGGTGAAACATCTGATTCCATCAAAATCGAAAACATCACAACCATCGAAAACCCATGGATCGCACGCATCAAGGCCTCGAATCACATGGAGACAGAAGTAGCCCAGGGTCTGAAGAAGAATCCTCACTGGTATCAGCAGGAAAATGGCAGCACCTACGCAGGAGAACGAGTCTATGTTCCACCAGACCCACAACTGCGCCAAGAACTGATGTTTGAAGCGCACGACGCACCAGTGGCAGGACATCCAGGACAATATCGAACACATGAACTCCTCACTCGCACCTACTGGTGGCCCACCATCCTACATGACGTAAAGAAGTATGTGAAAGGTTGTGACACCTGTCAACGTAACAAGATCAGCCGCCAAAGGAGACACGCCCCTCTACACCCTAACGCCGCACCAAGTCAACCATGGGAAGACATAGGGATTGACGTTGTGGGACCGATACCAGAATCTGATGGGAAGAACGCAATTCTGGTCATCACGGACAGACATTCAAAGATGCTTCATCTCATCCCGACAACCGTGGGACTATCGGCTGAAGGATTAGCCAAGATCTATCGGGACCAGATATGGAAGCTTCATGGGATCCCTAAGAAGATCATTAGCGACAGAGGACCACAGTTCGCCGCGAAGTTCATGGAGATACTTTGCCGCATGTTGGGAATCAAGAGAAACCTGTCCACTGCGTACCATCCACAAACTGATGGACAAGCCGAACGATCGCATCAGGAAACCGAGGTGTTCTTACGAAACTTTGTCAACCATCTGCAAGATGATTGGGCGGAATGGATCACAATCGCAGAATTCCAGTACAATGACAAAGAACATCAAGCGACAAAGTACACACCATTCTATCTCAACTACGGTCTGCATCCTTGGAAGGGAGAACTTGTGTTGGAAGACACCAATCCAGCGGCAAACGACTTCTTGAAAAAACTCAAACAGGCACGAGAAGAAGCCAACGCAGCACTGAAACAGGCCCAGGATCAGATGAAGAAGACAGTTGACACACGACGAAGCCCGTCTCGGAATTACCGCATCGGAGACAAGGTGTGGCTGGAAGGGACTAACATCAGGACTGATCGTCCCTCAAAGAAACTTGACGCCCTCCGACATGGACCGTTCAAAGTCCTAGAGAAGAAAGGAGCTAGCGCATACCGTCTTGATCTTCCCAAAACCTGGAAGATGATCCACCCTGTGTTCAACGAGACCCTGTTATCGCCATACGAAACCCCGAAGTATGCCATTCAGAAAAAGAAGCCAGCCCCTGATCCAATCATCATCGAAGGACGAGAAGAATACCATGTCTCCACGATCCTGGACTCTCGGAAATTCCGTGGAAAGATCCAGTACCTTGTCCAATGGGAAGGGTATGGCCCAGAAGAGAACACGTGGGAACCTCGGACTAATGTCCAGAACACTCAAAATTTGATCTGAGATTTCCATCGGCAAAATCCATCGCGTCCACGATAAAAGAACAAACTTTGAGAACCATTTTCCACATCGACTTCTGTCACATCGAGTTCCCCGCTCCAACTCTTCTCGCCCAACACGCCGTTCTTCTTATACCTTTCAAACATCATTTCTGCCATGTCCAACATCACCGCCGCCTCCACCGATGTTTCCGATATCAACCCCACCATCACCACCCTCATTGGCGAAGCGCTCTCCATGCGCGACCAGATTCATGCGCTCGAAACCTCCGTCGCCGACATCCTCCACCGGCAGATGCATATCCGCCTTCATACCCTCTCCGATTTACCAACCGCCCCCACCGCTGAGGAGAAGCTCATCCTCAAGAACTATACCAACACCCTTGCTGTCGAGAATTGACGCCTTCGCCTCGCCGTTCGAGGTTTAGAGTTTGCCATGGTGGTAAACGATGAACTGATAAAGGATTGGGGTAACCGAGTTGACCCTGCCTGGGCCGATCCAAATGGCAACGATGGATGGGAATAGGTAGTCTGTGAGGACACAGACCTTGAGGAGGGGAACATGTTACGGACTAACGACTACGGACGTATACGCTTACTTTTTCACTTTTACTCATCGGCCCCCGCTTACACATATCGTATTATACTTTATTTCCTTTAGTATACTTCGCTCCCGCGCTGACTCGCTTTCCGCAGCTGTCTGACTCATTCCACAGTCAGCTTACTCATTAGTGCATAGCCTTCCGCAGTCGCCTTACTCATGTGCACTGCCTTCCGCAGTTACTGACTCATTCGCTACCGCTCATAGTCAGTACTATATAAACCTCATGTACCATAGCTACATTCCTTAGATTTAGCAATCACATTGCTCTTCGCCTTTCCATCTTCCTGCATACTCTGCCCGAACCTTGGAACGGTTTGTTACGCATAACATTTTGGACACAAGAGACGGGTGAGGGATGCCATTGGGGGCGAAAGGAGGCCGTTGGATGCCAGTAGGGGTCGTTGGACGTGAGAGTGGGCCGTTGGGCGAGAGTGGGGGCTGTTAGGTGCAAGTGGGGGCTGTTAGGCATGAAGGGAGGCCGTTGATCATCAGTTGGGGTCATTGGACACAAGAGATGGGCAAGGGACACCATTGGGGGTGAAAGGAGGCCGTTGGAGGTCATTGAATGTGCCGTTTTTTGGCACAAAGAGAGGCCATTGGGCATGAGGACGGGATATTGTGTGCTAGAGGGGAGTATTGGGTGCTTGAGTAGGCTGTTCGGCGCAAAGGGAGGCTGTTTGGGGCAAGTGGGGGCCATTGGGCATGAGAACGGGACGTTGTGTGCTAGAGGGGGGTGTTGGGCGCTTGAGGGGGCTGTTGGGGGCGAGTGGGTGTCGTTGGGCATGAGAGACAGGGCAGTTGGACACGAGAGATGGGACATTGCGCACTAGAGGGGGGTGTTGGGCACTTGAGGGGGCCATTGGGGGTGAAGGGAGGGCGTTGGGGGCAAGTGGGTGTCATTGGGGGTGAAGGGAGGGTGTTGAGCATGAGTGGGGGATGTTGGGCACAAGGACGGGACATTGGGTTGCTAGAGCGGGGCGTTGGGCGCAAAGGGAGGCTGTTGGTCATTAGTTGGGGTCATTGGGAGCCAGAGGGGGGCGTTGGGCGCGAGGACGGGCCATTGGGTGTTAGAGAGGGCCGTTGGGCACTTGAAGGGGCCAGTGGTGGCCAGATGGAGTGGAGGTGGGGGGAATAAAGAGTGTGGGAAGGTTTGGCAGTTGACTTATGGTTCAACTTTTGGCAATTGCCAAGTGTGCTTGGCAGTCAATGCCGAGTGATGCATGTCGTTGGAAATTGCACCCTTGATGTCCAAACCGTGGCACCAAAAGAACCAAAAATGGGTTCTTAAGTTATGTAGAGATACTTGGAAGCTAATAGTAAGTATTTAAAGAGTTAGATACATGAGCTATGTATGGTAGAAAGTCTGTACTCCAAAATGATACATCAACACACTGTAAATTGTGATCAACAGTGCATCATGGGTTTTCTCAAACACAAAAACCAGCATTTTCTTACTTCCTCCTTTCCACAACCACTTTCAACTATGTGTAATATATATATATTATTGAACCATTGTATGTAAACCTATTGAGACCATTCAAATAAAATTCAAGGACTTCATAAGGTGAATATGAGCAAAATGGGTCGAAAATTTGACCTAATTTTTTTTATTTCAGCTTTGGATCCTCCACATCCAGATGATCTTACAGCACACTTGTTTTTCAAATTTGGTTCATTCATTGGGGAGATATGACACTTTTTCTGAAATCTGCATATTTCATTATTTCTATCTTATCTGGACTTCTAAAAATTATACACAGCATGTCAGAAGGTGAATACATATCCCATATATAGTTCTATCACATTGAACTACTATTAGACTATGAGGAAGGCACCGTGTGTGCCTGCGCGATGCATTTTGCACGTTGTTTACTATTATTTGGTCAGAGCATGGAACCTCTATAACTCAAAATCCGTGGCGATGTTTCATAAAATAAATACTTACTTAATGACATATAATTCCCTCCTACCTAATTGAAATAGTATAAACCCTTACTTGTTCCTGTGTAGACATAATAAGCAGATGTGCGATGTTTTTGGGAATCTGTTTACATGTATTTGACACATTTGATGTGCACGTGATGTGTGTCATCCAATGTTGAAACAACACATCCACCCATTGCTGACTCTGCAATGAGGGCACAAATGCCAAAAATCATGTGTTTGGATGGTGTTATGCTTAACAAACCGTTCCAAGGTTCGGGCAGAGTATGCAGGAAGTGGAAAGGTGAAGAGCAATGTGATTGCTAAATCTAAGGAATGTAGCTATGGTACATGAGGTTTATATAGTACTGACTATGAGTGGTAGCGAATGAGTCAGTAACTGCGGAAGGCAGTGCGCATGAGTAAGACGACTGCGGACTGAGTAATACTACTGTGGAGCTGAGTAAGGCTACTGCAGACTGAGTCATACTGGGAATCTAAGGGAACGAAAGTAGCTATTAGACATAGTGTATTCTTAAGAGGGCGCCGAGTCGGGATGATAAGTAAAAGAGATGATGTGGTCCACATACTGTAGAGTCCGTAACATGTTCCCCCCTTCAAGCTCTGTGTCCTCACAGAGTCATTGTCCCCATCCCTCATTGTTGTTGGGATCGGACCAGTTCGGACTCTCCTTGAGGCTCCAATCATATATCAGCTCTTCGTTGATGGCAACGGTGAGTTCGAGGCCTTTGATAGCCAGCAGAATACATCAATTTTCAATGACGAGGGTGCTGGTGTAATTCCCGAGAATTTGTTTCTCCTCAGGGCTGGGGGCGATGGGGAGGTTGGACAATGTAAGGGCAACCATCCGATTTCCTCAATCCAACACCTCCGACACCTCCAACCCATCCTCCAACCCTCTGACCGTTGTGGTACGTCTATTATTTATATTACTATACTTTACGTTTCCTTTCGTTTCCATCTATCCTTCAACACCTCCGACCTCCGACACTTCCAACCCGTCCTCCGACACTTCCAACCCGTCCTCTGCATCGGAGTGCACGTCGGAGCAATGATTTATACCACCACATGCACACTTCCGATTTACATATTCTGTTCCCATCCCTACTCCCGATCTTTGTCATATTTCAACATTCCTCTCCTCATTTCCAATTCTCGTCGTCTATATAGCTGTCTAGCCTGCAAGGAAATCCTCAGAACTTTCTCTTTGGATTTTCCTTGCAAGGGACGCCTCGTATTGTACTTTGTAGAGTCTAATTTAACTTTGGATTTCCCTTGCAAGTCGTCCGATGTCGGAGTCGCTTCGGAGCACTTCGGAGTTGTTGGATCGTAAGGTCGCCCTTACAGTAGAAAGTTCTCTCTAAACGGACCGGGTACAAATTGTACCATTGAAGCCGTTCCGCGCTTCGGAGTTGACAACACGGACTCAAGTCCGCCCTCCTCTGATTCCGGTACATCTGACACCCCTTCCGATCCCTCTTCCCACCATTCTGCCTACCACTCTGTAACTGGTGACTCCGTATCGCATGTAGAAATGGATGACCCCGAACATCTTACTGCACTTGAACGCAAGTTCCAGAAACACTGCCAGACCCTCACCAACATTACCGCTCAACTTGAACAACTTATCCGTGCCGCTATTCCACCTGTTCCCATTCCCAACCCCGACCCGATTCCCCGTCCAGCGGAGGCCCCAGTTCTGGCCTTCTGGCCAGCCCCGATCGCACCTGCCAATCCAGGTGTGCATCAGGCCAAACCCGCAACTCCGTCAGACTTCGATGGAGCATGTACCACTGGTTGGACTTTTCTTAATCCTTGTGAACTGTATATGGGACTGGTTCTGGAACAGTTTGCAGATGATCATGCTAGGATCTATTGGGCGCTTTCCTTCATGAAGAGTGGACGTGCTGTGTGCTTTGCCGACCACATCATGCGACAAGAGCATCGGACCGGAGCTCCGTGTCACCAGACCTGGGTGCAGTTCCGAACTGTGTTCATCGCAGAGTTCACTCCAAAAAACGAAGAACAAGATGCATGGCTCATTCTTGAGGGAGAAGCCTATTACCAAGGTAGTCAGGATGTGGAGGCTTACATTGACGACTTCAAGGATTATGTCAAAAAGACTGGGTACACCGAAGGAACGAACATAGTACTTAAGTTCTGACATGGCCTCCAATCCGACATCCAATCCGAAATTGCGACACTAACTTTTGGACGACCCGCGGATGACAACCCGGATGCCTGGTATGCAGCCGCACGAGTCAACAATGATAATTGAATTGCCAATAAAGCTTTCAAGTCCACAGTTCCAACATGCCCGAACCCTTTCCGCACTGCTCCGACCGCACCGAAGGCAGCGGCAGGATCTGTATTTCCCTGACCTTTCATCCCCTATATTCCGCGTGCACCTCTGACAGTCATTGCTCCGACTCCGACCATCCGTGACCCCAATGTGATGGATATCGATGCCTCTCACGTCAGGGGTAAGAACGCCAATGTATGCTTCAGATGTGGTAAAACTGGTCATTTCAGTCGTGAGTGTCCGCTCCGATTCGACGTCTGATTCATGACGTTGGACGAACAGGAGGAGTACATGATGGACCAACTAGCCGCTAAAGATGCAGTGACGTCTACCTCCGACGTCGCCAAAGCGTCGGAGCAAGCGGAAGACAAACAAGAGGATTTTCCCCCCGACAACGAGTGAATGGTGTGCCCTCGTTGTCCACTAGCAATCATTATGCTTCCTTGTCTATAGATGAATCAGATTTTACTTCTTCTCCCTATGACTCGGCGCAGAATGAACCCTCAGTCACACCTACCCCGACTCTGAAAGTCATCCGACCCCGACTCCGAAAATGGGAACAACGACTTCCAAAAAAATACATCCTGGCCTCCGATGGCTCCGACAACGCTATTGAACTAGATGTTGTTCTGGAGACAACGGACACCAAGGATACCCTTTCACAAAAGGCCTTTTCGATAGCGGAGCAACGGGCTCCTTCATTGACCGCTCCCTGGTAGAGAAACATCGACTCAGTACCCAAAGGCTACAATGTGCAATCCCTGTCTACAATGTCGACGGTACTCTGAACGATGCCGGAGCAATATCGGAGGTCCTGGACATTATACTCCGATATCAGGATCACACAGAGCGGACCCAGCTCGCTGTAACTGGACTGGGAAAGCAGGATATTGTACTTGGATTCACGTGGCTCAAGGAGCACAATCCCATTGGACCTCCAGGGAGGTGAGAATGAGTCGCTGTCCCACTCGCTGTCGGACTTGCCATCAGGAGGCCATTCAGGAGCAGAAGGTCCGCAAATTTGAGCAGGCACGCATCTGCACTTGTCGGATGGGTCCGACGCCAGATGCTGGATTAGCGGAGGAAGCCCTGTGAGGCCCTTGGGTGGAAGACATAAGCGAGGATGAAGAACAATCATTGGATGAGCCGTTGGAAGATGATGTGGAGGAGGAAGATGAGTTTGAAGAGGGAGATCACCTCTTCATTGGAGCCCTACCTCCGATGTCGGAATTCGTCCGAGCATCGCCAACTACCTCACAACGCCTATCAGAGGTGTTCCTCCAAAATCAGAAACCCAAGTCTTTTTGCGATTCTGTACCTAATCACTTACATGATTTTGAAGATGTATTTTCCAAGACCTCCTTCGACAATCTGCCAGAGGAACACATATGGGACCATGCCATTGAGCTGATTCCCGGTGCAACTCCGACGGGTTGCAAGGTGTATCCGCTCGCTCCAAAGGAACAGAAGGAACTCGATGCATTCTTGGAAGAAATCTGGCCACTGGTCGGATCCGACCTTCAAAATCTCCGATGGCCTCTCCAGTCTTTTTCATCAAGAAGAAGGATGGTTCCCTCCGACTCGTTCAGGATTATCGATCACTCAATTCCAAGACTATCAAAAACAAGTACCCTCTTCCACTCATCTCCAAACTAGTCAACAAACTCCAGAATGCTCAATACTTCACCAAGCTCGATATCTGATGGGGCTACAATAATGTCCGAATCAAGCCTGGAGATGAATGGAAAGCGGCCTTTTGGACAAATCGGGGACTCTTCGAACCCCTTGTAATGTTCTTTGGACTCACTAATAGTCCTTCAACCTTTCAGACTATGATGAACAATATCCTACAAGATCTTATTACTGAAGGTGGCGTATGTGTTTATCTTGATGATATTCTCATCTTTACGTCGGACCTGTCGGAGCATCGGAGGATCACACACATAGTATTAGAGCGGCTCTGACAACACAGATTGTATCTCAAACCGGAGAAGTGTGAATTCGAACAGACACAGATCGAATACCTTGGCCTTATTATTGAGAAAGGACGTGTGGAAATGGACCCCGTCAAGGTAGCCAGAGCGTCGGAGTGGCCGACTCCAACTAACGTGCGGGAGGTGCAGTCCTTCCTTGGATTCACTAACTTCTATCATCATTTCATCCAAGGGTTCTCTGACATTGCACGTCCTCTGTTCCGACTCACAACCAAGGGCTGTGTATGGTCCTGGGGCGACAAGGAAGCGGGGGCCTTCGGAGGTCTGAAGCGGAGGATCACCTCTGCTCCGATACTTGTCCTCCCCGACCACAGCAAGGAGTGGCGAGTCGAAGCGGATAGCTCCGACTTTGCGACTGGAGCAGTACTGTCCCAACCGTTGGAGGATGGTAAGTGGCACCCTGTCGCATTTTATTCCAAAAGCCTTAGCCCAGTGGAATGCAACTATGAAATTCACGACAAGGAGATGCTGGCTGTAATCTGCGCGCTGGAGGAATGGCAACATTTCCTTGAAGGAGCGGAGAAGATGGTGGAAATTGGGACCAATCACAAAAACCTCGAATACTTCATGACCACCCAGAAGCTCAATCAGCGACAAGCACGGTGGTCTCTATACCTAGTGCGTTTTGATTTCAAGATGCACCATCGACCGGGCAAGTCGATGGGGAAGCACTGTCGCGTTGGGCGGACCATGGAGATGGCTCATGGGACAACGAGGACATAGTCCTACTCCGACCGGAGTTGTTTGCCATACGGGCCACTCGGGGAGTAGCCACTCAAGGTGAGGAGCGCGATGTCCTCCGGAAGGTCTGACAGGGCATCCGTGATGGCCTTCTAGAGGATAGCATAGCGGAGGTCATCAAATCCTGGTTGGAGCTGCATCCGTCCGCGGAGCGGAATGGCGACAGTTGGAGGGTTTACTGTACTTCCGAGATCACATTTATGTGCCCAACAACCCACAGCTCCGCCAACGAATCATCACGCAACACCATGACAATCCGGTGGTCGGACACCCAGGACGCTGGAAGACTCTAGAGTTGGTATCATGCACTTATTGGTGGCCCCACATGGCACGTTTAATTGGTCAGTATTGCAAAACTTGCGACCCCTGCCTCCGCACCAAGGTCCGACGCTCCGCACCCTCTGGTGAACTCCATCCGCTCCCCCCGTTGGAGTGATGGCAGATAACTAGTGTTGATTTTATCACTGAAATACCAGAAGCCCATGGGTATGACACTATCATGGTAGTAGTAGACTCAGTCAGGAAACGCGGACACTTCATTCCGACGCACTCTGCTCTCTCCGCCCTCGGATCCACCAAATCTTATGTTCAACATGTTTGGAAGCTTCACGGTCTTCTGGAGGCCATTGTCTCCGATTGCAGACCACAGTTCGTCGCCAAGTTCACGCGGGAATTGTACAGGCTGTTAGGTATCAAGGTTGCTGCCTCAACAACCTACCATCCGCAGTCGGACAGACAGACGGAACACGTGAACCAGGGATTGGAACAATACCTCCGACTGTTTGTCAATGAGCAACAGGACGATTGGGACAAATGGCTTCCGATGGCAGAGTTTTTGTACAATAACCATGTCCATGTGTCCACATGCCAAACCCCCTTCTATGTCGACACCGGACGTCACCCATGTATGGGCTTTGAGCCCTGACAAAGACCGTCAGAAATCAAGGCCGTAGAGGATTTCAGCAAGCGGATGAAGTCTGCATTGGAGGAAGCACGAGCAGCCTTGGGGAAGGCCAAAGACGACATGGCGCGGTACTACAACCAGCGTCGGACATCTACTCCGACCTTCCAACCAGGCGACAAGGTCTTTCTGGACTCCTCCGACCTCAAAACCACCCAACTGACCAAAAAGCTGGCTCATAGATATGTAGGCCCGTTTCCGGTTGTCCGACCTGTCGGAACACATGCATACAATCTCAAACTCCCTCCTTCTATGTCTCGCATTCACCCTGTATTCCAAGTTGTAAAACCGTCGCCGGCCCCGGAAGACCCCTTCCGACGAGATGTCCATATCCCTCCGCCTCCGACTGCAGTTGGAGAAGAAATGGAATATGAAGTCGAAATGATCTTGGATAGTTGGCTTCAATGAGGCAAGCTGCAGTTCCTAGTCAAGTGGAAGGGGTACGGCTATGAGGAAAACTCATGGGAGACGGAGGAGGATGTCCACGCTCTGCGCCTGGTCCGGGAATTTTACCGCCGACACCTGGGAGCTCCGGGTCGAATCGCTGCAACGGGCTTTGAGTCCTGTACATTTTGCCTTGCGTGTCGAGATGCCGCACCTTAGAAGGGGGGTAATATAAGGGCAACCATCCGATTTCCTCAATCCAACACCTCCGACCCATCCTCCGACCCTCCGACCGTTGTGGTACATCTATTATTTATATTACTATACTTTACGTTTCCTTTCGTTTCCATCTATCCTTCGACACCTCCGACCTCTGACACTTCCAACCCGTCCTCCGACACTTCCGACCCGTCCTCTGCATCGGAGTGCACGTCGGAGCAATGATTTATACCACCACATGCACACTTCCGATTTACATATTCTGTTCCCATCCCTACTCCCGATCTTTGTCATATTTCAACATTCCTCTCCTCATTTCCAATTCTCGTCGTCTATATAGCTGTCTAGCCTGCAAGGAAATCCTCAGAACTTTCTCTTTGGATTTTCCTTGCAAGGGACGCCTCGTATTGTACTTTGTAGAGTCTAATTTAACTTTGGATTTCCCTTGCAAGTCGTCCGATGTCGGAGTCGCTTCGGAGCACTTCGGAGTTGTTGGATCGTAAGGTCGCCCTTACAGACAATGAGTGAAGCCGGATGTGCATCTGGCGATGAAGGAGGTCGGCAAGGGAAGTTTCGAGGGCATGGATTTGGTCTCTCATGGAGAGTGCTTCATTCATGAGAGCGGCAATGGCGGGGTTGATGTCGGTGGTGGAAGTGGAGGTAGCGGTGGTGTTAGACTGGCAGCGAGGATGGTTGGAAGATAGAAGAAGAATGGGGAGGCTATATTGGGCAGGGGGTAGACTAGAGCGGGGAACTCGGTGTGTGTTTGACTGATGAGATCGGTACTGTCATGGATTTCGAAAAAATGTGGGCAAGACGGGTTCTGCTGATGGAAATCTCGGATCAAATTTTGAGCGTTCTGGACATTAGTCCGAGGTTCCCACGTGTTCTCTTCTGGGCCATACCCTTCCCATTGGACAAGGTACTGGATCTTTCCGTGGAACTTTTAAGAATCCAGGATTGTGGACACATGATCTTCTTCTCATCCTTCAATGATGATCGGATCAGGGGCTGGTTTTCTTTTCTGAATGGCATCCTTTGGGGTTTCATATGGTGACAACAGGGTCTCATTGAACACAGGGTGAATCATTTTCCAAGTCTTTGGAAGATCAAGAAGGTACGCGCTAGCCCCTTTCTTTTCTAGAACTTTGAATGGTCCATGTCAGAGTGCGTCGAGTTTCTTCAAGGAACGGTTAGTCCTGATGTTAGTCCCTTCCAGCCACACCTTGTCTCCGATGCGGTAGTTCCGAGATGGACTCTGTCGTGTATCAACTGTCTTCTTCATCTGATCCTGTGCTTGTTTCAGTGCTGCATTGGCTTCTTCTCATGCCTGTTTGAGTTTTTTCAAGAAGTCGTTGGCAGCCGGATTGGTGTCTTCCAACACAAGTTCTCCCTTCCAAGGGTGTAAGCCATAGTTGAGATAGAATGGTGTGTGCTTCGTTGCCTGATGTTCTTTGTCATTGTACTGGAACTCTGCAATTGCGATCCACTCAGCCCAATCATCCTGTAGATGGTTGACAAAGTTCCATAAGAACACCTCCATTTCCTGATGCGATCGCTCAGCCTGCCCATCAGTCTGTGGGTGGTACACGGTGGACAGATTCCTCTTGATCCCTAGCATGCGGCAGAGTATCTCCATGAACTTCGCGGCAAACTGTGGTCCCCTATCGCTGATGATCTTCTTGGGGATCCCATGAAGCTTCCATATCTGATCCCAATAGATCTTGGCTAATCCTTCAGCTGATAGTTCCACGGTTGTCAGAATGAGGTGAAGCATCTTCAAATGTCTATCTGTGATGACCAGAATTGCATTTTTTCCATCGGATTCTGGTATTGGTCCCACAATGTTGATCCTATGTCTTCCCATGGGTTGGTGCTGCATGGGGATGTAGCAGAGCATGTCACTTCTGTCGGTTGATCTTGTTGTATTGACAAGTGTCGCAACCTTTCACATACTTCTTCACATCATGCAGAATGGTAGGCCACCAGTAGGTGCGAGTGAGGAGTTCATGTGTTTGGTACTGTCCTGGATGTCCAGCCACTGGTGCATCGTGTGATTCGAACATCAACTCTTGTCATAATTGTGGATCTGGCAGGACATAGACTCATTCTCCTGCGTAGGTGATCCCATTCTCCTGCTGATACCAATGAGGATTCTTGTTTAGGCCCTGGGCTACTTCTGTCTCCATGCGGTTCGAAGCCTTGATGTGTGCGATCCATGGGTTTTCGATGGTTGTGACGTTTCCGATTTTGATGGAATCAGATGTTTCACCCCCTTCAAAGAATTGTTCCTCCGTGAACATCTCCATTTGTACCACATCTTCTGATTCCAACCATTTCAAAAATAGTCCCTCCTTGAGCATTTGGTCACTGTCTTGTGGTTCGAGTTCCACTTCATACCAGGGTAAGCGCGACAGGATATCCGCTTTCGCATTGGTCTTGCCGGGCACATGCCGTAATTCAAAGTCATAGTCTTGTAACTTCATTTTCCAGCGTCGCTGTCATTGATTTAGGTCCTGAGGACGACGGAAATATTCCAGGTTCTTGTGATCGGTCAAGATCTCGAAACGTTCCCTGGCTTCAAGCAGATAGTGTCTCCAATCTTTCAATGCTTCCACAACCGCTGATAAGGCCGCGATGCGTCTAGGCCTAAAATCTGCGCATTTTGCACCCTTTCACACTATCTCTAAGGGATATAGAGAGTCCTAGATGAGCTCCAATTCTGAGGACTCAGTGGCGACGTTAGAGAGAGACCAGCGACCCTGGCAATGTAGGACATAGCGCTGGTCACCACTATGGGCTTAGCTATGATACTCGAGAGCTATGGGATTGTCTCGCGAGATAGAAAAGACTATTGAGTGCCTCTCGCGACGAAGCGTGAAACAAGGAGATGGGTTATATTGGAGTTATCGATGACACTAGCACTGTCTACCTTACATCGGGGCTTGACCGGAGACATTCTCGCGGGAGATTTGGTCAACGTGTGCTGTGCTTCACGTCCAAATCGTCCGTATCTGGAATATCGAAATGACATTGGATGATACAGACTGAGATCAGGTTTGATATGTTGCGATCAACGTGACCTTATGGTGAACTTTGATAGAGATCGAATCTGATGGGTGGCTTACCGAGGCAACCCTTAATTGATGCAGTTGATACCTCACGGTAACTAGTCGGCATCGTCCTGGGTACATCACAAAACCAAGATATTGAAATGGTGGCCTCTCCAGTACGGCAGAGGTTCGGATATGGAAAAGGGGCATACCTGTGGCGTTGTCTACCACATGGGTGCATCAAAACGACTTTAGCGAAGGTCATTTGACTGGATACCATTTATCGATACCACATGCAACCTTTTTCTATATTTATTGCTGCTCATGTATAAAATCTCGTAGTTTCGTCGTAGATAGGTTAGGTTAGATTGTGCCCCAGAATTGATAGCATTTGTCTTGTGCATCTGTTGTTGTTTGCAAGTATCATTGAAGCCTCAAGATCGTTTGGTTTGCATTGGAAGTCAGTCACAATTGTGTTTTGTGTGTCAATCATCAAATCGTGTTATCTATCGGTCGTATTGGTCATTGTCGTGTTCGTATTTGGTCGAGATCATGTTCGCGAAGTCTTGTTGGTTAGGAAATCACAAACCTCAGTTCATGATCCATTGAGAACTATCTCTAAGTCTTGTTCAAGACTTATTGAGCCATTGCTAAACGAGTTATTCAATTGTTGTTTGGAAGAGTCGCATCCTGAGTGATCCCACTCATCACCCCAAACTATATCGATTGAGAAGTACGCATCGTGAGACTTGTTCGGTCTTTGTTGTTGTGTTTGGTGTTTGTGTGTGTGATAGAGATATCGCTTGCGCTCATCCCCAGACTCACTTCCTTCGTTTCAGCGTCCTCAATGCCGTCAACTCACACCCAGCACCCTTCCTTTGCGCGCAACGGCCTCCCTTCACGCCGTACGGCACCGCACACCTGCCACGACACGTGCCCAACGGCCCCCTTTCACACCCAACGGCGTTGAGTCATGCCCCAGAGCACATGGGGCCAGGCTGAGCCCATGGAGGACCAATTGAGGGAGTACAACGTGTGCGCGCAGCATCGGGCTGTGCATGTGTGTCCTTAGTCTTATTTTACTTGTAATATATTGGTTTAAACCGGTTGAGACCAGTCCGGTCTCACTTCTTTGAGGTAAACGGAACCGATGCACTGGTCTTGCATTGGTCCGGTTCAGTTTTTTCGAGATCATGTGAACCGAAAAATCGGTCTCGGTCTCGGTCTCTAAATTCTGAGGGTCAAAAACCGGACTGAACCGGACTTTTGAACACTAGTACTGGTGGCATTGTCTACCACATGGGCACATCGAAACGGCTTTAGCAGGTCACTTGACTGGATACCATTTATCAATACCACATGCAACCTTTTCTATATTTATTGCTGCTCATGTATAAAGCCCAGTGAAAATTGGGTCGTGTGGGAGTGGGTTTTCTCATGGCTATTTTAGGTTTGATCTTGCCTAATTTGGTTTAAATCAGTCTGAATGGGAAATTTGATTTGACTTATGGAGAGTCCAACTTAAAGGGTTTGAGAGGGTTTGATTCAGAATAATCCAGAAATTTCAATCATCAATTCCCACAGGTTCCCACTTAATTCCCCTGGTTTGACAGATTTTAACTGAATCACCCCTGAAAAAACCTGAGAAAACTGGATCACATTGTGCTTGTTTCCTAAAATTTCCAGGTTATCCTGACTCAAACCCTTAAAGTTGGACTCGCTGTCGATCAAATCAAATTTCCCATTTGGACTGATTTAAACCAAGTTAGGCAAGATCAAACCTAAAATAGCCCTGAGAAAGACCACTCCCACGCGACCCAATTTTCACTGGGTATAAAGTCTTGTAGCTTTGTTGTAGATAGGTTAGGTTAGATTGTGCCCCAGAATTGATAGCATTTGTCTTGTGCATCTGTTGTCATTTGCAAGTATCATTGAAGCCTCGAGATTGTTTGGTTTGCATCAGAAGTCAGTTGCAATTGTGTCTTTGTGTGTTCGAGAACTTGTCAATTGTCAAATCGTGTTATCTATCAGTCATATTGGTCATTGTTGTGTTCATATTTGGTCGAGATCATGTTCGCGAAGTCTTGTTGGTTCAGAAATCACAAACCTCAGTTCATTATCTATTGGGAACCATCTCTAAGTCTTGTTTGAGACTTATCGAGCCATTGCTAAACAGTTATTCAATTGTTGTTTGGAAGAGTCGCATCCTGTGTGATTCTGTAAGGGCGACCTTACAATCCAAGACTCAAACTCAGATACTTGCAAGGGAGATCCGAAGTTTAGATTGAGCAGTCTGATAAGTAATACAACACACACCTTGCAAGGGAGATCCGAAGAGAAAGTTCTAAGGATTCCCCTGCAAGCTAGCTGCGATAAATAGTAAAATGAGATATGAAATAAGAGATAAAACGAGACGCATGAATGATGAGCAATGATCGGGAGTAGCGATGAAGGATGAATGGAAACAAGATGAATGATAGTATCTGCGATCCGACGTGTGGAGTAGCGGATGGGGGCGGAGTCGTCGGATGCGGAGAGGCAGATAAGATGTCGGAGACAGCGGATACGATTGGAGGATGTCGGAGATGGTGGAATAGAAAGGAAAGGAAGAAAGGAAAGGAAAAGTAAAAAGTGAAAGTGGTTGCCCTTACATCACCCCCCCCTTCAAGGCACGGCGTCTCGACATGTCAGGCAAAACGAGTCGAATATCGCAGCGGCGATCCGCCGCGGAGCTCCCGGATGACATCGGTAGAAGTCGCGGACTAGGCATGGAGCGTGCACATTGTCTTCTGCTTCCCAGGAATTCTCTTCATAGCCATATCCCTTCCATTTGACCAAGAATTGAAGCTTGCCTCAATGCAGTTGGCTGTCCAAGAGGTTTTCAACATCATACTCTAATTCTTCTCCGACTACCGTCGGAGGCGGAGGAGAGCGGACTTGGCGTCGGAAAGGGTCGTCGGGAACTAGTGAAAGTTTGACGACATGGAATACTGGGTGAACGCGGGACATGGAAGGGGGAAGGCGAAGTTCATAGGCATGTGTTCCGACAGGTCGGACCACTGGGAAAGGGCCTACATATCAATGTGCAAGCTTTTTTGTGGGTCGGGTGGTTTTGAGGTCTGATGAGTCTAAAAAGACCTTGTCACCCGGGCGGAATGTCGGAGTGGTGCTCCGATGCTGGTTGTAGTATCGTGCCATGTCATCTTTTGCCTTTGTCAGTGCTGCGTGAGCCTCCTCTAGAGCGGACTTCATCCGCTGGCTGAAATCCGCTACCGCCTCGATCTTTGTCCGCTTCTTGCAAGGTTCGAATCCCATGTGCGGATGGCGGCCGGTGTCAATGTAGAATGGAGTTTGACGTGTCAATGCATGAACATGGTTGTTGTATGCAAATTCTGCCATTGGAAGCCATTCGTCCCAATCGTCTTGACGTTCATTGACGAATAGGCGAAGGTATTGTTCCAATCCTTGATTGACCCACTCCGTCTGTCCATCCGACTGCGGATGGTAGGCTGTCGAGGCAGCAACCTTAATGTTAAGCAGCCTGTATAGTTTGCCTGTGAACTTGGCAACAAACTGTGGTCCTCGGTCGGAGACAATGGCCTCCGGTAGTCCGTGGAGTTTCCAGACATTTTGAACATAGGAGTGTGCAGTCCCGAGTGCAGAGATGTCAGAGTGCGTCGGGATGAAGTGTCCCTGCTTCCCTACTGAGTCCACTACGACCATGATAGTGTCGTAGCCGTGGGCTTCTGGTAATTCAGTAATGAAGTCAACACTGGTTACTTGCCATCGCTCCGTGGGGACCGGTAGCGGATTGAGCTCTCCGGAGGGCGGAGTGTGTCGGACCTTGGTGCGGAGGCATGGGTCGCATGTCTTGCAATATTGACCTATTAAACGAGACATGTGTGGCCACCAGTAATTGCGCAACACCAGTTCCAAGGTTTTCCACTGTCCAGGATATCCGGCCACCGGAGTGTCATGGTGTTGTGTGAGGATCCGATGACGCAGTTGGGGATTGTTAGGAACATAGATATGATCCCTGAAGTAGAGCAAACCTTCCGCTTGCCTCCACTCCGCACTACAGACGGACCCCGCTCCGACAGTCGGAAGGGATTTGACAACCTCCGCCACACTATCTTCCAATAACCCCTCTCGGATTCCCTGTCGGACCTGGCGGAGGATGTCATGTTCTTCCCCTTGAACAGTTACCCCCCGCATTGCTTGCACTGCAAACGATTCTGGTCGAAGAAGGATGATGTTTTTGTTGTCCCGCGATCTGTCTCCATGGTCCGCTCGTCGGAACAAAGCGTCGGACTTGCCCATTGACTTGCCAGGTCGATGGTGCATTTTGAAATCGAAACGAGCGAGGTATAAGGACCATCTAGCCTGTCGTCGATTTAGTTTTTGAGCTGTCATGAAATACTCAAGATTTTTGTGGTCCGTCCAAATCTCCACTGTCTTCTCCGCTCCTTCAAGGAAGTGCCTCCACTCCTCCAATGCGCGGACCACTGCCAACATCTCCTTGTCGTAGATCTCATAGTTGCGTTCCACCGGACTAAGGCTTTTGGAATAGAATGCGACAGGGTGCCACTTACCGTCCTCTGTTGGTTGGGACCGTACTGCTCCGGTTGCAAAGTCCGAGCTATCCGCTTCTATCCGCCACTCCTTTCCATGATCAGCTAAGACCAGGATCGGAGCGGATGTAATCCTCCGCTTCAACTCTGCAAATGCAGACATTTCTCCCTCCTTCCAAGACCAGAGGTGCCCTTTTTTCGTGAGCTTGAAAAGAGGGCTTGCGATGTCTGAAAACCCTTCAATAAAATGGCGATAGAAGTTAGTGAATCCCAGAAAGGACTGTACTTCTCGGACGTTTGTCGGAGCAGGCCACTCTGCGACCCCCGCTACCTTCACCGGATCCATCTCTACGTGTCCTTGTTCAATAATAAGGCCTAGGTATTCAATGCGCGTTTGTTCAAACTCACATTTCTCTGGTTTTAGATAGAGTTTGTGTTCGCAAAGTCATTCCAGTACGATCTGTGTGACTCTCCGATGCTCCGCAAGGGTCTCCGTGAAGATGAGTATATCATCGAGGTAAACACAGACTACACCTTCAGTGATAAGGTCCTGAAAGATCTCGTTCATCATAGTCTGGAATGTGTAAGGGCAACCACTTTCACTTTTCACTTTTCCTTCACTTTCTTCCTTTCCTTTCTATTCCACCATCTCCGACGTCCTCCGATCGTATCCGCTGTCTCCGACATCTTATCCGCCTCTCCGCATCCGACGACTCCGCCCCCATCCGCTACTCTGCACGTCGGATCGCAGGCACTATCATTCATCTTGTTTCCATTCATCCTTCATCGCTACTCCCGATCATTGCTCATCATTCATGCGTCTCGTTTTATCTCTTATTTCATATCTCATTTTACTATTTATCGCAGCTAGCTTGCAGGGGAATCTTTAGAACTTTCTCTTTGGATCTCCCTTGCAAGGTATGTGTTGTATTACTTATTAGACTGCTCAATCTAAACTTTGGATCTCCCTTGCAAGTATCTGAGTTTGAGTCTTGGATCGTAAGGTCGCCCTTACAGAATGTGGATGGACTATTAGTGAGGCCGAAGAACATCACCAACGGTTCATAGAGTCCACGATTGGTCCGAAAAGCAGCCTTCCACTCGTCTCCAGGTTTTATCTGCACATTGTTGTAGCCCCAGCAGATGTCGAGCTTGGTGAAGTATTGAGTGCGTTGAAGTTTATTGATCAGTTTGGATATGAGCGGAAGCGGATACTTGTTTTTGATAGTTTTGGAATTGAGTGACCGGTAGTCTTGTACAAGACGAAGCGAGCCATCCTTCTTCTTGATGTAGAATACCGGAGATGCCATCGGAGACTTGGAAGGGCGGATTCGACCAGTTGCAAGGTTTTCCTCCAAAAACGCGTCGAGTTCCTTCTGTTCGTTCGGAGCAAGCGGATATACCTTACAACCTGCCGGAGAGGCGTCCGGAACAAGTTCAATGGCGTGGTCCCAAGTCCGCTCTTCCGGTAAGGTGTCGAAAGAGGTCTTTGAGAATATGTCTTCAAAGTCAAACAAGTGGTCTGGTACAGAGTCACAGAAAGATTTAGGTCTTTGGTTACTGAGGAAGGCCTCCAATAGATGTTGCAAGATATTGGATGAAGCACGGATGAACTCCACCTCCGCGGGTACTGTTCCAACAAAAAGGTGGTCTCCCTCCTCAAACTCATCCTCTTCCTCATCGTTATCCGCTAACTCCTCCGCTTCCTCTCCTTCTGTGACATCCTCCACCCATGGGCCACGTGGAGCCTCCTCCTCTAGACCGGATGTCGGAGTGGAACCCATCCGACAGGCTCGGATGTGGACTTGTTCAAACTTCTGCTCCTTCCGCTCTTGGGCTGCCTCCTGGTGGCATGTCCGGCATCGTGCAGGACACCGGCTCATCTTCACTTCCCCTGACGTCCAATCTACCTCGGGGTTGTGTTCTTTGCGCCAAGTGAAGCCTAGCACAATTTCTTGTTTTCCCAAACTTGTGACTGCAAGCTGGGTCCGTTCTGAGTGATCCCGATAGCGGAGCACTACATCCAACACCTCCGTTATTGCTCCGGCCTCATTTGGAGTTCCGTCAATGTTGTATACCGGAATTGTGTGTTGGAGTTTTTGAGTAGAGAGTCAATGTTTCTCGACCAGAGTGTGTTCAATAAACGACCCTGTTGCCCCGCTGTCGAGTAAGGCCTTTTGTGATAGTGTGTCTTTGGTGTCGGTAGTTTCAAGAACTATGTCTAGTTCAATAGAATTGTCGGAGTGAGCGGAGGCGAGGACATATTGTTTTGGAAGCCGACGCTCCCATTTAGAGAGGCAAAGGCGAATGGGATTTGCGGAGTTGGGTGCGACTATGGGATCGTTTGCAGGCTTAGAGATGGAGGGTATAGGATCATATTGTTCCATAAATAAGGCAGCATAACAATTTTTAGCAGACAACGAGGGCGCACTGTTCACTCGCTGTGGGGAGGAAAATCCTCCTGTCCTTCCTCCGACTCTGCAGACTCCGTGGGCAGAACGGAGTTGCCTTCTGCTGCGTCCTTGACCACGAGTTGTTCCATAACAAACTCATCCTGCTCCTCCGTTGTCATGAAGCGAACATCGAAGCGAAGGGGGCATTCACGACTAAAGTGACCCGTTTTGTTACATCTGAAGCATGCATTGGCATTCTTGCCTTTGACGCGCGAAGTATCAATGTCCATTGCATTGGGGTCCCTTGTCAGCGGAGCGGATGCGGATGTGAGCGGAGCTGTGCGCGGAGTGAATGGAATGTAGGGGCGAGGGAATACTGAGGTGCCAGGTACTCTTGGTCCGACAACATTGCGGAAGGCAGAGGTGCGGGTCGGAGCAGTGGCTTTGAAGGCTTTGTTGGCAATCCTATTGTTGTCATTGACTCATGCTGCAGAGTACCACTCATTGGGGTTGTCATCCGCAGGTCGTCCATGGGTCAGGGTGGCAATCTCGTTCTGAATGTCAGAACGGAGACCATGGCGGAATTTGAGTACAATGTTGGTATCCTCCTGATAGCCCGCTTTGTCAATGTAGTCTTTGAACTCGTCAATATAGGTCTTGACATCCCGTTGACCTTGGTAATAGGATTCTCCTTCGAGGATCAGTCTTGCATCCTGTTCCTCATTCTTTGGAGTGAACTCCGCTGTAAAGACTGCACAGAAGTCCACCCAAGTCCGATAAGGCAGAGCACTGGTTCTCCGCTCCTGTCAGATAATGCGATCCGCAAAGCGTGCTGCGCGTCCACTCTTCATGAAAGATAAGGCCCAATAAATTTTAGCATGGTCATCTGTGAACTGTTCCGGAGCCAGCCCCATAAACAATTCACAGGAGTTTAGAAAGGTCCAGCCATTTGCGTGTGATCCATCGAAGTCTGACGGATTGGCAGGTTTTGCTCAACGCATGCCCGGATTGGCTGGAGCGAGCGGAGCAGGTATAATAGCGGGTGCGGGAGCAGGTGGGATAGGTGGCAGAGCTGGGGCAGGAGCGGGTCAGGAATTGCGTTGAAGGCGAGGAGGAGTTGGTCAAGTTGAGTTGAGATATCAGCGAGAGTTTGACGTTGTTCCTGGAACTCATGCTCGAGCTGTTCAAGGCAATTGGGGTCGTCCATTACTATGCGCGGAGCAGAATCACCAGTTACAGAGAGGTAATTAGAAGAACTGGAAGGGGTGTGAGATGTACCGGAGTCGGACGTGGACAAAGCTGCTCCGAAGTGCGGAATCGTGACAACGATGCAATCGGACCCGGTCCAATTAGAAGAGAACTTTCTACTGTAAGGGCGACCTTACGATCCAAGACTCAAACTCAGATACTTGCAAGGGAGATCCGAAGTTTAGATTGAGCAGTCTGATAAGTAATACAACACACACCTTGCAAGGGAGATCTGAAGAGAAAGTTCTAAGGATTCCCCTGCAAGCTAGCTGCGATAAATAGTAAAATGAGATATGAAATAAGAGATAAAACGAGACGCATGAATGATGAGCAATGATCGGGAGTAGCGATGAAGGATGAATGGAAACAAGATGAATGATAGTACCTGCGATCCGATGTGCGGAGTAGCGGATGGGGGCGGTCGTCGGATGCGGAGAGGCGGATAAGATGTCGGAGACAGCGGATACGATTGGAGGACGTCGGAGATGGTGGAATAGAAAGGAAAGGAAGAAAGGAAAGGAAAAGTAAAAAGTGAAAGTGGTTGCCCTTACAGATTCTACTCATCAAACTATATTGATTGAGAAGTATGTGCAAGACTTGTTCTGTCTTCATTGTTGTGTTTGGTGTTTGTGTGTGTGATAGAGATATCGCTCATGCTCATCCCCAGACTCACCTCCATCATTTCATCTAGAGCCCACCACGAGGGGTGGTTCTAAAATAACAAATTTCAGTTCAATACAGTTTCTCTCAAAGAATTTAGCAATAGTTCTTGTTTGAGAGATAATCCTGTCCTCTACAAGCAAATCCACTATTGCATCTAGCAGCAAATACATTAAGGAAAACTCGTGGAAGCCTCCAGTTCACAAAAGAGGTCTCGCGAGTGGCCATAACCCAAAGACAATGTCTCTAAAAGCGTCATCTTCAAAAGCAACAAATTTGCAATCTATTGAAACAGCTTGCGAGTGCGTGACCTGTAGTCTATTGAAAGCAGGAGCAGAACTAGTAGGACCTCTTGAAGAGCCCATAAAGCATATTCAAAAGAGAACATTAGAGAACCTTGAACCAGAAAGGCTACTAGCATCACGAGAGCATTCAGTATCCATTGTGCAACCAATAGAAACTCAAAATCAAAATCTTAACAGTCAATTGTCAACATATACAATGGCTACCAATACACAGAATGTTGCAGCAACTGCACCGAAGAATGGTTTGAGAATGCAGTGTCGAAGTGAATGAGGAGCACTGAGATTTGATAAAGAAAAGGCCTCCGAGCTCTTAAGATTTATCAATGAAGTCGAAATCTGCTTAGACCACACAGGTATTACCGATACCATGGAAAAGAAAAAGTTAATCAGAGGCTATGCAGATAGTGTCTCTGAAGAATGGACAACACTCAATTCTTATGCTACAGGAACATGGGAAGAGTACAAGAAAGAGTTAATAAACAACTATCCAGTGGTAGTGAGCGGACGTGATGGTACCTTGGCCAGATTATCGAGCATCTACAAGGAGCACAGTCGTCTTGGACTAGACAATCTAGATGAAATTATGTCCCTAAAACGGAGGTCCCTGCACCCCCCCCCCCCCACATTCCCTGGCGGAATCTGATCAGAATCTGATCAGAATTTTTGATTCCGATAGGAAGCCGATTGGATTTCTATCAGAATTTCAGCCATATATTTGACAGGAAATGGCTGTAAAATTCCGAGAGGAATCCGATTGGATTCTGAGCAGAATGAAATTCTGATAGGAATTCCCTTTCAGAATTCTCAAATTCCTATAGGAATTCCTTTGGAATGCACCCACTACCGCTTGGCAACTCCCGAGGGCCATCACAAATAACAAACAAACAACCCCCCACCCTTTTCCTCTCATCCACCATGTCAGCATGCATCCAGGCTGACGACCGCCAACCGCCACGCCCGGCATTGTCGGCTGTGACATGTAAGCCCACCTCAACCTCCGCTACCCATGCACTGACAGACCAAACAACAAGCGCCAACAGCTGCCACGTCGCCCAGCTGCCCTCGACATTCCACGTCACTGAAACACCAGCCCCCTCCCAACCTCATCCCAAACCCCCTCCCCCTGACATGTCACCAAACCACCATTCCATGCCATAGCCACCCTCACCGCCGTGCCACATCACAGAATGTGGCCAACAATGCCCCCCAACTGCTATCCAGCTGCCTCTCACCACCCAATGCTGTTCAGCTGTGTCCACCTCCACCCACCCCCCACTGCCGTCTCCCCGTTGAAACGAAGGAAGTGAGTCTGGGGATGAGCGCGAGCGATATCTCTATCACACACACAAACACCAAACACAACAACGAAGACCAAACAAGTCTCGCGATGTGTACTTCTCAATCGATATAGTTCGGGGTGATGAGTGGGATCACTCAGGATGCGACTCTTCCAAACAACAATTGAATAACTCGTTTAGCGATGGCTCGATAGGTCTCAAACAAGACTTAGAGATAGTTCTCAATAGATAATGAACCGAGGTTTGTGATTTCCGAACCAACAAGACTTCGCGAACACGATCTCAACCAAATACGAACACGACAATGACCAATACGACCAATAGATAACATGATTTGACGATTGATAAGTTCTCAAACACACAAAACACAATTGCGACTGACTTCCGATGCAAACCAAACGATCTCGAGGCTTCAATGATACTCGCGAACGACGACAGATGCACAAGACAAATGCTATCAATTCTGGGGCACAATCTAACCTAACCTATCTATGACAAAACTATGAGACTTTATACATGAGCTGCAATAAATATAGAAAAGGGATGCATGTGGTCTCGCTAAGGGGTATCCAGTCAAGTGAGCCTTTGCTAGAGACGTCGCGATGTGTCCATGTGGTTGACAATGCGACAGGTACGTTCTTTTCTCCATTTTCTACCTCTATCATGCTTGTGAGGACACTATTCCACTATCTCGGTCTATTGATACACCTCGCGACGATGCCAACGAGTTACTGCGAGGTATCAGATGCTTTGATTAAGGGTCATCTCGGTAAGCAACCGATCCATATCAATATGTCTGCCATGTAATGCACATTGATCGTGGTGTATCAAACCTGATCTTGGTCTGTTCGATCCGATGTCATTGGCTATTCCCCATATGGACAATTTGGACGCGAAGCGAGGCGCACATTTGCCAAGCCTCTCGCGAGAATGTCTCCAGTCAAGCCCTCAATGTATAGTAGACAGTGCTAGTGTCATCGATAAATCCAATATAACCAATCTCCTTGTTTCGCGCTTCGTTTCGAGAGATGCTTGATAGTCTTATCTATCTCGCGAGGCGATCCTATGGCTCTCGAGTATCATAGCTAAGCCCATAGCGGTGACCAGCGCTATGTCCTACATTGCCATGGTCTCTAAATGCTTTAAAATCTCTCTCTAACGTCGCCACAAGTCCTCAGAATTGGAGCTCATCTAGGACTCTCTACATCCCTTAGAGATAGTGTGAAATGATGCAAAATGCGCAGATTTAGGCCTAGACACATCGCGGCCCTATCACCGTCTCCCTGCCTACATGACCAACCCCTCAGACTGCCCCCCTCCTCCTTGCTCCAGGCATGTCTCTTCTCTCAACCCCCCCTGCCACCCCATGTCAGGGAAGCATCCATGTCGGCCATGCGCCTGACCCCTGACAGCTCCCGTGTCACCATGGGCAGCGTCTGTACCGCCTGCATGCCCTAGCCGCCTCACCCAACCCTCCAACCATCCTCTCTGATGTGCCACATCACAGAACGCGACCAGACGCGCCCGCCCTGACACTGTACAGCACCCCAGCCGCCTCCATGCCCAACACCTCAACCACCCCTCCACGGACCACCGTCGCGCGTGGCCTGTTGCCACCCAAACCCGTGCCTGATCCACCACCTACAATCACCACCTCCCCTCCCTTCCCCTTCCCCTGTGTCCCCCCTTGTCTTGTACATCCCCCTGCCTTATGCGGGGGGTTGTTAATTAATTTTTGTAATCTGTATATATCGTGTGTCCCCCCATCTTATGTGGGGGTAATTAATTTATTGAATTTTTATCTGTCAACTGAACAATGTGCCCCTGCCTCACACCCCTTGCCAGGGCAGGAAGAGTTTTTTGTTATTATTTAGTGTATATATATTCTGAATAAAATTCATTTATTATATAATCATAAAATAAAGGCTTATTTAAAATTGTGATCAGAATATGTCTTGCCGAGCAGACTCCAAGCAGATTCTGAGCAGATTCCGAAAGGATTCCGACAGTTCTCAGATGTTCCTGAGGAATCTGATCGGATTCCTCTAGAGGATGTGGGGGAGTGCAAAGTACTGGTTAGGTTAATGGATTTTAAGGCCATTAACTTGACTTAATGTGACTTTAAAACACTAGTGCCGCTTGAGACCATGGCGCCACGCCCTCCGGCTCAGCAGACGTACTGGGATGGAAGTGTAGCAGCATTGGCCAGTGATACTTGCGGTGGAGCAGGCTGCAGTTTCACTCATGAGCAGACAAAAATTGTGGCGGGGCTTGTCTTGGAGCATGTGTGAGAGCTCGATGCTTTGGAGGAACTGAATGCCATCGAGAGTGAAGAGGCAATTGTCATGGCCAATAAGGACATAGCTAAAAGGTGAGTAGATAGTGTATTACATTGTGATCATTAGGTTTACCAACTTACTATTCGCCAGTGTTTTGATTGACAGGACCATCACCAATGCGGCCATTGAAGTGACCTGGGCTAATATGTTTTCTCTCAACAATGCTGAGATAAGGAATGATCCTCGCCTGGCTGTTGCGGTGGAGGTGTTGCTCATGCTCCATGAGTTGTGAATTTTGCATGTACCAGTGTCAATAAAGTCATTGAGAGGCAGAATATGCCTTCATCAAAGTCATCCGTCAACCGTGTGTATCAGCTGATCAGATCCTGATGATGTATGTACAGGTTTGAGAGCCCCACTCTACCAATGACATAAACAGCATATTCTGCTGTCTGTAACAACTCAACCTTGTGTCAGTTGTTTGTCTATGCAGTGCACCATTGCCTGTGTATTCAATGCACTCATCTTGAACCGACATGACACTCAACCATTCTAACAATGACATAGACAGCATATTCTTCCGTCCATAGCGAATCAACCTTGCATCAGTCATTTAATGTTTAAAAGTCCGGTTCGGTCCAGTTTTTGACCCTCAGAATTTAGAGACCGAGACCGAGACCGATTTTTCAGTTCACATGATCTCAAAAGAACTGAACCGGACCAATGCAAGACCAGTGCATCGGTTCCATTTACCTCAAAGAAGTGAGACCGGTTTAAACCAATATATTACAACTAAGGACATGTGTGCACAGCCCAATGCTGCGCGCGCGCGTTGTACTCCCTCAATTGGTCCTCCATGGGCTCAGCCCGGCCCCATGTGCTCTGGGGCGTGACTCAATGCTGTTGGGTGTGAAAGGGGGCCATTGGGCACGTGTCGTGGCAGGTGAGTGGTGCCGTACGGCGTGAAGGGAGGCCGTTGCGTGTGAAGGAAGGGTGCTGGGTGTGAGTCGACGGCGTTGAGGACGCGAGGCGGCCGTTGGGCATTAGAGGGACCGTGGGGCACTAGTCGGGGCAGTTGGGCACTAGTCGGGGCAGTTGGGCAAGAGGGGCAGCTGTTGGGGACACAAGGCAGCCATTGGGCGTGAAAGGCAGCCGTTGTGTGTGGGTTGATGGCATTGAGGGCAAAGGGACAGTGTTGGGGGCAAAGAAACAGCGTGGCGTGGGTCAATGGCAGTGGGCGCAAGTCGGGACCGTTGGGCGTGAAAGGCGGCCATTGGGCATGGGTCGACGGCGTTGGGGGCAAAGGGATGGCGTTGGGGGCGAAAGGACAGCGTTGGGCATGGGTTGACACATTGAGGGCGAAGGGATGCGGTTGGGCATGAGTCGGGACTGTTGGGCACAAAGGGACGCCATTGGGCACAAAGGGACGCCATTGGGCACAAAGGGACGCCGTTGGGTGCAAAGGGATGCCGTTGGGCATGAAAGGTGGCCGTTGGGTGCAAAGGGATGCCGTTGGGCATGAAAGGTGGCCGTAGGGCGGAAGAGAGGGCCGTTGGGCATGAGTGGTGGCCGTTATGCGCGAGTAGTGGCCCTTGGGCAGATGTGGTGGCCGGGTGGAGTGGTGGTGGGGGATAAAAAAAGGGTGGGAAGGTTTTGCTGGCAGTTATGGTTTGACTTTCAGTGATTGCTGAGCATGCTCGGCATCAATGCTGAGCCATGCACGTCGTTGGAAATCGTGCCCTCGATGCCCAAACTGTGGCACCAAAACCCACAAAAATAATTCTTACCTTATGTAGACATATCAAGAAACTCATAGGAAGTATATATAGAGTTATA
Source organism: Entoloma clypeatum (assembly GCA_963565915.1). Lineage (NCBI taxonomy): Eukaryota > Fungi > Basidiomycota > Agaricomycetes > Agaricales > Entolomataceae > Entoloma > Entoloma clypeatum. The sequence goes on along the minus strand of OY751488.1, from coordinate 2,784,217 downwards.
TACATGAGCTATGGATGGTAGAAAGTTGGTGCTTCAAATTGATGCATCAAAATACAATGTAAATCATGCTGAACAGTGTGGCATGGTGTTTTCAAACACAACAAACAACATTTTCTAGCTTCCTCCTTTGCACAATGTTTGTACTCTAAATATACTATACATATGCTATTGAAACAGTGTATGTAAACCTATTCAGACCCTTCAAATAAAATTAAAGGACTTGATGAGGTGAATATGAGCAAAATAGGTCGAAAATTTGACCAAACTTTTTTGTTTCAGCTTTGGATTCTCCTCATTCAGGAGATCTCACAGCACATTTGTTTTTCAAATTTGGCTCATTCATTAGGGAGATATAACACTTTTACTGAAATCTGCACATTTCATTATTTCTATCTTATCTGGACTTCTAAAAATTATACAAAGTGCTTCAGAAGGTGAATACATATCTATTTATGAGTTCTATCACTTCCAACTATTATTAGACCATGAGTGTTAAGAACTGATTGACAAAACGTCGGAGCTACGTCGGACGCGTCGGAACGTCGGAACGTCGGAGCGCGTGCAACATAGGGGCAAGGACTTGGCTTCAACTTGTGTGTTGCGCCCTCGCTAATTCGTCGGTGTCCTTATTTCGGAAGATCGGAGGATCGGAGGATCAGAGGTCAGACTCAAGTTAAGAGTCGGAAAGAGGACGGGAGGTGTGATGTCGAATCTAAGTTGATATTCCAACTGAAGCTAATACATGATTCTACATAAGTTTAAATACTATGTCGGAGGACGTGTGGCTTCGTCGGAGTCGGATAACGAGTGGCTGTCGGAGATGCTTGACATGGTCGGATGTAAGTAATGTATGTAGTAACGAGATTCATAATAGTAAGTATGCATAATAAGTATTAGTCAAAATGTTGGAGATGTCGGAGGTGTCGGGATTGGTCAGAAATCGTCAGAATTGATTGGAATGTAACAGTATTTCCCCCTTAGGGCCGAACCCATGAGGCCTAAGGACCTAGATGGCTGGTGCGCGTGAACTGTGTCATGTGATGCATTGGTTGAAAATACCGTCTGAGTGGTTCTTTCTTCTTGTTCCCCCCCATTATCTTTCCGCTTGAAAAAAAACTCTTCCGATAAATCCTCAAAATGTTGGCAACTGATTTCCAGAAAGAATTGGAGGTGCTGCAGGCCAAACTCACGGAGGTGGAGGCTAAGAAGCGAGCGGCGGAGGAGGAGGCTGCCAAGAAGGCTGAGGAGGAGCGGAGAGCGGAGGAAGAGAGGGCTGCGGAGGCGGCGCGGGTAGTGGAGGAAACACATCGGGCATCAGAGCTGGCGGCTCAGAAGAGGGCCGATGAGGTGGCCGCTGCACAAGGCGCGTCGGGCAAGGGGTCGGGGGAGCCGCAGACAGAGAAGAAGAAGAGGACAACGAAGAAGAGGAAGGTGGAGGAGGTGTCGGCGATGGTCGGAGAGGGGTCGGGAGTTGGGGTTGGGGTCGGCACCTGCGATAGGTGCATTGTGAAGGGCTGTTAAGTAGGTGAAAAGTCGGAGCTTCGTCGGAGTCCGTTGGAGGTCGGACGAAGGACTGAGGCCGGAGCGGAACTCCGGGAATGCGGAGGAACGACGAAGGGGAGGGACGTGGCTTCAACGTATGTGTTGCGCCGCCGTTTGTTGGATAAGGTGTCCCAATTTCAGGAGGTCGGAGGAGAGGTCGGAGATGCGGAGGTCCTCGGAAAGATCTCGGTGAGAGACACGTTGACGTGGAAATGGTCGGACGACGTCGGAGTTGTGACTCGGACACAGTACTGAGCTCGTCGAAGGGTAACGATGGAGGAAGAGCAGTAGATGAGGATGTCGTCGGCGTATTGTACCACAGCGAGGATCTCTGGCATGAACGGGGAGTAGAGGAGTGAACTTTGTTGATATTCGAACTGAGGAACTACAGGTATGGTACAAGCTTAAATATCTAAATGAGATTACTTTACGGAGATGGTCGGAGTAGGTCCGGAGTTGTGGCGTAAGTTGCCAGCGACTGTAACGAACATCGGAGATGTCGGTCAACGGACCATGCGGAAAAGGCGATGCATAAGTAAACGGGAATATGAATATGAAATGCATAAAGGCATGGAGTTATGAATATGAAATGCACGATGGCAACGTGCGGAGATGTGGAGGTAACGGATGTCCGGAAAGTCCGGAAAGTCGGAGGACGATCGGAGTGGATCAGAGATTCGGAGACGGATATAACAGTATTCCCCTCTTAGGTCTGACACCCATGGAAGACCGTGAGAAAATAAACAAGGTCATGTGGTCTCGGTTATTTAACGGAGGTGAGCGGCTTTCAAGGGTTTCTTCCAGTTACCACCAACATGCCCCAAGGCTCGAGCACACAGCCCCCCCGATCCAGCGCCAACCTAGACGACTCCGAAGAGGAGCTCCTGCGCCGTCTGGCGCAGATACGCAAGGAAAAGGAGGAGGCGGAGGCAAGGAAGAAGGCGGAGGCCGAGAGGAGGGCGAGGGAGGCAGAGGCGAAGAAGAAGGCAGAGGCGGAGGCGGAGAGGAAGAGGGCGAAGAAGGCGGGGAAACAGAGGGCGGAGAGCAGAGCGGAGGAATCGGAGGTCCGGGGGGAGGCGTGTCAGGCCTGTGCGCAGGCGAAGGTGGAGTGCAAGTGGCCATTGTGAGTACCCGCTTTTTTTTTTTCATCTTCTTTTTCTTACTGACAGTCTCCTTAGGCAGGGGAAAGGCACCGCATGCCAGCGGTGTAAAGACGGCAAACGGGTTTGCCTGAAAACCGGCGAGACGAGGGTGAAGCGTAAACGGGGGAAGACGGAGGAGGCCGTCGCGGAGGTCGCGGGCCCGAGCGGGGCAAAGAACTGCTGCGGCGCAGGGGTCGCGGAGGAGCTCCGGGAGCTCCGGGAGGCTCTGGAGGAGAGAGAGGAGCGGTCGGCGAGGGTCGGTTGGGCGCTGCTCCGGCAGCTGCAAATTTTAAACAACCACCTCGCCTACCGGAACTTCTTGCTGGAGGCGGCGGCTCCGGAGTCGGAGGATGACGGAGGGGAGGCGAAAAGTGCGGAAGAGGACGAGGAAGAGGACGAGGGGTTGGACGAGGGGGAGCTTGCGGAACTGCAAGCGGAGAAAATGGAGGAGGAGAAAAAGCAGGCGAGGAAAGCGGAGGAAGAAACAGGGGAAAAAACGGAGGAGTCGGAGGAAGGGTCGGAGAATGAGGGTCCGCCGGCCAAAAAGGCCAAAACCCAGTAGCCCCTCCCCCCTCTAGTTTCTTTTCATTATTTTTTATTATTTTTTTGCAATATGAGAGTCTTGCGTGCTTCTATAGGTGTGATAAGGGGCCCGGTTTCTCCGGATACGCGGAGTGGAAGTCCGCGACTAAGTCCGTCGCGTGTTCGAGTTCCGTGGCGGGTAGCCAGGACTGTTCCTCATCGGTTCCTTCATAGCCTAGCCAACGGACTAGGTAGAGCAGTTTGCAAGAACGCCGACGATCCAGTTTGGTGTCAAGGATTTCGGCGATTTCGTATTCCACTTCTCCTTCAACGTCGACCGGAGGAGGCGGAGTTACTGTCCGGTTTGGAATGTCGTTCGGAACAGATGGCTCCAGCATGGAGATGTGGAAAACGGGGTGAACACCGCGTATGGTGTCCGGAAGTCGGAGGGTGTAAGAGTGTGTACCATTCCTGGCAAGGATGTCAAAGGGGCCAAGGTACTTTTCAGACAGCTTTTTGGAGGGTCGTGTAGTGTGGAAAAACTTAGCCTTCACAAAAGCTTGCTGTCCTACTTCGAGCGGAGGGGGCGGAGCACGCCGGAGATCGGCGGGGCCTTGATAACGTCGTTGAGCTTCTAGGATTGTAGATTTGAGTTCTTGGTGAAGCTCGTCCAGGTCTACGACGAATTGTCGGGCACGGGCGGATGCGAGGTTGCGCTCCGGATGGACGGAGAGGTTCGGATGATAACCTTTATTGGCAAAGAAGGGCGAGATCCCGGTCGTAGCACTCGGAGCATTGTTGTACGCGAACTCCGCAAGCGGAAGTAGTTCGGACCAGTTGTCCTGTTGATAGTTACAGAAAATGCGGAGGTACTGTTCCAAGGTCTGGTTGGTACGTTCGGTTTGACCGTCGCCTTCAGGATGGTAGCCAGAGGTGAAGTGCAGAGTCATGTTGAGGGCTTTTCCGAGGGAGCGGAAAAAGCGGGAGACGAACTCCGGGCCTCGGTCGGAGGTGACATGCTCCGGTACTCCGTGCTTGGAGAACACATGCAGGATGAACAAGGTGGCTAGATCTTCGGAGGTGCAGTGGATCGTAGTCGGAACAAAAATGCTTTGTTTTGTCATTCGGTCAACAATAACAAGGATTGCGTCAAAACCGCCGGAGGTCGGAAGTGTCTCGATGAAGTCCATGGATATGGAGTTCCACGGAAGGTTCGGAACTGGGAGTTGCTTCAGCATACCATAGGGCTTGTGGCGTTGGGGTTTAGAGCGCATGCAAGTGGTGCAGGATTTGCAGTACTTTTTGACAAAGTCTCGAACACCAGGCCAAGTATAATCTCGTTGAATGAGACTAACTGTCTTGTTCTGTCTGGGGTGTCCGGAGAGAATATGGTCGTGCTTGTTGCGGAGGGTGCGGAGCCGGAGGTTATCGGAGTCGGGGACATAAATGCGACCACTATGACGGAGGAAACCGTCGGAGTCTACGGACCAGTGCGGTTTGGGCTCCTTGAGATGGTCGGCATAGATTGGGTCGGATGGGAGTGAACGGAGGATGTCGGAGTGCAACTGTTCAATGTCCATTATGACTGTGGCGCGGAGAACAGGGGTGAACAACTCCGTAGCTCGGAGAGATGCGGACAGCTGTTCTTGGGAAAAGACTGGTCGGAAGTTGCTTGGGTTTACCAATGCATAGTCGCTATTCCCCTCTTTGGGATAGACGTCCCATCGTCTAGTCAAAGAGTCCGGCTTGGTACCGAGACGTCCGGGGCGGAAGCGAATCAAGAGATTGAACTGAGAGAGGAACTCGGACCACCGGGCCTGTCGGCGGGTGAGAACCTTTGTAGTGGCGAAATACTCCAGGTTCTTGTGGTCCGTGACAACGTCAATCGGAGCAGCGGAGCCTTCAAGGTAATGTCGCCATACCTTGAATGCTTCATGGATAGCAAGTAACTCCTTGTCGTGCATGTCGTAGTTGAGTTCCGGGGCGGTGAAGGTGCGGGAGTGGAACGCTACTGGGTGTATCTCCTCGTCGGAGGTCCGGATGGACAAAATAGCACCAAGTGCGTAGTCGGAGGCGTCCGTCTCGATGATAATAGGTCGATCAGGAATCCAATGAGTGAGGACCGGTGCTTTGGTAAACGCGAGCTTCAACTCGTTGAACGCACTCCGTGCGGAGTCGGAGAAACGGAACGGAGTACCCTTCCGGGTGAGTCGGGTGAGCGGAACAACGATGTCCGAATAACCGTGGATGAAACGTCGATAGAAATTTGCGAATCCTAGGAAAGACTGTACGTCCTTCACTTTCCGAGGTTCAGGCCACTCTTGAATGGTCTTCACCTTGGTTTCGGACATGCGGAGACCGGAGGGAGAAAGGATGAAACCAAGATATTCGACTGTGTCGACAGAAAATTCGCACTTGTCGGAGCGGACGTAAAGTCCGTTCTTGCGGAGACGTCGGAGAACTTCCTTGACATCGTCGGGGTGCTTGGCGGGGTCGTCGGAGTAAATGAGAATGTCGTCAAGGTAGACCACCACTGTAACATCGAGGAGGTCACTGAAGATGTCATTCACAAATCGCTGAAAAGCAGCAGGGGCGTTGGATAGTCCAAAAGGCATAACAAGCCATTCAAACGATCCGTAACGAGTGCGGAAAGCGGTTTTCCATTCATCTCCGTCGGCAATGCGGACAAGATGATATGCATGCCGGAGATCGAGAGTGGTATAAACACGCGCTTTTCCGGCAGTGGAAAGGAGGTCGGAGATGAGCGGAAGAGGGTATCGATCCTTCTTGGTAACTTTGTTCAGGCCCCGATAGTCGACGCACAGGCGGAGGGAACCGTCCTTCTTTCGGACAAAGAGGACCGGAGCGCCATGCGGAGAGCGAGAGGGGCGAATGAAGCCAATGGCCAAATGTTCGTCTATGAAGTTTCGCAGGGCAGATAGTTCGGATTGTGAAATGGAGTACATAGGGCCAATAGGGGGAGTCGATCCGTCTTCTAACTCGATGCGGAGGTCATACGGACGATGCGGAGCGAGGGTGTCTGCTTTTGTCTTGCTAAAAACATCGGCAAAATCGTGATATTCCTCTGGGATATGGGAGAGGTCCGGAGGTTCCTCGGACATAGAAACGGATTGGGTGGAGATCGTGTGGTCGGAGAGGTGAATTCGGAAGGATTGGGCACCCGGAAGTTTGCAGGCGCACACAAATGCGGCTGCATTTATCAATGCAATATTCGGAACAACGTCCGGAGTAGCAGCGGGTGTGCCGGAGTCGGAGGTCGGAGTATCGGGAGAGGTCTGCGGAGGTAGCGGAGCTGACCTGGCAGAAGACGTCAAGGTCGGAGACTCCTTCAAGAGCTGTGGACGGAAAGTAATACTGCCCAATACCCAGTCAATCATAGGATTGTAGCGGGTGAGCCAGTTGTATCCAAGAACCATAGAACAGGAGGAATCGAGCGGAGTCACGTAGGCTGTAATGGCCATATATTCACCGGAGGAAAAGTATACAGGGAGATCAACCGCATGAGTAATGACGGAGTTGGACGTTCCGTCAAATAATTTAAGTTCGATCGGAGGTATGGAGGTGAAAGGGAGTTTATAGGATGAAGCATAACGGGAGTCAATAAAACAATGAGTAGAGCCGGAGTCCACAAGGGCAGCTATCGGAGAAGAATCGGAGATAAGCGGAGATGTAAGTCGGACACGGAGGGAATTGGGATCGGAAAGAGCGGAAGCGTTGAGTAGAGCGGTAGTACGGATGGGTTCAACGCAGTCCTCAGGCCGTACAGAGTCCTGTGGACTGCCCGCTAATTTTTTGATTCGTCCGTGGTCTTGGCTTGGGCAGCGCGCGCCTTAGCCTTAGAGGCGGAGGACGAAGACTTCAGGCAATCTTTCGCGATGTGTCCAGCTTTGCCACAAAACATACAGAGGTTGTTGTCAAAACGGCGTTTGCGTTCCTCCGGAGTTAGCTTTCCGTCTTTTCCGAGTTTGTCGGAGATGTCGGACTTGGGAGCGGAGGAAGGCTTCGACTGTTTGCCCTGGTTCTGTGTCTGTGGTTTGGCTTTGGAGTTTTTATCAGAGTTTGCGGAGGGGGTTTTAGCTTCGGATTTGTCGGATTTGGATGCGGACTTGTCGGAGCGGGACTTCTCACGATGACGTTCCCAGTGGCGAGCATCAATAGTCTGTGCTAGCTCCCTAAGTGCTGGTAACGTGCTTGGCTTTGCTTGAGTCCCAAGGACATCTTTAATCCGCTCCGCCAACCCAGAGTAGTACCGGTGATGCAGGGCGGAGCTGTCCCAGTGCGTTTTGGCAGCAAGGCGTGTGAACTCGATATTATACTTGAGAATATGTTGATTTTTGCGCATTTTGAGATTGTCCAGAGAGTCGGCAGCATCCGCAACGGGGTCAATGACCCCGAATTCCGTGCGGAGTGTGCGGAGGAATGCGGACCAATCTTCGTACCAGTCCGGGGGGTTATCCGGGTCCGGTTCGATGATGAAATGCTCGAAATAATCGAGAGCTGTGCCTCGGAGGAAAGAGATGGCGAGAGTGATTTTGGCAGAGTCATCGTCATACTCGGAGTTGTCGCGGAAGAACAATGTGCATTGGAGGATGAACTGGTTCAGTTTCCGGGGATCAGAACCGTCGAAGGTGTCCGGATCCTTAGCCTTTTTATGATGCTTGTGACCTTTGCTGCGTTTGAGTTCATTGGTCATTAAGAGGAAAGCATCCGCAAGGGCTTGTGGGCCGAAAATATTCTGAGGAGACGGGGGTGCAGATTCTATGGGGGAAGTGGGGATCGGAATATTATGCGGAGGTGTGATGGGCTGAAAACCCGGAGGTGTCGGAGTAGTGGGAGTTACGGGGGATAGTTCTGTTAAACGTTGTTCGACATTTTGTAGAACCTGTTGCCTAGAAGTGCCAGCTTCTGCGGCTTTTGCTGTCTTGGTGTTTCGGAGTGCCATGACTAGCAGGAATCCAAAAACGGTTTGAGTTCGAATATACTGTTAAGTAGGTGAAAAGTCGGAGCTTCGTCGGAGTCCATTGGAGGTCGGACGAAGGACTGAGGCCGGAGCGGAACTCCGGGAATGCGGAGGAACGACGAAGGGGAGGGACGTGGCTTCAACGTATGTGTTGCGCCGCCGTTTGTTGGATAAGGTGTCCCAATTTCAGGAGGTCGGAGGAGAGGTCGGAGATGCGGAGGTCCTCGGAAAGATCTCGGTGAGAGACACGTTGACGTGGAAATGGTCGGACGACGTCGGAGTTGTGACTCGGACACAGTACTGAGCTCGTCGAAGGGTAACGATGGAGGAAGAGCAGTAGATGAGGATGTCGTCGGCGTATTGTACCACAGCGAGGATCTCTGGCATGAACGGGGAGTAGAGGAGTGAACTTTGTTGATATTCGAACTGAGGAACTACAGGTATGGTACAAGCTTAAATATCTAAATGAGATTACTTTACGGAGATGGTCGGAGTAGGTCCGGAGTTGTGGCGTAAGTTGCCAGCGACTGTAACGAACATCGGAGATGTCGGTCAACGGACCATGCGGAAAAGGCGATGCATAAGTAAACGGGAATATGAATATGAAATGCATAAAGGCATGGAGTTATGAATATGAAATGCACGATGGCAACGTGCGGAGATGTGGAGGTAACGGATGTCCGGAAAGTCCGGAAAGTCGGAGGACGATCGGAGTGGATCGGAGATTCGGAGACAGATATAACAAGGGCGTCGAGTGCGAACACGATGAGTGAGTTCTTCTTTGGTTTGTTTTTTCTGTTTTAACCTTTTAATTTAGGAATAAGTCGTCCTGCAAGGGTTGTATCAAAGACAAGAAGAAGTGCGAGGTCGGAGCATCGGAGGGAAAGTCGGAGGTGAAGAAAACGGTGAAGGTGAATAAGGGGAAGAAGAAAGCATCGGAGATGCCATCGGAGAGTGGGTCAGAGGACACTGTCTTGGGTGTCCTCAAGATGATACTGGCAGAGACGAGGCAGGTGAGGCGTCTGCTAACAGCAGTTGAAGGCTCGGTGAACATCAAGTATCAACCCAAGTCGCTGGAGGTGTCGGAGGAAGGGTCGGAGTCGGAGATGGATACGAGGGAGGAGACGCACGAGTTGAGACTGGAGAAGAGGATTGCGAGAAGGATTAGGGAGGATCTTGTGAATAGGAAGAGGTTGGAGTTGAGCTGTTGGATGATTCCGACATGTTGATTTCGGAGCCGTCGGAGAAGGCGGAGTTGGAGGAGGAGTCAGACAAGGAGGAGGGTCTGTCAAACAAGAAACAACGTACTAAGTAGATAGTAATAGTACTTTTTTTTCTTGTTTCAGAGCGACATGAGCGGACCCAGTTTGTCAGGATAAGCGGAATGAAAGTCGGAGACAAGCTCGGGGGCGTTTTCCAATTCATTGGCTGGTAGCCAAGAAAATTCTTCATCAGTGTTTTCATATCCTAAGCAACGGATAAAATATAGTAGCTTGCAGCTACATCGTTGGTCGATCTTTGAGTCGACTATTTCAGCAATCTCATACTCAAGTTCTCCATCGATGTCAATCAGAGGAGGCGGAGGTTGGGTCCGATTCGGAATGGTGTTCAGAGTTGCGGGTTCAAGCATGGAGACGTGGTAGACGGGGTGAACACCGCGGAATGTGTCGGGGAGTCGGAGGGTAAAGGAGTGCGTGCCGGGTTGTGCAATGATCTCGTATGGTCCCAAGTACTTTTCTGAGAGTTTCTTGGATGGGCGTGTTGTGTGGAAGAACTGTGCTTTGATGAAAACCTGTTGTCCGACAGAAAATATCGGAGGTGCGATCCGATTATTGTCAGAGGACTTTTGGTAACGTCGTTGAGTGTCAGAGATGGTGGCTTTCAGTTCTTGGTGAAGTTCGTCTAAGTCCGTCACGAAGGATCGGGCTCGGGAAGAGGCGAGGTCTTGTTCCGGGTGAACAGTAATGTTCAGATGGTAACCCTTGTTAGCGAAGAAGGGAGATATGCCAGTGGTAGCACTCGGTGCATTGTTGTACGCGAACTCCGCAATCGGAAGGAGAGCGGACCAGTTGTCCTGTTGGTAGTTGCAGAATATCCGCAAGTACTGTTCGAGGGTCTGGTTAGTGCGTTCGGTTTGGCCATCACCTTCGGGGTGGTAACCGGAGGTGAAGTGGAGGGTTGAAGCCTCCGCTACTCCCATCAATATCATAATGGACCACAAAAATCTTGAGTACTTGCTCGTTGGTCCAAATACCTCTGCCAGTTCAATCTCATCATCCACTTCCGCCCTGGCTGTTTAGGTACAAAGCCCAATCTTTTAAGTAGATGATGGGATGTCTACCCTAAAGAGGGAAATAGCGACTGTTCATCCGTCGATCCAAGCAACTTCAAACCCATCTTCACACAAGAACAACTCACCACTTCACTTCATGCAACAGAGTTAGATACACCTGTCCTCTGTGCCACAATCATCATGGATATGGATCAACTCCGCTCCGACATCCTCTCCGCCCTTCCAACCAATCCTATTTACACCTCTTTCCTCAACAATCCTAATCCATGCTGGATCATGAATGAAGCAGGTTATCTACTCCACAATGGATGTATCTATGTTCCCGACTCATCCAACCTCTGCCTCTGCATCCTCCACAATAAGCACGACCATATCCTCGCTGGACACCCTGGTCAAAATAAGACTATTAGTCTTATCCAACAAGAATACACTTGGCCTGAAATGCGCGACTTCATCAAAAAGTATTGCAAGTCATGTACCACTTGTATGCGCGCTAAACCCCAACATCATAAATCCTATGGTCTGCTTAAACAACTCCCTATTCCTGAATGTCCCTGGCATTCTATTTCCATGGACTTCATTGAACCCCTTCTGACATCCGCTGGCTCCGATGTGATTTTGGTCATTGTAGACCGCCTCACTAAACAAGGCATCTTCATTTCTACCACCATTAATTGCACATCCGAAGACCTAGCAAACCTTTTCGTGCTTCACGTCTTTTCCAAGCACGGAGTTCCGCAAAATGTCACATCTGATTGCGGACCTGAATTCATCTCCCGCTTTTTCCGCTCTCTTGCAAAAGCCCTCGACATGAGACTTCACTTCACTTCTGGATATCACCCTGAAGGCAATGGTCAAACCAAACACACCAACCAAACACTCGAACAATACCTCTGCATCTTCTGCAACTACCAGCAAGACAACTGGTCCGCTTTGCTTCCGCTTGCGGAGTTCGCTTACAACAACACTCTGAGTGCCACTACTGGTGTATCACCATTCTTCGCCAACAAAGGTTATTATCCCGACATTACACTCCATCTGGAACGTGATCTAGCATCCGATAAAGCTCGACAATACATCGTCGACTTACATGACTTACATCAAGAACTAAAGACTGCTGTCACAGAGGCACAACAATGTTATCAAGGCCCTGCGGACGTCCGATGTTCTCCACCTCCTCCGCTCCGCGTCGGACAAGAAGTCTTTGTTAAAGCCAAGTTCTTCCACACCACACGATCCACCCAAAAGTTATCCGACAAATATGCTGGCCCATTTGAAATCATAGTCCAACCCGGCACGCACTCCTTTACACTACGTCTACCTGACACTATGCGTGCTATACACCCCATCTTCCACATATCTATGCTCAAACCAGCAACCCCCAACAAGATTCCAAACCAGATACAACCTCCTCTGCCTCCGCTCAAGATCGAAGGAGAAACTGAATATGAAATTCATCAACTCAAAGATTGATAAAAGACGATGATGCAAACTCCTTTACCTCGTCTGCTGGTTAGGTTATGAAGACACCAGTGAAGAGTTTTCTTGGTTACCCACATCCGAGCTTGAACATGCAGCAGATATGGTAGCAGACTTTCACTCCACTCAACCAACTAAACCAGGCCCATTATTGTGCTTGTAACAAGAAGAAAAGCAAAATCTATTAAATATTTTATACTAACAAAAAACAACTTTTTCTGTTTCTTGTTAGATACCCCCTCCGTCTCCTTGTTCCACTCCAATCCAGATTCCTCATCCGCTTCCTCCATCCGCTTCCTCTTCTTTGTTTCTTCTTCTTTTTCTTCTTCTTCTTCTGCCTCCTTTGCCAACTCCTCCAATACCCTATCATATTCCTCCGCATCCTTGTCCTCATCAGATCCCTCCTCCGAAGCCTCTGATTCCTCCCTCCATGCAACAATCCAACCAACAGGAGCTCCTTGATCTCCCGTAGTTCCCTCAACTCCGCCTTTATCAAATGCATCTCTCTTACCATGTTCTTTAACCCCTTCACCACCTCCAACCCAATGACCACCTCCGGCGGACCAAACCCCTCCAGCATGAACTCCAGCTCCTCCAATGCTGTGGCCATCCGTGATCCCTCCATGGTAACCTCTCCCTTGGACGATCCCGCCTTTGCGTTCTTCGTCACACCACCTGCCACCTTGGTCTTACCAACCCTCACTGCCTTGGTCATCCTCCACTTCACCTCCGACTCCGCTTCCACTCCCGTTCTGCAGCTTCATTTTAAATGCTGGCACCACCAGCACGATGAAGCATTGTCATTCCTAAAGAACAAGTTAATAAAGAAAAGTTATAAAGAAACAGGGGAACTTACTCCGACGGCCAAAAGCACAAGTCCCCCACCTTCAAGCAGGAGGTGCAATCCTCACTTCCCTGTCTGTAACTCGCAAGCATGTCCTTGTACACTCCCTGCATCTTAACCTTTTTCCCCTCTGCATCCGCCATCTCCGCTTCCGCTTCTGCACCTGCAACTGGCTCTTTCACCTTCGCTTTCTCAGCCTTTCTCTCTGCTCGTTTCCGCTCTTTCGCCGCCCTCTTTGCCTCTGCGTGCTCTGCTTCTTCCTTTGCATGCTCCTCTGCCTCCTGTACCTTCCTCTCCAACTCCTTGGTGATTCTCTTCTGATGCTCCCTTTCAGCACAGAGAGTGGCAAGGGGTGAGTTCTCAGCGGACATGGCGGATAGGCAACAGAATAGATGTTGTGGTTGGGTGACAAGAGAGAAAAATCACGCGCAAAGTTTTTCAACCAACAGTCATGTGTATTACCTCATTGGGCCTCAGGGTTTGGCCCTAAGAGGGAAATACTGTCATAACCATATGATTCACATCTGACTTATCCGACAACTCTGACAATTCATCCGATCCGACATCCACTCTGACAACATTCTATTTATATTTGATTATACTTCTACTATGTAACATCTCAACCATACTTACAAGTAGACATATGTTGTTCACTTTTCATTTGCTACTCTCCGTACTCTGAATGTTCCGATGGTCAACTCCAATATCTGCACATCACTTATAGTAATACTGATCATTCTAGTTCACTATAAATAGTGTACCAAACCTGTCATAGAACCTCAGTTCAAATATCATATGTTACACCTCATTTGCATCCACCTCTACTTGCCCTTGAGCATTCTCTCCGTCACCTCCACTCATCCGCTCTTCCGCTCATCGGACATCCACCAATCCAAAATCAAGGACCACATCAAAGAGTGGGGCGCAACATACAAGTTGAAGCCAGGTCCTTTCCGCCAGATGTCGCATCTGTCGCATCTGCTCATTCGCTACTCCGCTCCGACTCATCCGACATTTTCCAACGTTGAGAAAAACGCTACGTGACATTCATTCCTGGTTGTTAAACGGTGGGGGCCTCCCCGAATATTGATTTGAAAGGGGCTTGGGAGTTTGGGGTGTGGAATAGAGCATATTTGCAACAGCCTTTTTGACAGTTTCACTTTTCAAAAGGTTACCATCAGCTGCTGCAGTGGAGGCCCATCATGCGGTAAAATCTGTATATCAGTGATGGTTGATTCAACGCATCTATGGTCAAGTGACTAGACATGTCTTGTTTAGTTGTTGATTGCTTTCCCTTGCTTTGTGAGATAGAATACAAGGACGAGAGAAGTGGGAGAACACTGGCAAGGATTATCTTATGGTGTCAGCACGCGTCCATGGTCGGCACAAAGCTTTCATGTGCTGATGCGCTGATCACTCAGCCAGTTTGTGGAGCCATCACTTTTAAGCGAGTTCTCAACAATTTGTTTGAAAAGTGACCCAGGAGCCATTGCAAATATGCTCTAATAATGTAGTTTACTTTTCAAATGCATTCAAGGCATTCAACTCGGCAGCGAGATTGACAATGACATTGTATTTATATCTGTTATAATCTGAGCTGGCAGAAGAAGATGCCTTATATGGAGCAAAGTCCCGGCTGGGGACCTTGCTATGCAAGGTGCATCAGCAAACCCATATGCTGCTGGCTTGCATGGCAACAGACCAGCCAGCATCGCCATCACATCACCAGCCATTGCCACACTTCCATCTTTCAGTATAGAAGCATATATACCATCGCGAGCACATCATTTTTTATGGCTACACCCTCTGGCCATAATCCCACCATAATCATTTCCTAGGCCTATTAATGCTCCTTGCATTCAGAATTAGATTGAGAAATAATCATTATATTAGACTCTACTATACTCAAGCCTGGATATGAAAAAGACAATATAACGGGACATCAAATTCAATGCCCCCGCTGCCCCCCACATGTCATCCATTCCTCACGCATCACATGCCACTCAGTGACACCCCCCCTTCTGCACCTTCTCGAGATGATGGCCCTAACCTCCCCGGCCCTTGTGTATCGCCACAGACATGCACACATGCCTGGGCATGTAATCGCAGACCAGTCACGTGAATGTTGAGAGTGGTACAAGCCTATGGAGAAGGTGGTCAGCAAGTACTGTGGTACGGCATGGCAGTGGGGGCTTACCAGTGTCTGCTGAATAGGTAACCTAGTCTGTTAAAACAGTGAGTGATGCATTTGTGATGTGGCATGGCCAATGAATGACTTACCTAGAGGGTGCCACACAAGTCAGTGGTTTACCATGCGACAAAGGGAGTGAGAGGCATTGCAAGAAAAGGAAAATGAGGGGGGAGATGCATACTTATGGGGAGGTAGGTGATCGGGGAAAAAGACAGAGGCGACAAGGCACTCTGACTGCGGTTCAACATTCAATGTTCAACATCGGAAGTTGCCGGCTCAGGGTTGATGGAGTTTGGAGGGTGCCAAATATTGACATGTTGCCATGTCAACCAATGTCTTCTTGGCGCCCTCGAAGTCCCTCACATTCCCTTCTCCCCCTCGTCCCTCATCCCCCACAACACCTCCTCACTCCACTTGACATAACAACACACCATGGTAAGCCTCCACACCACACCACAATGCTCAGAGAGACACAATGGGGTCACCAAGGGACGCGCTTGTGAGGATCTTTAGAGACGACACGCGGGAAGCAGGATGTTATGATTGTATTTTCACTTTTCACTTTATCTTATCTTATCTCGATCTTATCTTATCTACATCATATCGTACATGAGGACATCTTATCATTATCGCGCAGCATGACGCTGCCACAATGCAGCCTCATGGAATTTACATATATAAGTAAAGTACTTTCACTTGTATTCAATAGCTTGTTCTCTTGAGATTCCCGCTAGATCTCTTGGCAATACAGTTCTCTTATCATCTTTCCACTTCGTTCCTAAGTTTGGGCTTGCGACGTCGTTTGACTTAGCGTCGCCTCAACAGAAGAACAAGCTCTTTCTATTCGCCCGCCCAAACACACACTTCCCACTCCATCATCACTATCCCCGCCGTTTCGCACTTTTGCATTAAAAGTCCCACTTCATTATTACACACGGACCCTAGCGTTAAGGGGGATCTCCCGGACTTCAGGGATAAGAAGAGAAACGCTTGGTGCACCCACCATATCTAGTGTTGCCGTTTGAGACACATAGGGAAACGTTGAGCCCGTCCCGTGTCGAGGTGACCAAAGGCCGACGCAACTAACCTTCAGGAAAGCTGCTGGCGCGTGTGACGGTTGGAGAGAGCAGACCGTACACGTCTAGATCGCAAAAGGTGTTCCAACCCCTGACCCTATTTCAGGATATCGACCAGTCCAGCGTGTGTAGGGGATCTGACTGCGTGGACTTCATTTTTCCTAGATCTTCCTTTGCTCGGGTAAATCGGCTACCTGGGTAAACAGATCGCTCTTTGGGTTTTTTTTCTTTTAGATTTTTTCTCGCCTAAGCGTTAGAACAGGGTCGCACACCCGACGCAAGGTACTACTGTTCCAAAAACAACCACCCCCCCCCTCATCACACCATCATGGCTGAAGGCACCAATGCCCAATTTGACGAAGAATTTGAACAACACCACGCACCATCACCCTTACCTCTGATACCACTGTTCAATCACCCCCCCCCACAAAACAACAATCGTGGAAGGAAATTAGAAGTCGCCGCGGATCCCGGCAAATACAATGGATCCAAAGCAACGTTCACAGTATGGTGGACTAAGATGCTCGCATGGCTCAGGGTAAACCAAGAGCTATTCAATGGAGAAGAAGAAGTGTGCATTGCAGTGTGGTCGCGATTGGACGGTCCCACGGCAGGAGTTTACGGGGAAACCCGTTTGAATCAATGTATGGAATCAGAAGATTGGCCAACGTACCGAGAGCTAGTCAGTGAAATCACAACGAGATTTCGTCCCACCACTGAGATCGAATGGGCCCAATCCAAAATCAAGAGCTTTAAGCAAGGTTCAATGAAGACCGATGATTGGATTATGCAATTCGGGACCCTGGTGATCAAGGGCAAGATCGAGGAAAGGCACGGTGTAACCCTTTTGGAAAGGAATGCCAAGGAATCTATCATGCAACAACTCTTCCAGCAAGGGAGGAGAAAGTCCACGGTGCAGGGCACCTGTGAAGAAACTTTGGCAATCGGCAGAGCGGAAGAGACTTTTGCAGCAAGACCAGGCATGAGGACTGGCAATAACTTTGGACAACAACGTAACACATGGGGCAATTGGCCCACATATGGACAACAGCAGCAGCAGCAACAGAGGCCCTTTGGGCAACAACAGAATGGGGGGTACCGTCCTCAACAACAAAACGGTCAACAACAACAACAGCAGCAACCACGACGGGATCCAAATGCAATGAACATCGATAGGAACCAGAGACGCGCTCCTGGTAATTGTTATAACTGCAGCGGACAGGGGCATTTTGCCCGAGATTGCAGACGGCCGCAGCGCAGGGTACAAGCAGCAATGATCAAACAGATCGACGAACAAGAGGAGGAGGAAATTTTGAGACAAATCAATGTGAGGCGTCAAGCGCGCCAAGCTAATAATGGACGGCAGGGCCAACCAGCTCAGAACAATGGACAGGCTGTAGCGCAGCAGGATTTTGTAAACATCACCCAGTAATTCCCCCGCTGGCTCTGACAAATCGATATGAACAATTGCCTATAGACTCTTACATACATAAAGACACTGTAAATTCTTGGTTTCAAAAGCTTACGGACGCAGCAGTTACATACAATAAAATACTATTGGACAAACCCAAAAAGGTAAAAACCCAAAAAAATAGCACAGATGAATCGGACTTAGATACGCTTGTAAACTATATCATTGGGGAGCCCTCGGCAATGAGGCTTGGTTTGTCCCCTACGGATGAATGCTTAATTCCCTGTTGCAAAGAATCAGATAACTTAACTAGGCAAACGGACTCTATGGGGGAACCATCTTTTATTCGATCCGCTTCTGTGGAAAAGGAGCTTATGATGAAAATCACGCTGGAAACGTTGCAGGACAAACGCACATTTGATGTTGAAGCATTATTAGACTCAGGGGCGACAGGGATGTTCATAGATCTGGACTTCGCCAAAAAGAACAACATTAAATTAAGGGAACTACCTTTCCCCATTCGGGTCTACAATGTTGATGGCACGCTTAACCAAGGAGGTTTGATCACGCATGAAGCAGTCATGGCTATGTGGTATAAAGGACACGTGGAGATAGCAGTGTTTGAAGCATGCAACCTAGGAAAAGCTAAAATTATCGTTGGACATACTTGGCTGAAACGTCATAATCCAGAAATCGATTGGGAAAAAGCGGAAATTAAATTATCAAGATGCCCAGAAGAATGTGGCATGCGTCGAACATGTTACTTAAATAAAACTGCAAGGACCAGATGGGGTGGAAGAATGGAAGAAGTAGTAGAAAAAAATGAGGAAGAAGTGAAGGAGGAAGTAATCCACATGCTCAGGGCAGCTAAGGGAGAACCCTCAGATGAAGTACTGGCGGAACAGGTTGTCCCCCGGAAATATCACAAATATCTATCAGTCTTTGAAAAGAAAGCATCTGAGAGATTACCAGTCAGGAAACCATGGGATCACGCTATAGACTTGAAACCGGATTTCGTACCAAAAAAGGCCAAAGTCTATCCCCTGTCACCGGATGAAAGGAAAGAAGTATCCAGATTTGTAAACAATCAATTACGCAAAGGATATATTCGACCTACCAAGTCACCACAAACTTCACCAGTATTCTTTATACCCAAAAAAGACGGAAAGAAACAAATGGTACAGGATTACCGACATATTAACAGCTGGACCGTTCGCAATAATTATCCACTTCCGTTGATTCCGGAATTGATCGATAAATTAAAGGGAAAGAAAAAGTTTACCAAAATGGACCTCAGATGGGGGTATAACAATGTACGCATCAAAGAAGGAGACAAGTGGAAAGCGGCATATACAACCCCAGATGGAGCCTTCGAACCAACAGTTATGTTCTTCGGATTAAATAATTCCCCAAGCACATTTCAAACCATGATGAACGACATATTTAGAGACTTGATTGATCAAGGAGACGTAGTTATCTATATTGATGATATATTGGTAGCAACTGAAGGAGAAAAAGGACACAGTGAAATCATGGAGGAAATTCTAAAAAGATTACGGGAAAACGACTTATTCTTAAAACCGGGAAAATGTTTCTTTGACAGAGATGAAATAGAGTTCTTAGGGTTAATTATTGGGAAAGACGGAATTCAAATGGATCCTTCAAAAGTAGATGCCATCAAACAATGGCCGAGACCAATGAAAGTCAAAGAAGTCCAGTCGTTTCTAGGATTGGCCAATTTCTATCGAAGATTTGTCAAAGACTTCTCTAAAGTGGCAGGGCCATTACATAAATTAACAAGGAAAGAAACAATCTGGAATTGGAAAGAGGAACAGGAGGAAGTGTTTGATATGCTAAAGAAATTATTTATGGAAGCACCTATATTAGTATCTATCGATCTGGATTGGAAGTTGAGAGTAGAATCAGATGCATCGGACTTTGCTACAGGTGCAATTCTATCTATGGAATGCGAGGATGAGAAATGGAGGCCATGTGCCTTTCTATCTAAAGGATTGAATGACGTGGAACAAAATTACGACATACACAATAAAGAAATGCTGGGCATAATTCGAGCGCTGGAAGCATGGAGACACCACCTTGAAGGAGCCAAACATGAGGTCGAGATCTGGACCGATCATAAAAACCTCAAGTACTTCATGCAGGGACAAAAGCTGAATCGCAGACAAGCATGCTGGGTGTTGTATCTAACACGTTTCAATTTCAAATTAATACACAAGGCTGGCACCTCAATGGGAAAGGCGGATGCTCTTTCGAGAAGGGTCGATCATAGAAAGGGGGTGGAAAATGACAACGAAGACGTAACATTATTAAAACCTGAATACTTCCACTTGCGAGCAATGGATCGAGGTCACATACTTATTGATGGACAAGAAAGTAAACTATTAAAACGCATCAGGGATGCCAAGGAGTTTGATGAACAAGTGTTGAAAGCAGTGGAAGAGTTAAAAAAAACAAATACCAAAACATTGCGCGCAGATGAATGGCACGAAGAGCAGGGACTCTGGTTACATAGAGGAAAGGTTTATGTTCCGAAAAGTCAGGAACTCAGGGAGGAAATAATTAAATTACACCATGACAACCCAGTTGCAGGACACCCAGGGCAGTGGAAGACCCTGGAATTGGTTACACATAATTATTGGTGGCCTAGTATTACAAACATGGTCAAAGCATACGTCGAGGGCTGCGACAGATGTCAATGATCAAAAAATGTGCCTCAACCGCTAGCCGGTAAATTAAAAGCAAACACGGAACATGCAGGACCATGGAAACATGTTACAGCAGATTTTATCATAGGACTCCCAGAAGCTCAGGAGTACAACACAGTATTAGTTGTGGCTTGCAGATCGACAAAGCAATCACACTTTATCAAAACACGCGATGAAGTCTCAGCAGAAGGATTAGCTAAACTATATTGGGACGAAGTCTGGAAACTTCATGGACTGCCGGAATCGTTAACGTCAGACCGAGGACCACAATTTGCGGCAATATTTATGAAGGAACTAAATAAAATATTGGGGATCACAACTAAATTATCAACGGCGTACCATCCGCAAACAGACGGACAGACGGAACACATCAACCAGGAGTTGGAGCAATATCTAAGATCATTTATTTCCCATTGGCAAACAGATTGGCCCGAATGGATGGCAACCGCGGAGTTTGCCTATAATAATAAAATTCACACGGCAACTCAGTTTTCACTGTTCTATGTAAATTATGGGTTTAACCCTAGGATGGGCGTAGAACCTCGGAGGGCAGAAAAGTCAGAACCGGCAAAAGAATTCGCGGAGCGAATGAAGAAGATTCATGAGGAGGCAGAAGCAGTGCTAGTAAAAGCACAAGAAGAGATGGAATGGTATGCGAACCTGAAACGGGATGATGCACCAGTTTACAAAGTTGGCGACAAAGTTTGGTTATCAACTAAAGACCTAAAGTTGAACCGACCCTTAAAGAAACTTGCCGAACGATGGATTGGACCCTATACCATAACCCAAATCATTTCGTCACACGCTGTAGAACTTAAGTTACCAAAAACTTGGAAAATCCACCCGGTCATCAATGTATCACGGGTCCGATCATTTAAGGAACCACTATTTATATCACAAAGGGTGCAGGCACCAAACCCGACAGTTATCAATGGCGAAGAGGAGTACGATATTGCTAAAGTTATTGACTCAAGGTTGAAGAGAGGAAAGCTGGAATATTTAGTGCAATGGGAGGGTCTGACTCAGGACCACAACACGTGGGAACCCGAAGATCACCTAGAACATGCCAAGGAAGCAGTGGAGGACTTCTTTAAATTAAACCCAAATGCACCCCGGCGCTTATGTGCAAACATCTTTGAAGGATTGGAATTTAAACCATATGAGAATTTCACGGACACCCCGGACGACATCATATCTCGCCTGGAAGTCGAGATCTAGAAAGGGGGTAATGTTATGATCATATTTTCACTTTTCACTTTATCTTATCTTATCTCGATCTTATCTTATCTACATCATATCATACATGAGGACATCTTATCATTATCGCGCAGCATGATGCTGCCACAACGCAGCCTCATGGAATTTACATATATAAGTAGGGTACTTTCACTTGTATTCGATAGCTTGTTCTCTTGAGATTCCCGCTGGGTCTCTTGGCAATACAGTTCTCTTATCATCTTTCCACTTCGTTCCTAAGTTTGGGCTCGCGATGTCGTTTGACTTAGCGTTGCCTCAACACAGGAGAGAGCAAGAGATGTGGCGTCCACGACATTGAACCCTATTCTATTTATTGTTTCGTATCACATTATCATTTGTTTAATGAAATGAACTACATTAAAGGGGCTTTTATGTCTCAAATATTATGTTGCAAAAAATGAATGGTACAACCATATGAGTGCATTCTAGTATCTAGGATGTATGGCATACATACAAAAAGCTGGGTGGTGTGGCCAAGATCTGGTAGTATGGCACATTGTGTTGCCATACTTGATGTGCCAAAGATACATCAGGTGAGCTGTAAACAAAACAATGCCTGCAGTATCCAATTTCAATGAGAGCAGGGTGATATAATGGGTCTGAAATCACCTACCTCACAGACCTGCTGAGCCGCTGCTTGCCTAGCTAAAACCTTGGATGTCCCGGATCCTATGCCCTTGACTTGTCCGCCAACTAAGTCACGAGAGGTGGTCAGATTGGCATTGAGGACAAGAGAAGATGTACCGTAGCCTACTCTTGCACTGGGCTGTCCATTGGGAAGGACCCTTGAAAGACGAAGATAGAGACTCTGCCCAGCTAAGCAAACTGGCCTCCTGCCTCGCTTGAAGATAGTTGTGAAGAGCACCAATGTAATCGTTTTTGGGTGGCACAAATGTCACGGTAGGCGAACATGAGCTTGCGGCGGAAATTCCGCTTTTAGTCATTGGGATTGTGTAGAGGTTGCTTCGGGATCGTTTGGCCAAGGTGTTATCTGGGGTCAATGAACCATCTGCAGAGATGTTTAGATTTGCAACCATGTTTCGGCTGAGTTGCAATTAATACTCAGTGCGGCGGTACTTCCTCGAAGACTTTCAACTTGTATGGTACGCTATTCCTCCCGGCCCATTTTCACCGATCCTGAAATAAAAGCAGGCTGCCCAACAATCCCAAGGGATACAGACTCTCCTCGAGGCCGAGAAAGAGGCCGCGAAGATCGTGCAACAAGCTCGCCAATGTGTGTCTTCATCACTTACTTCAGCCGCTCTGTTGGTGACCCGTGGATTATTCTCATCGTATGACGTTTCATATAGACCGCGTGCAGAAGCTCAAGGATGCCCGAGCCGAGGCGAGCAAAGAGATAGAACAATATAAGCAAGCAAAAGAACAAGAATTCAGAGCCTTTGAATCTGCTGTACGCCCAGCTCTTTGATTCGACCACCACTTGGACTTTCACCCCCCATTAGCATGCCGGAACGACGTCAGTTACGCAGAGCGCTGTGGACCGGGAGACTGAACACAAGCTCAACACCATAACGGCATCATTCAATCAGGCGCGGGATGCTGTCGTCGAGAAGCTGCTCAATCGGGTTGTTCTCGTGAATCCCGAGCTTCATCGTAACTTGAAGAAGCTCGATGTGTAGTATTCTATGTGCACTTACGAAATGGAATTCTCCAGTGGATTGATGCAACACTAGACGAAGTTATACCACGATACAAACTCAAACCAGAAGATACAAACAGAGACAGAAGCCATAACGATAATGGAACCCGCTATCTTGACTCATTTGCAAGCCATTGTAGTCCAACCGGCATACTAACTAGAGATGTCGCTCGGGGATCCAGCTCGTAGGGAAGGGACGTGGGCTTCTGTGATGGCGACTGCCGTTGAGTCATGTTGACTGGTTGCGTGCTCGTGGTATGATTCCATGAATCCAACAACCCGCTTGACTTGAGTGAAGGGAGTGATTGCGGGCCATCTCCTAAGCCACGTCCCCCATCGCCACCATTATTGCCCATGTTGGCTCCACTAGTGCCGTTCTGAAAAAGCTGATCAAAATTGTATTGGTGCTTGCTTAGCGAAGGTGGTGACGAGGCACCAGTAGGCGATTTGCGACTATATGAGGAGTCGTGCTGGTGTAAAGCAGGTCGGCCGTTGGTGACAGGGGGATTACGACTTTCTGTTCCATGTCTTTGTTGTTGCTGCTCGTGTTGTTGAGGTGTGGGCAAGTAATTCTGCTGGGAGGCAGAAGGGGAATCTGACAGGCAATCCATGGCCAGATCTCGCATACGGGTACCACATGCGTCCTCGTACTCAGCGCACCACCCACGTACTTGGTTGTCGTCTCGGTCACAGTACTTTATAAAACTCTGTCTTACTTGTCAGAACAGCATATTTGATCGCAGAAGTGACACCCGATGCGTACCCAGAGAATTGCACCCACTGATTCAGCGAACCAAAGTAAGAAGGAGGGAACCTTGCGAGTTTCTATAGAAAAGCGTACTGAGGAAGCTGTTCTTCGCCCGGTCACCGAGCATCTGCATGATCGAATTGAGAACATTCATAGCCCATTGCAGCTCTGTCTTCGGGCCTTTCTGACAACGTTGTCTAGCCTGTAGGATGCAGGGTGTTGAGGGCTGTTTACGAGGGTTGAAAGAAAGATAGACACGGACGGTATTCAGAGCCAGGGCAGAAGCTGCGTGGATTACATGCATGAGGCACCAACACCAGGCGCCCGTATTCGAGCTGGTTTCAAACATGGACTGTTGGACTTGAAGAGTCGATTCTGAAAAGCGAAGATGGTCGGAAAGTGATCCTGCCCAAGACTGTGATGAAGATGATCAGGGCCATAGTGAAAAGGGAAGGAATTGCCTCATGAACCTCTAGCAACTGTTCGGCCTCCCCAAGAGCTGCCACCTGCGTCGTGCCGGATTGGGGATCTAGGTAGGTCATGGGCTCTGGGTCGAGAGGCGCAGAATCCGGATCGCTCACCAACTAACTCATTCAGGGCAACCTCTATCTTGGCATATATGGTGAGGACGCGGATGAGGTGGCCAAATTCGGAAGAGTACTGCGTCCTTACGGCCGGGAGGTACAGATATTCTGTTCCAGTACAGGTGGATTACAAATCAGCCTGATAGACCGGAAGTCGCGGTGAGATGAAGTGACTTGCCTGGAAGTGTCGAAACGCCAAGCTCAAAGGTCGTCTCATCGGCTGGTAAACGAAGTCGCAAGCCCTGCTCCCGCAAATTTACGATGGGCTTCTTGTAAAAAATGTGACCCAGAACGTCCGTGAGATGGATAAGCCAAAATATTCGCCGCAGTGCTTCACGTTCGATGGATGCTTGAATGAACTCGGGAGAGGGTACGGGCGTCAAGGTTGGATAATCAGGTTGATAGACGTTCAGAGATTCCACGATTTGGAGAGCCAGATCTGGACAGTTCAGCTGAGTAGACCGGTGTCTGCTATGTAAGGGATCAGACTGCTGACCATGGTACCTTGAGTCCCAGTACGTGTTCTTATCCTTTGTTGTTACATCATGAACCTGTAGGAGACAAAGTGCCTGTGCTGTAGCGAGAGAGCGCTCGCAAACCAGCCTTCCGGCGCCATCAAACATGAGAGAGAGCGCTTCTTGTGCAAAGGGCTTCCCAGCAAAACGTGTGGGGTTGGTGCGGAGACGAGGTTGTTTCGAGAGCGGGGCGGCGAGAGCACAGACGGCATGAACAAGATATGCGGGGACGCGATTGTGAGCAAGCGAGGCAGAAAAGGTCGGTTTGTGGATGATAGCTTGGGCTGGATGGCAGTGTGTGAAGAAAACTGGAGAGATGGGACATGAGTAACATGGACGCGGCAGCGTGGTGATTAAACTCGCGATTGGTCAGTTCACGTGTGAGTGGATGGTCAAGCTCCAAGGGGGCAGGTTTGTCGAGAGTCATTGACGGGGGTCCATTCATCAAGGGACGGGGGGCGGGGGTAGAGATCGTGTCAGTGTGAACGGCGGATCCGCGGTCGTGTCTAAACCGCTTTCGTGGGATGCCGTTTTGTGGGGTGTGGTTGTTCTGCGGCTGGTGATTAACATCCGCAACGTGATCTTGGTCGTGGGGCGCGGAAACATGTCCGGGCTGAATGGGGCGAAAATCGGGGTCGACTCTCTCTTGCCTGAACGGTCGGGGTGCGGGGACTGGGCGGCCAGAAGCGTCGGTATAGGTGCATGTTTTGGAGGCGTAGTAGCTGTTGCGGTGTGAGTAGTGGAACATCAGCAAGGGGCCTGGACCGACCAGTTGCTGCAGGGCGCTGGGAGGAGCGATGAGGAGACAAGAAATGGAGGCGGGGTAGAAACGGACCGGTTCCGTCACAACGACGCTTGCTTTTGTGGCATGCATCACAGGCCTGTATCGATCAGAGGGGTGATGACAGCGGGGGGAGGGGGAGGGGACGTGCCTTTGCGAGACGCTTACGCTTTGGGGCCTTCATGGGTGCGGTTGAGGAAGAATCCATGCAGTGCGTGCAGGGCTGCTCAGCGACGAGCCTCTCACACATCCCGCCGGTCTCATATCCGGCACATGCCGTCACCCCTGCACTCCCGGTCCGCCGGCACTCCCACGTTCCTACCCCGCTCCAACCTTATTTTCACATCAAACTCATGACACTGCGGCAAAAATCATCTATTCTCTCTTTACTACCCTTAATCAAACAGACCAAAGCCCATGTCTTCGTCCGACTCTTCCTGCATTCATGTCCCTGTTTCAACAACCGATGGAATCCGACCAGAGTGGACCAACTGACCTTTTCCTCTACCTTCTCTTCCTTCTTCTCCTCCGCCGCGGCCCCCGCACTAGGCGCACCACCGGCAGCGACGGCGGCAGGCGCCCCTCCCCCTCCGGAAGGCACGGACGCAAGCTTGGAGGAGCCTTCTGCGATAAGCTGTCCGCGGTGTCAGTGATGGCTTGGACAAGCTAGATTTGAGCCCACATCGTTGATGGTTTTGCCCTTGAGCTCCGAGATCAGTGTCTCCAAACGGCTGTCGTCTGCTTCAATTCCAACAGTTCCCAGAAGCTTTTTGATGTCAGACGCAGAAGGATCGGCGTTCCCGCCGATTTGGAGAAGCAAGTAGGCAGCAATGTGGCGCATCTGGCGTGCACATGTAAGAAAACTTGTCTGGTTCCTTGTCCGCCTGTGAAACATACTTTTTTGGATGTTTGAATGGGTTGCGATAGCCACAAATCACTGGAAATACGAGGTGAAGGGTCAGCTACAATCGCATCCACCTTCACGATGTAGCCTCACATTTAATCCGCAAAGGGAAGACTGGTGGATTCTATCCAGGCAATTGACGAGTGTCATCAGTGCCTCCAAAACTTTCGTGTTGCGCTCGGTACTGTACAGTACCACGTGCTGCAAATTCCCATCCTCAGCCACAGTAGGCACAATTCACACCCCGCTCGCCCCACCTTACCGACCGACCGACCGATCGACGACCATGGTACGCACTGTCCAAGAAAAATATACGCCGGAGAGCACTCGTTAATTATCAAATGTCGGGATAGGCTGATTCAAGTGTAACCGACCCAGCATTAGCCGCTGAGCTGAAGAAGAAGCGCACCTTCCGTACATTCTCTTATCGAGGTGTCGAGCTGGAGAAACTTCTGGATCTGAGTAACGAAGACGTGCGTCTGCTATAATGCTAAAGTTTCACCGATTTTTGACTGGCGAAAGATAGTTCGTTGAGGTACATATTTGTCACCTCGAAAAGGACACACTTATTGAGTTTCTCCTCTAGCTCGTTCATGCCCGCGCTCGCCGTCGCTTCTTGCGCGGTCTCAAGCGCCGCCCTATGGGACTTATCAAAAAGCTGCGCAAAGCCAAGAAGGAGGCACCCCCGAATGAGAAACCTGCCGTCGTGAAGACTCATCTCCGTGACATGATCATCGTCCCTGAGATGATCGGCAGCGTAGTAGGAATCTACAATGGAAAGGTGTGTTCAAAATAGAGAATTTGTGATTCATAAGCGAACCGAGCGTTGGTTTTTCTAGGTATTCAACTCTGTCGAGATAAAACCTGAGATGACTGGCCATTACCTTGCCGAGTTCTCGTGCTCTTACAAGCCTGTCAAGCACGGTCGCCCTGGTGTACGTCTCTCCGATCTGTCTTCCAAACCTTCCCTCCGCTTAACACATTCTCACAGATTGGTGCGACGCACTGTAAGTACTGTTCGGATTGATTATTTGTCTGTTTTCACTCACTCGTATTTCTTTCTCTGAATGTCCAGCATCCCGATTGTAAGCCCGTCGATTCAAGTTAGGTCCTCCTCGCTGATCATGTTATAGCATTCCCCTCAAGTAAAATCATGCGACCGAGGCGTTATGCACGTTATGTCTTACTTGTTGTATATCATCCAAAAAAATTACATCCAATATGCTCGCCTAAGTAAGACTTTGAGAAGTCACATGACTGCGCAATGTATTTGGGCCAGCCAGTGGTCGCCCCGTTGACGGTTGTTCCAATGGCAAGCAACCCGGTTGACCCTTTGCAGACACTCCAAGCAGCTTTGACCGTGCAAGCAAATTCAAAGGAACAGGCAGATTTACTTGCTACTTTACGTGAATCACTTGAAAAACATCCAGCGCCTATTCCCATTCTCGTCAAAACCCTCATTGGTATCATCGTCAATGCTGGAGATTCTCTGCTCAAAAGATGGGTCATCGACCTACTTCACTTTGCAATATGCCGGTCGACTTTGTCACTAGAACAGCGAACTCAGAGTTAGTCGACGCCTTCTTGTAGACATTTTTAAATTTATGTACCCTTTTTATCCAGTGTCCTCTCAAGCGCTCGATACCCTTGCGCAGTTTGTCGATGATTCGAACCCTGCCATAGTCAAATTGGCTATACAATGTTTGACGACTGTCTACCCACTCCTCTTTCGATTGCTGTGCGTGAGCCTTCCTGGATGAGCTTGGCTTCCCATTGATCTAGGTGTTCAGATGTACAAACCGCAACAACCATGTCCTCTGGAATACCTTATCAACGTCCAAGACCCGCATCACTGAATTCGTCTGGTCGCCGACCGTTAGCGTTGGTGTGAAATTGTCCGCAATGAAGTTTGTCCACCGGGTTATAATCGTTCAAACTCGTGGTATTTCTGATCCTAGGGTAGTAACCTATTGTTCATCTTTATACCAATGGACGCATTATCCTGAATCTTCGTTTGTCAAAAATTTATAGCTTCAGAACAAGAACGATCCGAATTTGTCGTTCTGTCCTGCGGACCATCCGTTCATAGCAGTTGCGAAGCTGGAAAGTGAAGGGCAGAAGCTCTTGGAAGGAGTTTTTGCCATGCTCTATTCGAGTCAGTAAGTAATATTCAACTTCCTTGTGGATTCTCACTGAAGCTGGTTTGTAGAAGTGTCGATCTCCTATCTGCTATGCTCAACAGTTGGTCGACGTTGGTGAAGCTTAGACCAGCATTGGTTCCTATTGTCGTCGCCGCACTAAAACAGTGGACCCCTGCGGCTCTCGCTGGTCTTCCTGCATCGAGTATTAAAAGTGTTGAAAAGACAATTCGGATACTGCTAATGCATATGTCCCGGTATCTGTCCCCTCCCAGAGAATAAGTAACGTGCATCACTCACACCTTCACGACAGAATACCAAACCATGCTCAATTCCTTCCGCAAATCAACGATATCTTGACCCAACAGGGGGTCCGTATGGATAAAGCTGCCTCAGAAGAAAGAAAACGAAAGGCTACAGCCCTTGTTTCGACCTCAGACAACCGCAAAAGGCCACCATCCGCACCCGTCGAACCAACAGAGGCGAAGAGGCCGAAACTAGAACCAGACCCTAGTGCAACTGCATCAGCATCATTCCTTGCGGCATTCGATTTCACTTCCCTTCCCGCGGCGTTGATAACCGAACTTATTGTTGCCAACCTGGAAGCATTTGCTGAACCTGCGCTCGTTAGTCTTGTGCAAGCATTTCGAGAAAATCGCGGTTTGGGGGCTTCCGTTTCTTCTGCATCTCCCACTTTCAGCCAAACCGCCCCTCAGAACGACACTCCTTCTCCGTCCGACGGGAATGCCCAACAAGACGCCGACCGCGCAGGCACTCCACAGAATTTTGGACCGCCCGATTCATCATCTTCCTCTGCACCTGCTGCCCCTTCAACCGTAAAAGACGAGCCAGTAGACCCTCTTCAGATGGATATTGATCAAGATGAAATTGAATACGAGCCAGATAGACTGAATGAAGAGGTCTGTCACCTATCTCCCTGTGTGATGTTAATTAAGTCCATATCCGTATCTTCTACTTTCAGCTTTCCAGGGACCTTCCAATTGCAATGTTTGCGATGGATGCTGAACTGGCAGCCACCACAGATGTGCGACTCATCAATTTCAAACTCCCGCCACCAAGAGATCTATCTGAGGATGAACGAATGCGTCAGATTGGCGGACTTGTTCAACGGATATGGAAGGATGCAGAAGAGCTCAAAGTCAGTACTGATGTAGCTTCCGCTCAAGCTTCTGGACACACGGCGATTGAGTTGTGGATGCTACTGTTGGTAAGGATGGTGACTCGTGTAGCATACCCACCACCAGCAGAACAAGATATCGTCATGGAGGACGCTAACGACAATGGATCAGTCGTGTATGACTTGTATGCGAGACAGGATCAAAAACGTCAGACTCTGTGTGATTATATCATGTTGGACTTTCCTTCGAGGTAGGTATTCTAACTTTAAGCGATGGCGATTACTGAAACCCTCATCTAGATTAGGGCTTGCTACCATATGGATGAACGAAGAATGGTACAACGACCAAGTGAGGCATTCAAAGGACCGGGCCTGGGTACAATTCCATCCTTCGAAATTTGTGGACAATGTGCCTAACTCTATTACATAGCGTCCAAATTACGAAACGTGGTTGAACCAAATCGTATCATCATATCAAACCCTGCTTGATGGCAAAGATAGAGCATTTGCTCGTTTTCTTCTTGATCTGCCTCATGTTCCCGGGGAAGTTCTTGATCTATTACGTGACCTCTGCCTGGATTCCAGCAGGTAACTATGTCGTTTCGTTTTAGGTATTCAGCTCACGTCCCCCAGTCCTGAGAGGATGCAAGTTGGCTTTACTACACTTCGCGGTCTTGTAATACAAAGGCCCTCAATGAGGGCGGAAGCATTGACTGTTCTTTTGGAACTCACGACACATCCCGGTTCGTCGGCAGCTAAAGATTATTTTCATTATCTGATGTTTGGATACAGAAAAGAAAACCCGAGCTGCCGCCATTAATTCGGTGAAGATGTGGGTGCCCAACACGCAGCCGATGGACGGCATGGTCCGCGAATTTGCTCTGCAAATGCTCAGAAAACTTCAGTCACAGCCCGTCCAGTCAAAATTGGATGCAGATGTGAATATGGATGGGGATGTGGACAATCAGGTTGACAGTTCCGACGATAGTCATCGACTCGAGACTCGACAGGATGAAAACATGGAAGATGGGCAAATCCCTCCAGAAGCATTGGTCCATACTCCTTACCTTCCTGAACGCATCCAGCTGCCTGCAAAGAAGGCCCAGGTACTGCAACATGTTGAGCTTCTCTTTGCGTTATCCGTCAAGGTGCCAGAATTCTTGGATGAGTATGGACTCTATCTATTCCTGTCTGCCTTTCTAAAAAAGCAACGGACAGAATCTTTTCAGCGTACGGCCAAATGGATGTATCGGTACAGGAAGCCATTCAAGACCTCATTACGGCTCTTATTCGATCCCTGGGTTCAAGTCATGGAAAACTTTTGACTTTGATGCGCACCTGTCCACATGGAGCTGAGTCTCTGGCTCTCCGCGTCTTGACTATATTCACGGAAAATGGAAGACCAAGCTCTCAATTGGTAGCCCTTGTCAAAGCACTGATTAATGAACGGAATCTCGATGCACGATTCCTTATCCCTATCATTGCCGAAATGGATAAGGTATGTTTTTTTTTCCTATCGTCAGAAGTTCATCTCATTCCTCGCTTAGCCGGATATTCTGCGCCACCTGCCACGCATTGTTTCTATCCTCAATGGTCAAACTGAACCAAAAAATCTAGTTCGATCTGTTTTCAGTTCAGTTGTTACAACCCCTCCCCAAACCTTTGGCAGTGTCACCTCTAATTTGCCTCGCGTACGGCAAAGTGAACTTCTGACACCTGCGGAACTTATGGTGCTTCTCCACGATTCTGAGAAGGAGATCGGCCTCAAAAGTGCTATTGAAGGTATGTCACTCGGTATATTTCGGCATATTTTTCTCATTTGCCTGATCCTGACGCAGCCATTGGCATTTGTTTTTCTATGACTGATGTCTTCCGTTCTGAAATTCTCGCAGTTGTAATGCAGCAGATCATGGATGAACCGGTCCTGCCCGTCCTATTCCTTCGCACGGTAAGTGAAGCAAGTCGGCTCTTCGATATAAAGCCGACCACTCTTCCTGGTAACCCAGGTAATACAAGCAGTGACAACATACAAGTCTCTTGTTGGTTTTGTATCCACGACTCTGCTCTCGCGGCTGATCACGAAGAAGATATGGACAAATCCGCCACTATGGGAAGGATTTATCCGATGCGCAAAGGTTATTGCGCCAGCCAGCTTCGGAGCCCTTCTTCAGCTGCCGAAAGACCAGCTGCGAGAACTCGTCGACAAACAGCCCAGTCTGAAGTCTGGTCTCCGAGACTATGTGACCAAAAAGGCCACAAACAAGGCTCGTGTTACGGGCTTTTTGGACATCTTTGGCGAACAGGAGGATACTGCGTCTCTTGTGCCAATTTCCACTCCTTTTGATGATCCCTCTACTCCCGAACCAGGACTTTTGTAGATTATTGAATACGATTTAACCGCGACGCGAGTGTGTATTTATGACACTGTTGTTCTTAGGCAAGCACTCTATTTGTGCATAATGCGATTATGTTTCAAGGAAATGAAATGAGGCGTGTTACAGCAAACTCAGCCTACGCTCATCTGCCACTTTCGTTCCCCGCGTGGACGTCATGTTTTAGGACTACTACCTTTTCGTCAAATCCAGTGGTTAAATCATTCGCATTCACGCATTCCTTCAAGTCGCCATTACCAAAACGCTCGTCTGAAATCTTATTTCTTTCCATGGTGCCTGTTGTTGAGCCTTCAAGAAGTGGCCGAAGCCCAGGCAAAAACCTGTACCGAGCAAGTCGATCGAGTCCCGATGGCGAGCGTCAATCCCCCCCACCTATTCCATCCTCAGGAGGTCCACGGAATCTGGATCGAGGGAGATCCAGAGTGAGAAGGTTATCAAATCCATTCTCTGAAGATAGCCTACGGAGGCGGTGGGTTCAAAGTCGTTAATTTACATGCAAACTCTCACCCATGAGTTACATAGAGGTTATCACTCCCTCCTTTCATCGTTTGGCAAGGTTTTCCATGTAGAGAAGCGATGGAAACTGATTCGTGAAATGGGCTCTGGAGCGTATGGTGTTGTCATGTCGGTCCATTACTTGCCTACATTATGCATGGGGCTTTGACTTTCCAACTTCCCTCTGATACAGATCGGCTGCAGACGAGATATCTGGAGAGACTGTTGCCATCAAGCTAGTCACCCGCGTCTTCGATAAAGTTCAACTTGCAAAACGTGCCCTCCGAGAAATTACTCTACTCCGACACTTTGCCAACCATGAGAATATCACTGGGTTAATCGATGTCGACGCAATATCACCGGATTTTAATGAGATGTTGGTCATAACTTCTGCGTCAAATTAATAGCACGCGCTCATAGAAACTCATAGCTACATTTTCATGGAGGTAGGTCATATCAGTGGGTCTCAGCATGCGTTATTGAACTCTGCGATGACAGCCTATGGAAGGTACGAAACCTGGGATGGCCAAAGGAGTGATGACATGATTGAAATCTAGCCGATTTGCACCAAATTATCAAATCTGGCCAGAGCCTGACAAATGAGCACGTCCAATATTTCCTTTATCAAATACTTCGAGGTTTTTCCATTATGACTTTTACTATTGAGAAACTCACACCAGAGTTTCAGGGATGAAGTACGTCCACTCGGCCTCTGTAATACATCGAGACCTGAAACCTGGCAATCTACTCGTAAATGCTGATTGCGAACTCAAGATCTGCGACTTCGGATTAAGCAGAGGGTTTCACTCGGGGAGCGACGATCGCGCAACACACCTTACAGAATATGTCGCCACAAGATGGTACAGAGCCCCCGAGATTATGCTGGCATTCCGGTATGTTGGTTACTCTTGGCCTTATTTATTCTGGGCAAGTGATCCTTGACCTTTCTCAGGGGATATAGCACTGCGAGTATGTACATTTCATTTTCGTGGGCATTAATTCTATTCATCCTCGGTTCAGTCGATGTCTGGTCCATAGGATGTATTCTGGCCGAGCTCCTACTTGGAAAGCCCTTGTTCAAGGGCAAAGAGTGAGACCTATCACAGTTCAACATTATCACCCTGACGGTCGCTTTCAGTTATGGTCAGAGGAAACAAAATTTCTATTGTAAAGCGTCTGAGAGTTTTCCCCTTCCCAACAGTTGATCAGCTGAACAAGGTACTCGGCGTACTCGGTGAATTTACTTCCAGATCAACCAGACGATTACTCATTAATCCTGAAGGAACGCCTGATGAGACCGTTATCAAGAAAATAGGGAGCGAAAAAGTAAGTCTTGGGCACATCGAGCCGAGTCTTTCAAAACCGAGAACTAATGATAACGAGGCTCAAGCATATGTCCGATCACTCCCGCCAAAGAAAACTGTCCCTTTTCGGAAGTTGTTACCAGCAGCGGACCCACCAGGTAAGTCCAATGGCTTTCCAACTCTTTGCAGGAATTCATTGTGGTCAGCTGTTGATCTGCTTAGCAAGATGTTGGCTTTCGACCCAAGTGACCGCATAACAGTACAAGAGGCCCTTGAACACCCCTGGCTTGCTGCATATCATGATGAATCTGATGAGCCCGTTTGTCCTGAGCCTTTCCAAAAATGGCAGGCGATAGAAGGCCTTGAAACACTGGAAGACTTCCGAGAAGCCCTTTGGAATGAAATCGAGGACTATCGCAGAGAGGTCCGAGGTGTCAAGCTTGACATCACTACTCTGCGGATAGAGACCGATGCCGCTAGCTTGGACTTCCTTCCTGAGAACGAGAGCCCAGAAGCTACTCGGGACGCCGTAGAGTCTCAAGAGGCTTTTGAGAAAGTAGATGAGCAGAGCATCTCGGACGTCGGTGGGGCTGGCAACGATAAACAGGAAGAGATATCATGTTTCCAATCTACTTCAAGCCCAGAGCATCTCATGCATCAGCGGCCGACTTCAACGCTAAATGATCCGCTCTTGACATATGCTCGACGTTCGAGTATCATGCAACCGCAGGGACAAGGGTCCATGTTCAATTCCCCTATATCTTCAGCGCAACATCTTCCAGCGCATACGCAAGGTACTAGACAGCCTGAACCTGAAAGTCTTGGCATAGGAACTGTCGTTTTTCCGAGCCAAGGGTACGTTGTTCCAGCTCGTTCGCGAACTGGATCAATGGCAGGAGGAGAATATACGCGTAAATTGCTACGGACTTTATCTACCGTGTCTATTCACGAAAGTGTTGAGGGATTAGCGGGAGGGTTGGCTGGAATCGCACCGATCGGAAAATTCATCGTGGAGAACAAGACGGAGGAAGCTGATGCACCTCCATCTGAAATGCCGAGGGAATTTGGCATTAAAGAGACTGTCGAAGAAGAGGATGGCGTTGGCGACCAAGAGAAGAGGCTAGAATCTGGTGGGCCAAGGAGGGATGGCACGTTTGAGGTATGATAGTCTTCGTTTCCGCATTCTTCGAGCCGTTAGAGGATCCACTTGTTGTCGTACCTGCAAGAGAATGTTCGTTGTACACATATCATAGATGCAAAAGTCTACCAACCTATGACCGCAGTATCTCTTTTATTCCTGGATACGGATGTCAGAAAAAGATGAGATCTTGAGCCTACTGAAAACATACGATTGATTATATCCAAGTATGCAATACTGGCGGGACTGTCTGGGAATTCGTCCAAAAAGCTCACACCATAATCTGCGCTTTTTCCAATCCGGGGATCCAGTGGCACAGTACCTAAAAGCTCCACGCCCATATCTTCCGATAACTTCTTCGCTCCACCCGTGCTAGGCTTGAATATTTGAGATTCCGTCTTGCAATTAGGACATAAAAATCCAGACATATTCTCTACGAGACCGAGAACCTTGATTCCAACTTTTCGACAAAAATCGATCTCTCGTCGTACATCCTGCAAGGCAACCTCTTGGGGTGTCGTTATTACGACGGCACCGTCGATAGTGCTTTCTTTGAGGTATTGAACGATGCTCAGATGTTCATCGGATGTGCCGGGTGGCGTATCAACGATCATGTAATCTAGGTCCCCCCAGTCCACATCCTTGAGGAATTGTGATATCAAGCCGTTTTTTTTGGGGCCGCGCCACATGACAGCGTCTTTTGAAGATGGAAGCATGAAACCGACCGACATCACAGCAAAATTGTCTTGAACAAAAACGGGAGACCAGCCGGAGGATGACGAATGGACTTGCTCGCTGGCTATGCCGAGGATGGTGGGGATCGATGGACCACAGATGTCAACGTCCATTATCCCGACCTGGGTTGTTCACTTGAATCATCAATATATAATCCGTCTCTGCTACGTACTTGGATGCGATCATCAGAGGCAAACGCCCAACCCAGTTGAGCCGTGAAGGTTGACTTGCCAACCCCTCCTTTTCCTGATAGTACCAAGATCTTCCGTTTCACGCCTGACATTCTCTCGGTTATGAGTGGCAAGGAGGGGTCTGGTCCTTTGGGCACATTGGAAGCACAAATATCTTGGTTGGCGCAGCCAAAGCATGCATCTGCCTTTCCAGCGAGCTCAGATTCTGTGCCCTAACCGAACTCTGATGGTAAATGATCTTGAAATGGTGTAAAGGACATACTGGACAATGCTCTGGCGCATTGGAAGGGATCGAAAGAGGATTGGGAACCTCTGCTTGTGATTCAAGTTGCATTTGTGTAGTTGCTGATTACATAAATAAGCTTGAGTTGAACGTTGGTATATAATCGCACATTTCAACATCTCCAATGCAAGGACTTCAGCGGGGAATCCTCAAAAGGACTGCAATTCCTGTGAGAACGAACACCGCCTCTTCCAGGTTCCTGTTTACTCGAGGCGACCAACAACCCCCGCGTTCACCCGCCCGTACCGGTCTCTACACGGCTGCTTTCGTGTTGTCGACTGGTCTCCTTGCAGTTTATTATTATGATGCCCGTTCGGCTCTCCACCGATACATCATGATGCCCGTTTTACGAAATCTATTCGATGCCGAGACTGGCCATAGGATTGCAGTGAAAGTATTGAGAAGTGGACTTGGCCCGAGAGATCCCGTTGTTGACGACCCACGCTTGAAGTCGAAGGTATGACTGAAATCATTGCGACTCATGTACTCACATTTGCATGTATTCCCGCCGTTAGCTATGGGGCCAGGAAATTTCGAATCCTGTCGGACTCGCAGCAGGATTTGACAAAGACGGAGAGGCCATCGACGGTGCGTCCATACACATCCCCTATGTTCCTGCGCCTGACCAGGCTTTCAAGGGCTCTTCAATCTTGGTTTCAGCTGGGTGGAAATTGGCAGTGTAACTCCAAAGCCACAAGTACGTTCTGGGCATTTGAAGTAACTTCTGTCAGCTTAGCGAAAGGCAAATAGCCCGGCAACCCTCGCCCGCGTGTTTTCCATCTACCTGAAGATTCTGGTCTCATAAATCGATATGGCTTTCCGTCACAAGGCCACACCTCCGTTCTGTCTCGCCTTCGTGCACGTATCCCTGTCTTTCAACCGAACCACGACAATGCCGCCCTTCGTCCAGAGTCGATGCTGGCAGTGAACTTGGGAAAAAATAAAGAAGCTTCGGTGGAATCCATCGATGATTTCGTCCGTGGCGTTCGCACATTCGGACCCTACGCAGATGTTCTGGTGGTAAATATTTCCAGTCCCAACACACCTGGCTTGCGGTGGGTTTATATGCAGACATAAGAAGACGATATTGATCCAAACACCTTAGAGGGCTACAAAACCGAAAACTTTTGGAAACCTTACTCAACGGCGTGACCAAAGCGCGTGACGAACTCCAATTATCACCATTAACAGCCAAACGGCCGAAGCTCGTCCTAAAAATTGCACCAGATCTTGAGGAGTCGCAACTCGTTGACATTGCAGAGGTCATCCGGAATAGTGGTGTTGATGGTGTCATCATAAGCAATACGACGACGCAGCGACCCAAACATCTAATCAACTGTGAGGCTGCGCCTTCTTGAATCATAACTAGGATTTTTAATAATCGACCAATACAGCAAACAAAATTGAAGCTGGTGGACTGTCTGGGAAACCTGTAAAGGAATATTCTTTGAAGGCGTTGCGAACCCTCCGTTCTCAACTCCCACCATCCATTCTTATGATTGGATGTGGTGGTATTTTAACAGGCGCTGATGCGCTTGAGTTCGCCCGAGCTGGAGCATCCCTGGTCCAAGTTTACACAGGATTCGGTTATGACGGTGTTGGATTCTGCCGAAGGGTAAAAGATGAACTTGCTGAACACTTGAAGAAAGAAGGGACGACATGGGCTCAAGTCGTGAGAGAGGCCGTAGATGAGTTGAGCTTCAAACTTGGGTCCGACATGCCAAAGGCTGAAGTCGAAAGTAACATCAAACAACTCATCTCGGAGGCGCAGGAGCTGCAAGTACTGTTGGAGAAACTTGATGAGAAGATTTGAGATGATAGTTGGGGGATTCCACGCAGTAGATGAATTCCAACACATAATGTAGATCGTATCGTGAAATTTGCAGAATTCTTCGAGACGTACGTATAACAAGGTGGGACCACAAGACCCCTCAGATGCGTTAAGCTTGCTCCTCCCGAATTATGTATATGACTACCACGGCGAATGTCTGAAAACCGAAGAGGTAGGTTACTCACACATGTCAGCACTACAAGAACATCGGAACCTCCCTTCCTCGTCTTCTCCTCCGCCTCCACGCATCACCATCAGGGAAACACCGAATCCGAAATTGTCATGCACTCCACGACCACAAGGATTTGGAATGGACAGGTTAAAGCTCTCGGAGTCAGATCCAGTACCAAACACCGGGAAGGAAGTCCTTGCGAAACATCCTGACCTGTGGTTCGACGATGGCAGTGTGATATGCCGGGCAGAGGAGACACTCTTCAAAGTCCACATCTCGCAGTTGTCAAGACACTCGATTTTCTTCAAGGATATGTTTTCCTTGCCTCAACCGGAACTGAGACCCACCTTTGCTTTGAATGTGGATGAACAAGAGAAGCTGCCAGTTATACATCTATACGATAAAGCGGAGGATGTAGGCAACCTGCTTACCGCACTATATGATGGCCCGTACGTCTCCAATCCTCGTGTTTTTCTACCACCGTATAATTTGCGAACGAAGGAACTTCGGGTGTAACGATCAAGATGACTTTTGCGTTGTATCTGGAATTCTTCGCTTGTCAACGAAATACATTATTGATAGCTTACGAGCCAGAGCACTGCTGCATCTCAGCGTTGCATGGCCGTTGACACTCAAGGGTTGGGAGACACGGGAGGATCTGGCCCGGAGATATGAAACCCAGGTTGCCTCGAATGCGTTCTCCCGTCTTTATCCTCATCCCATAGTACGCCTGCTCAACTGTTCTCAGAATGGCCGCTTGTATTTACCCAATTTCTACATAGGAAGTTATCAATCTAGCGAGGGAGGTGGACGCTCCTTCGCTTTTGCCCGCTGCATTCTATGACCTATCGCGCTATCCGTACACACAGATTTTCGAGAGCGCAGATGACGATATTTTGTGCCGGCCACTGCTGCCTTGTCCGTCGAGCCTCTCAACAGCTGACATGCAGAGGCTCTGCCTTGGGAAAGAAATTGGTCAACAAACCATCACATCGCTGATCACAGCCATGGGCAGCAGTCAAAATGTGCGGCAAGCTCAATCGTCGACCCATTCGCACATGCGAAAAACCATTCCTGGAGGTGTTTGCGTCTCTGCGGCTGCTTGTCGCAAAGATTTTTCGGAGTTGGTAGAGTTAGCGACCCACCATTACATCTTTGATCGGGAGCGAGGCTGCTATGACCCCCTATATGTTGCAGAGGAGTTGGGACAGCTAAAGAGTGCCGAATTTTCGGAGTGCAAAGCTTGTGCGAAATCTTTGGAAGCTTGGGCGACGAAGGAAAGAGAAAAGATGTGGAAGTTGATACCGTTTTGGTTTCGACTGGACTCTATGGTGGAAACTCCAAAGCCGGTCTCTCTGTAAATATGAGAAACTTATTTTCTACTGTACATGAGTTGTGCACACTGTGCCCAGAACAATAATGTGATTGCGATCAATTTGATGGCTAATCTACTCACCAAATCCGGTAAGATGAGGGTCGGCCAACTCCGACCAAAAAATTGTGTGATTTGTCGCGATATTTCTTACGATCTTCATCTCTCCCATCTTCCCTTCCCTCTCTCCTTTCTGCATGGATGTAAGCCTTCCATTATATCATTTATCACAGCAAGGAATGAAAAAACGGTCCCCCTTTCACTATCAGCCAAATTTCCTCAACGGACTGCACGATCTTCTCGTTCAGACAACATCCAATGATACTGCACACGTCAAAGCAGTGAGTCTTTCGCCGATTTGATTTATGAGAGTGCTAAACGACGCGAATAAGGCCACCGCGCAACTGAATCGAGAGTATTACAAGAGCCCATCATGTATACCTGCTCTCGCAAATATCTTAGCAAGTTCACCCCAAGAATCTGTAAGTCTGGATCAACGAGGAAACTTTATCATGACTTATCTTGATCAGATACGCCAACTTTCTGCTGTTGAGCTTAGGAAACGCGTCACCCAAAACAGCGGCAATTTATGGACAACCTTACCGCAAGACGAACGCGAGCAGATCAAGTCAAAACTTCCTCAAGTCATTTTGGCTGAAGTGAAGTGAGTATGTCCAGTATTGTTCAAGGTTTCTCATATGTATCGTCTTTGTTCAGTAATCTCGTTCGTCACTCAGCTGCTCGCGTTGTGGCAGCAATCGCATCGATCGAGATTCCGCTCGGCACATGGCCCGACCTTCTGCCATTTCTTCGCCAGACGTGTGAATCCTCGCACGTCGCACATCGCGAAGTTGGCGTCTACATTCTATTTACTGTCCTGGAGAATATCGTTGAAGGTTTCCAAGAGCACCTCCAGAGTCTCTTCAAGTTATTTGGACAGCTGTTGACTGATCCGGCAAGCATTGAAGTACGGATCACGACCGTTAGGTATTATTCTCGCCTCTTCTCTTTCCAGAACTCAACTAGGCATCAGAGCCTTGGGAGTCATCGCTCAATACATCGATGCAGATGATAAAGTCGATCTTGTGAGATAGGATTTGACAGCCTTGTGAGAAGAGAAGATTGACTTATCCAATTCCTAAATCGCAGAAATCGTTCCAAACACTCCTTCCCGCCATGATCGAGGTTATTCGCCAGACTGTGGAAACCGCGAATGAAAACGGGGCGAGACAATTGTTTGACGTGCTTGAAACGCTCCTTATCCTGGTTAGCACACGGAAGATTGCTTTGGGCAGCAACTCACAGATCTTTAGGAAGTTCCGATCCTTGGAAAACACATTCCTCAGCTTGTTTCATTCCTCCTCCAATGTGGAGGCAATCAGTCGTTCGAGGGTGAATTACGGGTCCTTGCTCTCAATGCCCTTAACTGGACGGTCCAGTAGTGCGTACCTTTCCTTTTTTGTCCACGAGCTTTGAATAAATCATTTCGCAGCAAAAAATCCAAAATTCAAAGTCACAATCTTGCGCCCGCCATCTTGGAGGGTCTCATGCCAATTACCACTGAAAATGAACCCGAAGATCTCGATGATGACGCGCCTTCCCGCGTATGTATTTTTATCAGCCATACAGGAGCTCCTATTCAACTCTCTTTAGTCTGCTCTCCGCATCATTGATGGCCTCTCAACTAATCTCCCCCCAACGCAAGTGTTCCCCGCTCTCCGTACTTTGATACTCCAGTATTTCTCATCCCCTGACCCGGCACGTCGCCGCGGCGCGATACTTGCGCTCGGTGTCTGTGTCGAAGGGTGCAGTGAATTCATGACGCCATTAATAAGCGAAGTCTGGCCCATCATTGAAGCTGGTCTGCGGGACCAAGATGTCACCGTCCGGAAGGCCACCTGCGTTGCCGTCAGTTGCCTTTGTGAATGGCTGGAAGAAGAGTGCGCTGCGAAACACGCTGTCCTCATCCCAGTAACGTTGATCACCTCATCCATGATCTTGTGCTTAACACATGTTAGGGCATCATGGACCTCATCAATGATCCGGAAACTCAGCGCTCTGCCTGCACTGCGTTGGATGCGCTCCTTGAGATACTTCATGACGTTATCGAACAATATTTGCATCTCATTATGGAACGCCTAGGGGCTCTCCTCGAATCTGCTCCGATCGCAGTGAAATCTGTTGTGACTGGAGCCATCGGTAGTGCAGCACATGCTTCCAAAGGTAGTTTCCTCCCATACTTTAATCCCATCATGGGCCGTCTTCAACACTTCCTCGTTCTGACCGGAGAGGGCGAAGAAATCGAGCTTCGGGGTATCACGATGGATGCCATCGGGACCTTCGCAGAAGCTGTCGGCAAAGATGTCTTCAGGCCGTTCTTCCCCGATATGATGAAGCAGGCATTCCAAGGCATCGATATGGGAAGCGCTAGGCTCCGGGAATGTAGCTTTCTCTTCTTTGGCGTTATGGCAAGAGTATTCGGCGAGGAGTTTGCTGTATATCTCCCTCAGGTCGTTCCCCCACTCCTGGCTAGTTGCAAGCAAGACGAGCATGGCGAGGAATCCACATCACGTAGGCCTCCTCAACAACGTAAAATCCTACCTGTCTAATCATTCATTTGTAGTCTCTGTTTCCGATGCTTCTTCAGCATTTGCTTCGGGAACATCACCTTCGAACGCCATATCTGTCTCCGACGACGCTAATACATCCGTTGAGCTGGAAGACGTTGATTTAGACAAGCTGTTGGATGTCAACAGTGCTATTGCTGTTGAAAAAGAGATCGCTGCCGATACTATCGGCACTCTGTTCACTGCGACGCAAGGTCATTTCTTCCCCTATGTTGAACCATGCGCTCTCGAGCTCGTCGCCCTCCTACCCCATTATTACGAGGGAATTAGGAAGAGTGCAACTGAGTCCCTTCTGGAAATTGTGAGAACCTTCTACGATTTAAGCAATCCTCCAGAATGGCAAGCCGGACGGCCAGTGGTGAGTTATTTGTTCCCCTGATGGCAGATTGCTCATGTATTTCCAGACGGTTCCCCTGAGTCCCAACGTCAAGGAGCTTATCGGCCATATATTGATTCCGCTCCTGGAGATGTATGAGACTGAAGACAACAAGTAAGTCATCAAGAATACTTTTGTCACACTCCGCTTCATAGCGCACCCGGTCTGGCGTGCTGTGGCAAAAAACGGGAGAGCTGTTCGATGTTCCCCTTGTGTGGCATAGTCATGATTTCTGTATTCAACACTGATTACTTTGGCCAACAGATCCGTTGTATCTGGTCTGTGTATGGGCCTTGCGGAGACCATTAACAAAGTTGGCCCTGGTTTTATTGGAGGCCGTATGTTACCTCGTATTGTTCGCTGACTTCCTCATCTTAACCCTGATATCAGATCTTGAAGCGATCTGCAGTATCGCGGTCCAAATCCTGGAACAGAAGGCATTTTGTCAACAAGATCCTGACCAAGATGAAGATGAAGAGGCACCTGAAGATCAGGCAGAATATGATTCAGTTTTGATCTCATCCGCTGGTGATTTGGTTGCTGCCCTTGCCAATGCTTTGGGAGCCGACTTTGCTCCTGCCTTTGCTACATTCTTCCCTCTGATCGCTAAATATTACGTGAGCTCCTTATATAATTTCACGTTGTTTCGTTTGCTCACTTTCCTCTAGAAAAAAAATCGCTCCCTGAGCGACCGATCATCTGCCATCGGATGTCTTGCTGAAATAATAGCAGGAATGAAGAATGCTGTCACTCTCTCGACGGAGCCTCTCCTAGAACTGTTTTACCAAGCCCTCAGCGATCCTGAAGCAGAGGTACAAAGCAATGCCGCGTTTGCTGTTGGCCAACTCGTGGAGAACACTGAGTTGGATCTCTCTCCTCAATATATCCACCTTCTCCAGGCTCTCCTGCCATTATTCACCGTCAACCTTGATGCGCCTGCGGCGAAACTGAACGCCAAGGATAATGCGGCAGGTGCTGTTGGACGCCTCATTATACGGAACACCGGGGCAATTCCACTTGACCAAGTTCTTTCTGTCTTTGTGGATGCTCTTCCTTTGAAGAACGACTATTTGGAAAACCGCCCTGTTTTCCGCTCCATCTTTCACCTTTTCAACACGAATGCAGCTGTGCTCCTTCCTTTCATAGACCGCTTGTTACAAGTATTTGCACACGTCTTGGATCCCACTAAACCAGATCAAATTGGGGATGAAATCAGAGGCCAGCTTATCCAATTGATAGCAGCTTTGAATGCAGAGGATCCGGCGAAAGTGCAAGCATCTGGCTTGGCTGTATTCTTGCCGGGTGCCTAGAGTTGGCGGCGATTGTTCACTTCTGGTCTGGTTTTTCACCTCACGTTTGTCATATGTTATCCTGGATTCGTTGAATGCCATCATCTACGCAAGTCTCTGCTCGAATATATTCTCTTTGCCACATTGAAATAAAGGG
This sequence comes from Entoloma clypeatum, assembly GCA_963565915.1. Classification (NCBI taxonomy): domain Eukaryota; kingdom Fungi; phylum Basidiomycota; class Agaricomycetes; order Agaricales; family Entolomataceae; genus Entoloma; species Entoloma clypeatum. Next base: position 2,739,922 of record OY751488.1, on the reverse strand, counting down.
AATGTTTTCGACGGTGCATGTGACTGAGGAGAGAGGCCGATTTACATAATTAACACCACTAGAGTACCAAGTTATACTGAAGATCGCTGGTCGACTTCCTCGCCACGCATCAAGTCCACGACAGTTTCCCGCCATTATCTATCTCTATGCTTGTCCTTCTTTTGAACATTCTGGCTCTGGCTGTAACCGTACTTTCTACGCGCTTGACTGTACAAAAGCCGTTGGATGGACAACTTCCTCTCGTCGCTCGTGTGAACAATCCTTACTCTTGGTCGTTCTCGAGTCACACATTCGGTCCAGCAATCGGGTCTTTGGTATATTCAGCGTCGTCTCTACCTACATGGCTTTCATTCGATGTCGATCATTTGACTTTCTTCGGGACACCATCATCGGAGGATGAAGGAGACACAAAAATTACGGTAACTGCGAAAGACTCACATTCAACCGCATCTTCGACCTTCAACCTATGCGTGACAACATCTTCCGAGCCAAAGATCTCCCTCGCCCTCCAGGATCAGTTTGTTTTACCGCAGCCCTCTATATCCTCTGTCTTCTCGCTTGCAGCGAATTCGGCACTTGCGACACAGAACCCAGCTCTGCGGATTCCTCCAAAATGGTCCTTCAGCATTGGTTTTGAGTATGGAACATGCCAGGCTAATGGTCAGCTCTTCTATGACGTTCGACTTCGTGATGGCTCCGATCTACCTGGGTGGATGTTCTTCAATCAGAAAGCAATAACTGTTAACGGAGTCGTCCCAAACGAGGGTTCCGTTGCTCAACCGATGGTCTTGTCTCTCTTTCTGTCTTGCTCGGATCAAGAGAGCTATGGCGCCTTGTCCCTCCCTTTCGACATCATTATATCGGCCCACGAATTGTCTACATCCACAAGCTCTCTCCCTACTATCAACATAACGGCAGCCACGCCTTTTAGCATCAGTCTTTTCTCTCCAGCAGATTACTCAGGAGTTCTTGTAGATGGCGAAAGTATCCAACCACATGAAGTCCTCGACTTGAAGATCGATACCTCCCAGTATGCCGGTTGGCTGAAGTATGACCAAACGACCCGGACTCTTTCTGGAGACCCAGGAAACGCCTCTCTCCCGCCTGGAACACATTCACCCATGCCAGTGACGCTGATCACCGTCTTTAACCAATCCATCCAAACGCTGGTGTCTTTACATGTCGTACCCTCCTACTTCTCTTCTTCCGAATTACCAACTATCGAGGGAATTCAAGGCGATTTGATCCAGTTTAACCTAGCGCAATACTTCTCCAATGCTACTTGCCCCGATGAAATCCACTTGACGGCCTCTTTTGAAGACCCTGGCGCGGCACAATACCTGGAGTTCGATCAGAAGACGGCGCAGCTAACGGGCGCCATCCCTACAAATTTCTCGGCCGGTCATATCATAGTCACATTTACTGCTTACTCCACTATCACGCACTCGACCTCACACACCCGTTTGTCGATTGTTTTTTCACCGCCTGGGCATACCAGAAATGGCATTGATTCACACTCTACTGAGAGATCTGCCGCGTCACATGCCAGACTGGTGCTGGGCTTAAGCATCGCATTTGGTGTCCTTGGGGGCTTGTGCCTGATCGTTGGACTTTTGGCCGTCTTTCGGCATTGGGCAAGGGTTCCAGACACAGCCATAGGAGGCGAGGAAGGGAGAAACGTCTGGACTGAACAGGACCAAAAATGGTATAGCCTTGGCTTGCAGAAGGCGCGCGAAGAAGGCGATGGATGGGCTGGAGATGCTAATTTTACGGACAAGTCACAGCCCGCATTTGGACACGGAGTCTCTCATGCCCGTGAAGCTGATTATGCAACTTTGGGTCTTGGATTACGTCGAGTTTCAGAGCGCAATCAGTCAGAAATAGGAAGCCCAGGTGTTATGAGCAAAGGTGAATTTATCGCCAAGATCAAGCGTACCGTCCGCGTGGTGAGCGACAAAGCCCGCAATAGAAAAAACCCTCGTCAACGGCCCATGATCAGCCGCCCCATGTTGCTATCTCATCACACGAGAACCCCCCCTGATCGTGGAACGTCCACTGTCGCGGAGTCCGCTTCGATACCGCTAGATGGGCCTGGTTTTCAAAGTCATCCTGGAAGCACTATTATGTCTAATTCACCCTCTACGTCCACGGGAGAACAGTCGATTCCTCGCCGGAGGCCTGACTTTGAACGCCCGAAATCTCCTGCGCAGGTCCACTTCAAGGAAAACCAACTATCGAGGCAGACGTCCTCAGGCTCTACTGGTTCATCTCTGTCCAATGTGTCTACGAGGGCACACGCGAATGAAGCTGTTGTGAGGACCGTATCAAAGGTAATCGGCCTCCGTAGCGGTATGAATACCAGTTCCTTTTCGCTGGTAAATGCTGGGGAGTCGCCACCAGCAGTCGCTACCGCCCGACCGCGACTTGTTCCTTTCACGAGCGAGACCCGGGTTCCAGTTCCTCACCGGCCTGCAACTCCTCCTGGCTTGAGCGAGAATTTACATGGCGGCCCAAAAAGGATAAACAGTCAAACTGCGAAGATATGGAGGAGACCACCGACACATGCTGGAAATCTAGAAGACATAGCGAAAAGCGGAAGCGGGGATGAACTCAGTATGGGCATCCATTATGTCCAACGGCTGGGTGGAGATACGGGCACCGTTCAGACCGAAGATTCTAAAGGTGACCGACCGCCTGTGGGAGGTGTCTCATCCGATCGTACAATCCCGAAGGATACGAAGATGCTATTGAGGTCTGGGGAAAAGTTCAGGTTTCGCGTGCTTCTTCCAGCAAATTCAATCACCCCAGGAAAGCTCGATGTCAAGTTGGTTACAGGAAAGCCGCTTCCAAATTTTTTGCATGTCGATAATGGACCTAGAAGTGTCATCGAATTACACGGGTCACCTGGATATACTGACATAGGCAAGATCGTACTTGGAGTCTATGATGCCGATGGTTTATGTATTAAAACAGTGACCATTGAAGTGGTCAAGTGGCGTTGAGTGAGTTATGTACATTCTGGACAAACTATTCATGGTTTCCGATAGCTTTATAGTCTATACCACTATCATCTTACTCCTTACTATATGGACTGATTGATCTCAATGCACATTGCTATCTTCCTGCAGTCATATCGGATGCGTGAAAAACATTTTTCGAAAGTCTGGGTGCAACTAAGAGAGTGATAATCGTCACACATCTAGCCGCCTGCGATTCCCGAATCCAATCGACCTCCTTACGACTTCCAAATGAGAATGGCCAAACTGCCAACGTAGAAGTAGATGAAATGCTTGGTTTCTGTGGCGTCACAACATCAGCATCGCAGCCACAGGTAACGAGATGAGTTGAGAAGATTTTCGATGACCCGAGTAGATTATCGCGAGGACGGAGATCGGATTGGGCTATGAGCAGGAAGGAATATTGCAGAGGAGCTCACCATGAGTGACATAGCTGCCAAAATTCTTCCCCACGACGACGTGCCATGTTGGTCCATGTCGACGGTCAAGCTCCTTCTTTATCTGTGCGGCAATATCTTTCTCGATGTTATATTTTTCCAGAGCCGCAGAGGCAATGTCCACGCTTTCCTGCTGCATCTCTTCGCTCATATCAACGTTCTTTATGATAGCCTTGGGCCCTGCGTTGCCATTGCCGCCGTCTCGGGCGCCTGTGCCGGCATCGGTGGACAGAGTCGTGTCCTGTTTCTCGGCCATTGGGAATTGTTGGAGGGCGAAAGAGGGATCTGTAGACGTAGGATGGAGGTGTGGGTGTGTATATAGGAACAACAACGCGTTTACCTTAAGTATGCAAAGGAGGAAGACGAGATGTGTGCACGTGGTAGGTTGGAGGGTGAGTCCACATGGATACTGCTTTGCTTCCGTCAATATACCGCACAGTGATGCTTGCTTCAAATTGAAGGTTCCACTTGTTTACAGTACCAGCATGCCATTGATTTATTCTTTCGAGCAATTAAAGCCGGATCAATCGATGATTCCCTTTAATTGTTCATAGTTTCCAAAGTCCAATCCTGCTCTAGCCGGCTACAGACCTCTCGGAATGTCTCCACTGATCCCTTCTCGTGAATCAACGTCAACGACATCATAAGGACCTCTTCATGTCCGTCGCCACATAACTGCGGGTGTTGGAACACTACCCTGAACTTGACAGCTTTCAAGACGTTCATGACCCCGGTTGGTTCTTTCACCTCGTCTAACCTGCACCTAAAAAAACCGAGGCCATCAGGATCTTCCGGCATAAGTCGGATGTTCATGCCTATCAGCAACCGCCTACACTCGCTTCGTGTGGTCTGAGCGTCATGCGCTGATATTAGACTGAAAGTCGCAGGTCGGAAGTTGAAGACATGACCAAACCATGTGCGTTTCGGCGAGGAAGCGGAGAATGGCGGTAGAGAAAATATGGCCGGAGGAGACGATGGAATGGACGATCCGACATCCGTACAGTCTGGAGAAACGATCCTTTTGTCCCCTTCTTTGATGAATGTCGATGCTCTTCGCTCTGTAGGCTCAAGAATATGTACTCTCTTTTCACCAATTCCGATGCCCGGTCTCTTACCCTTTTTGAGAGAGGATTTTTTCGCCACTTCAAACGCGTTTTCTTTATCGCCGATATCGATGGAATGCTGTACTGACCGGGGCTTGCGTCGGACACTCAACGGCCTCGTTGCACTGTGCGGCGATAGTATATGAGGGGTGGGACGTTCTCCTACGAATTTGTGAACTGGGAAGCGACGAAGGACACTGGTAGGGGTTGGGGGTGGTGCTTGACTTCCTTGATGGCTGTGACCGTCTGAAGGACTACCGAGGCTATGATCATGACGAGCCGCCGTTCTTGGTTCCAGAGCGTTGAGATGGTGGACGATCTGATGGAAAAATGCTTCCATCTTATCGTCTTCCGATTCAGGGACGCTCAGCAGCTGCAAACCATCCTTCAGGGTGGAATCGAGCGGGGGCGGTGGAGATGAAGACGATTCGAAAATCGGAGCCGCGACATTGGTTCCACGATAGCAAATAGACTGATCAGACTCTCGACATCCTGCGGCCCTTCTGGGAGTGGGAGGATCGTCTCGAGGTGGTAGAAACCAGAGTGATGATTCTCTATTTGCACTTATGGAGGATGTCTCCAGTACTGCTTCCTTTTCGGTCTTCCTGCTCCTACGACGTTCGAGCTTCTCTCGTGTAATCTTCTCCTCTTCATCTTGATACATGCTAGAGTGTTTAGATCTATACTCCATTAACAAATGATAAACCCCCTTCTGCAATGTCGGCGTATGGCCGAGGAGACTTTCGATAAGGTTCTGTTCCGGTGTGTCACGCCAGAGGGCTCTGAGATTCGCAAAGATGTGGGGATCAATAGGGGCGCATTCCTTGGGTTGTGCCATATCAACTATATGCAGCAGAGATCGATTGTTCAACTTGGGCTTGGAAAGGGTGAAAAAAGGGTGTTGCATGACTTCGGGCATAGTTATCCGTTTCACTGAGTCCAGGCGGAGCATTTGCCGAATAAGACTTTGGGCCAGAGGGTCGACATCGGCAGGAATGTCATATTTGCCCGTTCGAACTAGATCAAGTAGAACTCCACAATCCTCATGATCGAATGGGAGTTTACCTGTCAGAAGTGCGTACAGGATAACACCACAAGACCAGATATCGGCAGCTGACCCATTGTATGCTTGGCCATTGACGATTTCCGGAGAAGCATAGTGTGGACTACCACATGATGTACGGAGCATGCCGTTGATTTCGTCACCTTGCCAAGCCGCCATCCCGAAGTCGGCTATCTTGATAGTGTAGTCCTTATCCAGGAGGATATTTTCAGGCTTCAAGTCTCGGTGGGCAATGTGGAACCGATGGCAGTAGTCCATCGCGCCGATAATCTGTTGGAAGTAGTTTAAAGCCTCGGCGACAGGAAGCTTGCCTTTTTGACAGAGATAATCGAACAGTTCACCGCCTTGGACATATTCGAGGATGAGAAAGAGTTCGGAAGAGGTTTCCCAGACATCATAGAGCCGCATCACGTTCGGATGGTCCAGGAGCTTCATGACGACTATCTCTCGTTCTATGGCTAAGCGAGCACGTTCGGTTTCATCAGCCAGGTGGTTGAGCGATGTTCGCGAATCGAGCAAGACTTTCGAGATTATCTTGATGGCAGCATATTGACCGGTTTTGGAATGACGTGCGATTTTTACTCGGCCTGAAAAAGCGAGTCGTATGTGGAAGATCTGGCTCACAAACGGAGACATACCGGAACTCCCAGTTCCAATCGTTCGGCCAATCTTCCATAAACCAATGCTCTTGGGGTCTTTTGCTTTTTTCCGGGGCGCTAAGGGGAAGCCCAGGTCAGTCATGATGTTGTGAAAGAAATACAGGATGCGGCTGACCATTATCAGGAGGGAAGGCTGTCTGGAATAAACAGAACCAAAGAACGCGTGAGTCACATGGGTTAGAGACTTGACGTAAGTACCACACTATCTCATGCAAGCAACACCTGCACCCTCTGTTCCTCCCACTTCCCCCAAGGCTCACCCCCAACAAGAAGATTCAAATGTGTCCACTACATGCATTGCGCCTCCTCAAAACATAGGAACCGCTCCCTTTGCAATATTAGTCGGCCTCTTTGAAAAGCTCCAAGCTGAAAGGAAACAGGACAGGAGAAAGAAGTTGATAGATGCTTGGTTCAATGTATGGCCCATGCATCTCCAGGAATTTTAAGCTCCAGCATTTCACAGCATTGGCGAGAAGAGAAAGGGTACAATCTTTACCCCGTGCTTCGTTTGATGCTTCCGCAGGTATCCATCCAGAGCGTCTTTGTGGACTAGCTGAGCACCACCACCCTCTTTCTTAGAAAGACCGGGAGCGTGCGGTGTACGGTTTAAAGGAGAAGAACCTTGCAAAGACGTATATAAAACTCATTCCTTTGGGAATGAAAGATCCCGATGCAATCCGACTCCTCAATTGGAAAAAACCAACCGAAAGAGATGTACGTACAAATCTGTGATTCTCTCTCTCAGGATAACCTATCACTTTTCTAGAAAACATCAGGGGACTTCCCAACTGTTCTGCTTGAGGTCGTCAGTAAACGGTCGTCAGTCATCGAGGGCTCATTGTCAATCGACGAGCTGAACGACATTCTCGATGAACTATCCAAAAATATGGGGAAACAGTGTGTCCTGCTATCATCTGCGTTTCTGCAGGGTGCCTAAAAAGCTGCAGGGATGTTCAATCTAAAATCCTTCAACGAGTTTACAACAGGTCGACCCCAGAAGAGCAACGCTGGATTGTGCGCATCATTCTGAAAGGTAATAGGCAGCTATCGAAAATGCGCTTTGTGAATTACGGAGCAAATTCCAGACATGAACATATCTGTCAAGGAGAGCACTGTGTTCTCCGTATTTCATCCGGACGCACAAGATCTCTACAATACATGTTCGGATCTCAAAAAGGTTGCATGGGATCTCTGGGATCCTTCTTTCCGGCTGAATGCGGAGGTGCGTTTTTTGGGAGACCGGCCCCTTCCCTCCCCACTTCGTTAACAGGCACTTCGGTTAGGACAAAACGGCTCAGCTATTCCACGCATTCGCTCCGATGCTGTGCAAACGACCAACCAAGAAGATCGAAGAATCCGTTCGAGAGATGGGTGGGCATGAATTCTTTATTGAAGAAAAACTGGACGGGGAGAGAATGCAATTGCATAAGAGGGGTAACGAGTACTTTTACTGTTCCCGGTGAGTTGTTCTGCTTCCCATTGATGAACATTTTGCTCAGAGGCAATAAAGGAAGGGGAAGGACTACACATATCTTTACGGAAAGCACGTTGGAATAGGAAGTTTGACCCCTCATATTGACCAAGCCTTCGATCCTCGCATCGATAAGTTCGTGACCTGTAACCTAGATGAAGCATCTCTCTGACTAGATCCCGGGTGCAGCATCATTCTTGACGGTGAAATGCTTGTGTGGGATCCTGTTTCGGAGCGTAACTTGCCATTTGGGACCTTGAAGACCGCCGCTTTGGGTTTGATCGACATTGCTCCTCCTACAAACCTTTTGCTGATGTCCCCTGTAGATAGATCGAAAAAGGAACTCAACCCCCGGCCGTGCTGTGAGGATCTTTCAATTCTCGAAACGAGTTTTTCATGATTTTTTTTTTCTTAAAAAAGTCAAGGTTTTCGATCTTCTTTATCTCAACGGACAATCACTGCTGCACAGATCGACGTCTTTCCGTAAGAAAAACCTACGGAGTTGCTTGAAGGAGATAACAGGACGTCTCGAGTTCGCTGTGGAATTTAAGGGGATAACAGCAAAGGATGTCAGGCTGAGGATGGATGAAGTCATGGCTGCACGGGGTGAGGGCTTGGTGATTAAGCACCCGTTGTCCAAGTATGTTTTGAATGGGCGGAATATGGACTGGATCAAGGTGAGCCTTCTATCTTCAGTTAGACGACTTGTCCACAGCTATTTAATCCTGTTTTTCTTTTCGGCAGGTTAAGCCTGAATATATGGTGCGTCGGAATTCAGGAGATATACTTCCGCTCAAATGGAAATGATTTAAAGGATAATATGGGGGAGACTTTGGACGTGCTTGTAGTCGGTGAGCCCTCATTCTGATTACTTTCAAACCCCTCCGAGACTCAGACATGGAAGCTGGGAACTACGGTAGTGGAAAGCGCGGTGGTGGGGTTTCCACGCTTATATGTGCAGTCCTAGACGACAGACGGGTAACAGAGGAGGATGAAGAACCCAAGTGAGTCAGGAAGTTCTCGTGTGCAGTTATCGTAACCATCATGTTCAGATACAGCACCTTTGTCCGAATAGGTTCCGGCTTATCGTTCGCCGATTATGTCTGGGTAAGAGACAAGCCATGGAAAAACTGGGACCCAAAACACCCCCCAGAATTTCTGCTGACTGCCAAGCGATCACATGAAGACAAGGGGGACGTCTATCTTGAACCTGAAGAGTCAGTCATGAGCATAGATTCATGATCAATATCCTAATGGGACTTCAGTTCCTTTATCCTGAAGGTCAAGGCAGCAGAAATCGTGGCATCCGGTAATACCTACTACCCTTGTGTTTTTTTCTTATCTCTGACATGCACTTCTTCATCACAGACCAATATGATATGGGTTTTACAATGCGCTTCCCTAGAGCCTTATCCATTCGTGACGACCTCACGCTAGCTGACTGTATGACCGCTACAGGTTCGTCCTGTTTTCAGGCTTGTGATTATATTTGATTAGAGGGATAGCTGTGCTTGAAAGCATGAGGTTTGAAAAGAAGCGGAAAATGGAGAGTGATATGGGGTATGCAATGTCGCTTGGGCACCCCTACGTTCACTGACATCCCCCCCATCAGAATTACCAAGAAGAAGCAGAAGAGAGTAGCTAAAAAGGTATTTAAATCTATGTCTCTGAATCCTCACTTCTGATCGTCCGTAGGCCACGGTACTCTCCCAATATCAAGGACCTAAACTCAAGGGCGTGCAGGTAGAGACAGACCTTTTCAAAGGCATAAAATTCGGTACAGTTCTTGTCTAGTTCTCCTATGCCCGAACTGATCTCTACCAGTGGTCATTTCCGACCCGAAGAGTCGTACAGGTGAAGAAGATAAGAAAGAACTAGCGAAGCTGTCAGTCCTCTTCCCCCTTTGCATATCGCTTGTGACCTGACTATCTCACAGCATACACAAGAACGGCGGCACATGTCTTCAAATTGCCGCGAACCAACCAGACCTCTTCATTGTGTATGGGGGCAAAGTCATCCGTGCGTCGCCCCAGCCCTTGATTGGACATCGAGCCCATGTGTGCCCAGCTTATGACCTCAAACTCTTGATCGATAAGGGAATTTACGATGTCATTAAGCCTGGGTGGGTGATGGATTCGGCCAGCCTTGGAGAGCTCGTGCCATTGCAAAAACAGTAGTTTCAAGTGTTTATCCTGTGAAATCCTACCATGACACTTCTAAATTACAGGTATTTTTTCCATGCAAGCAAAACGCGCAGTCAAACAGCTGTATACCAGGAAGAGTCTAGCGAAGACGAAGTTGACGTATCCGCCCCTGCACCTGCCATGACCATATCTGTGGGCTCGAAGTCTCCAGAACCAGTTGTGAAGGAAGAAGACAATATGGATCCTGCTCTCGCAGACTGGTTAAAGATTGACTACAAGAAATTCGAAGAAGACGAGGGTCTCCAGAATGAGCCAGATTCAGCAACTGACCCGGAGTCTGATAATGCTGATGTCACAGAGGAGGGTGGGGACATTGACCTCGATGACTGGTTTGACAGCAAGGTGAAGGATCTCCATATCTACTCTTTGATGCTCCCTCTATTGATGTCCGAGAGGCCTAGTCTCAAGGCAGTTTTGAGGATGTCAAGATGGGGGAAATCGAAACTGCGATGGAATACGATCAAGAACACATTTTCAAACATCTGTACGTTCGAGTGGTTCACCCATGTCTGCCACCATAATCCGTCGCCAGCTGTTTCTACCTAGACAGTCCTGAAAATGCGACAAAGAATGGCCAGCCAGTGAAGTCGAGATTTGAGGCAGACCTCAACAAGAGGTTATTTTTAGTGCTGTCACCCCAAGCCGCCCAATCTATTGACATGTGTGTTATCAGCTTTCAGACACTCGCTGAGACGATACGGGCGAATGGAGGCAGGGTGGTAGGCCTCGATGAACCTAAATTAACACATGTGGTCATCGACAAGCGTGACGATAGTCGTCGTCTGGATCTGATGAAACGTACTTCCAAGTCAGTCCTATCTATTGCGCTTTTACTTGAATTAACTCAGATAGGCCGAAACATCGACATCTTGTTGTGTCGGAATACGTTCAAGCCTGTCTGGACGAGCAGACACTCCTCGACGAAGAAGGTGAAATTCATGGAACTTTGTATTCCATCCATGAATTGATATCATTCAATTTAGAATTTATGCCTTGAGTTCTTACTATATGTATGCCCGCTTGCTGTATGTAGTCTACTGTGTATGCGTGTGATCAACATGATGATCATGATGTGGAACCGGAAGAAACGCGCTCCGAGCGCCTCGTTCCTGCTCAAGACCCATCAAAACGCCTCTTGTTTCCTAGATTCAGCAACGGCCACATTCATCTCCCTCGCTTTCAGCAGCTAGATCACAGTGATAAAATATGCCTGACCCTCCGACATCACCTATTTCACAGCTGCTTCATACTCTCGGAATTACTCGCGAGGACCTTGAAAACCGTAGCAATCAGATGCGCCAATTCCTGACTGCAGAGAATGCAAAGTCGTCACGCGTCACCGAAAACAAGAACCCGTCCCATAAACCAAGCGTTACCTCACTTTCCAAGCCGGCCATATCGACCAATCGTTTGACGCGTACAAGGTCTCGAGCAAGCTCGTTTCGCGATGTCACGCCTCCAACAACACCAATCAAGACGGAAGTCACTGAAAGTTCAGCCGCCCTGCGTAATTTTGATAGTATGGAGATGGTGATTGAACGTCAGAGGCGCCAGAGCAGGAAAGAGAAAAAGGGAAGACGAGAAAAGGAACGCGAAAATCAGGCAAAAACAATCATACCTCGGCCACCATCCCCTCCGTTCGATGCCGCGTCACATTCTGATCCAAGCCATGGTAACCTCGTAGAAGAACGCGAAGGTGCTTTTGAAAGCGGGGTTCGGAAAGGGCCCGCTCCTTTACAGGTTTGTGATACAAATCGACCCGTCGTCCCTACTATCGTGGCTCACGCTTTTGCCAGGGAGGTAGAGGGGAGTCTGCCCCGCCGGTTACGCCTCAACGTAGTAAATATTACAGGGAGCATACAGAACTTAGTTCTCAAGTCCATTCTGCTTCTCGAAAAGTGAGTTTTCTTTGTGTGAGACTGTGGCGTTGGAGTCATTGCAGATTCCAGACGCCCTTGAAGGCCGAATCGCCCACTCCCAATGCTCGTAGCACGGCGATGCCTCAACCGCAGTTGCAATACTTTGCTTACCCTCAGTACTTGGCTTATGCTCATTTCTTGCAGCCCTTTCCTAATGCACAGGCGGGCCCATCCACCCTTCCTTCGACACCTCGGTCGAACAGAATCTCAGCAATCCAGTGGAATTCCATGAACTCTCCGCTTCCCCCGTCTTCGCCACCTCCAGCATCCTCTCCAGTATCTACGCCGCATCGTCTGCATGTGAATTTGGTGTCTTCCCCGGGTCCGATGGGTCCTCTTCCTGATGAAGATGAATATGATAAACTTCCATTTACACTCCCTCCAGGTCCCTACTCTCTCAACAAACCGGATGCGTCTTACGCTGCACTCATTGGCCAGGCCATCCTATCTTCACCCCATCGTCGCCTCACACTTCAGGAGATATATGACTGGATCACAATTGTCTATCCATACTTCAAACGTGGCGAGCAAACATGGATGAACAGCATCAGACATGTGCTGAGTACGACTGTATGTTTTCGGAAGGTCACAAGGGATAGAGCACTTGGGCGAACGCAGTGGGCTATATGGGACGAAGACTTGGAATGTTTCAAAGGCGGCGGATTCAGGAAACAGCTGTGCAAAGACTTCATGAACGGTACTGTTGCTAAGGACAAGCAAACTTCAAAAGGGAAGGGAAAAGGAAGAAAACGAGGAGATCTTGACGACGGAGACGAAGATCGAAAGGCAAAGCGGTCGAAAAAGGACCATGCTGGTCCTTTGCCCGCTCTTGGAGTTTCGTCATCGTCCTCATACACGCCGGCTACACTTTTAGCTCACCCATTATTTCGGCCAACACGTCCTACACCTCAGCACCAACCATACTATGAGAGCTGTTTACAATTGCAGCCGCTAGCTGGGGATATTATATTCCCTCCCATCCCTGCTGATGTTGGGTACACCAGGGTCCCTATTACCTCTGGATTACCGTCAGACGCATCGGCTAGCGACCACAGGTTGACCTCTACCCCACTACAACTACCTCTGGCACTACCGCCGCCTTCATCTTCATCGTCTGTCCCCGAACTAACGCCGAACTCGAGCTCTTCTCCCTCAAGCCCTCCCCCAGCTACCAGCGAGATCGATGGTGATCCAAGCAGTCCCACTAGCACCAAAGCTGCGACTGAAAACGCACCACTCGTAGCTTCTAATACAAGCGAGCGAGCTCTGGAAACTGCAAATCCTTTATCTGTGGGTGATGTGGAAGAAGAAAGCGACATAGGTCCTTTGGAATATACTTCTTTGGTTCCCGTGAAGGATGGTGGCCTATCACCGCATGTGCATACCCTACAGTCTTTGGACGAAGAAGAGGCCAACTACGAGAAGGAAGAGCGTAAAACAAAGTCCAAACTTCCAGGCAGCAAGAAAGACCCGGAGAGCAGAAAATTTGATGTATGTTCTAAGTTAGCTGGATCTATTCCTTGCGCCACTAATCTAAACGCAGAAGATCCCACCTCTGCCTATATCCCCTACATTGAAAAGAAAGATTTCGAGACCATCCCAACCCCTGATATCTGCAAACAAAAATCAAGATCACTGCCTGAGTCCCACGCCCTCTACGCCACCTCAAAGCTTGCGCCAGGTTCCAACTTCCTCTATTCGCACACCTCTATCGTCGAAAGGAATCAATCCTGCGGCTCTTCACTTGGAAGGGGACGAGCACGAGAGCGACAGCGGGGATCACAACCTGAACAAAACTCCACGCAAGCGTATACCCAGCTCGGGAGTGGCTGTTCCAGCTCCTGTAACCCCAAGAACGCTGGTTTTCTCGATGAACCAGAATGGTTCACCCTTCCGCACGCCAGTGGGCGGCGGTTTTGGGACATCACCATTCCGAACCCCTGGGTCGCGTGGAATCTTCGATCCGCATGACCCTGGCGCACTGTTGGACGAAGAACTCAACCGTATGTGTGCTACGGGCCAAGGAGACAGCCCAGCTGGGCTATTTGGCAAAGGTAGAGGGTCATTGCTTTACGACAGCCCAGGATTGTCGATCAGTCCAGGACGATGGTGGTAGAGAGTAGATAAGTAAAACTATCCCGTGATCATCTAGAGTTTTTGGAAGGTGTGTAAGTTGATTTATTGGCGGTTATCCCAATTGTCGTTCTGTACTGTTATCGAATGTCTGTATGTATGTAACTTCTGAGTACCTGATGTCACGGCTGGTGACGGGGCTGGGTGTGACGATCGTCTTTCTACGTACAAGTATATCTGCGTCCTCCACTCATCCGTCGTCCTTCTGCAGGTCCTGGTCATAGTCTTGTCAAAAGTGCTGTTGGAGCCACTCCTGGGATTGTGGCCATCGGTATCATGAATAAGGACCAGGATCACTTTGAATTACCGTCACCATGGCCCAACCAGGAGAATTCTCAGACTAACTCATATACCGATCGTGAAGCATCCAACTCCCAGCCGATCCAGTCCCAACAAGCTTGGAACATTTACTCTACGTCGTCTCATAATGTCTCCCACCCACCAGAACGTCCGAGGGTCCCGACGAGGGCTGCGACATTGAAATATCCCGAGACTGATCGCACTTATTCGACCAACACCTACGTTCCTCATGCTCGGAGCGAAGATCTCAATCACGGGGCTCCTTCGACTTTCCAATATTCCGGATCTTCTCCGAGGCCCTCACCGCCGTTTATCGCTTCCGCTGGTGCCAGTCGCCCGTCGACCCCCGGAGTTTCCCTTAATTCTAAACAATCCTCTTCTTCCGGTCATGCTGATGCATCAGACCGCCCTGCCACTTCGACGTCTTCCTCTCACTCCGATGATTCGTTGGGCAAGGCGCCTCCGACCACCACTTCCTCTGCATCTGTGGGTTTAGCTTTGACGTAAGTAATCCTTACGGCTTCGCTGAGGCCACCTCTTTTGCGCTTCCATTAAACGATATGATCATGGTTCCAGAAACTGTTCCGCTTGTGGAAAGGCGATGCAAGGACCGTTTGTTCGTGCGTTGGGCGCCGTCTATCATCTGAACTGCTTCAAATGCATGGTATTCCCCCTGACATCCTTTTCCCGCTTCGGTGAGATTATTCAATCGTTGCTTTTCAGGATTGTGGCGATGTCGTTGCCTCGAAATTCTTTCCTATCGATGGGGCTGATGGCAAACAACACCCTCTGTGCGAGCGTGACTATTTCCGTCGTCTGAATTTGATTTGTGCGAAATGCAACATGGCACTACGCGGTAGCTATATCACGGCATGTAGTGCGTGCGTCCTCTCAGATCTCTGCGCTGTTTTATTCACCTTCTCTCCAGATAAGAAGTATCACGTAGAGCACTTCACTTGTTCGCTGTGTCCTACTCTGTTCGGTCCTCAAGATTCTTATTACGAACATGAAAATGACGTATACTGTCATTTTCATTATTCGACACGTTTCGCGACAAAATGTGCTGGCTGCAGCAGTGCCATCTTGAAGCAATTCGTGGAAATAAATCGAAACATGAGGGATGAATGCTGGCATCCAGAGTGCTACATGATAAACAAAGTCAGCTTCGTCTACTCTGTCGGTTCTTGCTTCTCATAAGCTGTTTACCAGTTTTGGAACGTAAAAGTTGTCTCTCGAAGGCCCACGTCGCTTGAGGGCGAAGCCGAAGAGCCTGTGTACATCGAGGAGGAAAAACGAGAGACTCCTGCTTCATTGAAAGAAAAGCAGGTACGAATGGAACAGCAGGTATATCGAATATGGACGTGGGTATTCACACTCTACATCCCTTATCATTGCTCAAGGAGGATCAGTGTTTTGTCGGCATTCGAAGAGTCGAGCGCTGCTTGCATCTCAGACATGCTACGACAAGTCAGCAATGGCCAATACTTGGATGCGATTCGGATGGCGGAGCGGTTTATCCTTCACGTTGAAGTCCTCTTTGCAACAATAGATGACCTCGAATATTACTTCGCACGTCTCAATATGAAGGGTAGGTGTTCCTCTTAGATTCGGGCTTCTCATTTTACCATTCCTGGCAGGTATGTCACATGTCAGAGAAGCACGAATGCTCTGCAGGAAGACTGTGGAATTATTCACGCTACTTTCTCATACTCAAGAGACTGGATCTCGGAGGATGGGCATGACGCAAGAACTGCTGGCACTTGTCACTGGTCTCGCGCATTATCTGAAGATCCTGATCCGGATAGCGCTGACAGGGGCTCTAAAGCTGGAAAAGGAGCAAAATGTTCGGGAAGCCATGGCCTCATTCTTGGACAAACTTCATTTGCTTGCTGTTCAGGGGGCAAACCCAGCGGCAAGAAGGATGATCAAAGGTCAAAACGGTGAGGTCATGGCCCCGAGTCCAACCGGTGGCAACTTTGGTACTCAAGGAGTGACCTATGGCTTTCGAAGCTTGGCCCCGGAGAATGCCGGTGACCCACCTTTCAGAGAAGGATCATCCAAGCCGTCTCTCAGTAGTCCCCCATCGGACTTGTGTATCAAATGCAATAACACAGTCGAGGAGGATTGTGTACGTTTGGGCACTTATCAAAGGTGGCATTCTCATTGCATCGAGTGCGCCCAATGCGGGAAAGCCGCCGCTGTGCCCAATGTAAAAGAGCCAACAGCGAAGGCTGGGGAGGATAAGGAAGGTAAGGAGGTCACGACGAAGGATCAGCTGCCGAAACTGTCTACAGCACGGAGACCACCTGCTAATGTCGGAGCTTTTGTGTACGAGGTCGACTCCAGAAGGGAGATGCCTTCTTTTGGTGATGTACCTACAGTCATTTTGTGTACCGACCATGCACACGGAGGGTGTCGCGGGGGGTTTCAAGCTGCACAGCGACTGGAGCAATACGCTTTTCTGTTAAACGTGGCATTGCGGAGACTATATCTCCTTTTGAAAAAGCAAGGAGTTGTGCCATTATCCCCAGGTATGTTCCACACCACAACCTGGTCTCTCCTTGCTAATTCTATATCAGCTCCAAGCCCACACGACCAGACTCAGTCACCTACAACCTCGGATCCCTACCGTAACTCTGCCGACATCATGCGTTTGAAGTCAGTACATCTTGATCGCAAGATTTCCGCGACTGCACGACTGCCGAAGCGTTCAACTATTGTTGAAAGTCCCGCTGGACGAAGTGTCCACCCTTCCGACCCATCACAACCTCAAAGGCATGAAATCTACACACCCTCCCAGGCCACATATCTTCAGGGCTCGCAGTCTCAAGCACAGTATAGTGGCTCACTATATACATCCCAGCCCCATCTACCCTCCTCCTTGACAAAACTACCCATGGATATCAACAATACCCGTCATGCTTTATCCCGCACCCAGACAGAAGTCACGATCGTAGATGAGAGCGGACCCAGCTCTCCAGCAGAAGGGAACCCCCCCATCTCGACCTTGGAAGATGGTATCACACTGGCTGATCTTCCCCAGATTATGGAAGTTGCGCAGGCTCGGGAACAACGACGATCTTTGCCAAGGGAAAATTCGATTCCTTATATCGCTGAATTGAGCCCTGTCGAGTTGGCGATCGTCAAGCATTGTGCCGTTCTTGTGTTGACACGGTCACCGTTGAAAGATCAGCTGGATCTAGACGAACTGCTGGAAATGGTTGAAACCAAGAAAGCGGGATTTTGGAAAACCTTGTTTAACAAAAGCGACAAGAAAAACATCAAAAAAAAGGGTTCGTTGAACTATGGATCTTTCAGCTCTAAGTTAAATCCTTCATTATAGGAGTGTTTGGTGTACCACTTGATCTCTTGGTGGAGAGAGAAGGCGCCGATTCGGTTCTTGGGGCAACACGAGAAACGTTGCGAGTGCCTAGTTTCATCGACGACGTGATCTCAGCCATGAAGCAAATGGGTGCGTATGCCATGTGAGATATTCTGAAGGCTATTCAGGTTGCGCTTGCAGACATGTCCATCGAGGGAATATTCAGGAAAAATGGAAACATTCGTCGACTGAAGGACCTGACGGAAGCTATTGACCGCGATCCATCATCCGTGGACTTGACCCAAGATAATCCGGTACAGCTCGCGGCTTTATTGAAAAAATTTCTGCGCGATTTACCAGAGCCACTGATGACCTATAAACTACATCGACTATTCATCGCCTCACAATGTATTTGGACCATGAACTACCGCTACATCTTTTTAACTAACTTTCGCAAAATATAGCTCTTCCCTCGGATCTGGACCGGAAAAGATATCTTCATATGATATCATTGATTTTGCCCAAGAGTCATCGAGATACGATGGAGGTACTCTTTGTTTTCCTGAAATGGGTTGCATCCTTTGCACATATGGATGCTGAGACGGGCAGTAAAATGGATCTGGGTAACTTGGCAACTGTTATATGTCCCAGCATACTCTATGCCCGAGGTCGAGATGCGATGCGGGATGAGACCTTCGGAGCGCTTCGCGTCATCACTGCTTTGCTAGAGGATCAGGACGAATTCTTCACTGTCCCTCAGGAGCTTCTTGGCATCCTTCACGATCAAGAGTACTTCACTAACTGCTTGGAGTTGCCAGGGAAAGAGTTTCTCAAGAAATGCGACACCTACATGAGGTTGAAAGGGATGAACGGCCGGCCTCAACCGAATACGCCACACAATGGTCAGAACAACGGTGGGAGCACTTGATCGTATGCCCTCCGTGGTCCGCCTAATGTCGAACGGCCAGGATTGACTGGGCCTTCCCAATCAGAACGAAATATAAGACCTCCACAAAGCGCCGCGTTTCAAAGTATCCCACAACCACCCCCTGGTTCACCGCCGATACCGCCACCATCGAGCGCGCCACAATTATTTCAAAGAACACAATACTCAGAAGGAAGGCCTGGACCCCAGCAACCCCGCCCTTCTTCGTCCTACTTTATCCCAGCGAGATCCAATCCTGACACACCGGGACAGTTCGTCCCGAACACTAACAGCTATCCGTCGGTTGTCCGACAACACACATAATGTACTCCACATATCCTACAGTACAAATATATATCCTCTGATCCCCTGGCACTCTCGTTTCCTTCCTTCACTCCTTTTTTCTGGTTATCTGTATTTTACTGTTCGGCGTACAAACTTTATATCAGTACGACACGGACTGAGGTGTTTTCGCAGTGCTCATGATACCCTTCAATTACCTTGTGGAACGGCGATAAGTATTGATGTGGGCCCAATAGATCATCTACATATGGTAAATCTACACTGGAGACTTGAGATTCAATTCCATTGAACCCTTAAACAGGACCACGACAGAGCCACGTATAGAATGCGGACAAGTTACGTTCCGCTCTCTGGCCTGCATGTTCGGCTGTCTATTCAAGTGCGACGTTACATATATTGTAGGATAGGAATATTTGTCAAGCAACTAGAGCGACAGGTGCAAAATCAATGTTAGGCGAGCAATCACCCCCTGGTTGCTTCAACAGATGTTGGAACGGCTACTGAAGGTCGACCTCAGATCGCTGGATTTCAACACGGACGAAACCCTCTGGCATAAAGGAGAAGCGCAGAGAACGCCGGGCTTTTTTTGGTTTACTGAGGCTCTTCCAAGCGAGGAGCAAGGGGCGTTTCAAGGATCTGCTGCGTCCCTTCGAGCTCTTACGTCGAAGGCGCCGCATTTTCACGGGAGGCCTGCATATAAAGTTGGTGGTGAGGCCAGGCAGTGACTGACAGAAGTGACGCAGACCTGGACGAATAAGCATTGCTGCGGCGGATGCTCGGATACTGGATCGGGACGCGATTGCGGGTCGTGAAGAACGGGTTAGGGAAACACAACATGAGCCCGGTGGTTGACATGTCTTCTGTGCAGATTATAAGTAGCATGGCCATTCGCGCCTGGGCTACCACACGGACAAAGGTCAATGAGTGGCCGACCTACGTCTAACAATTGAAGATGATCACATCCCTTTCACGGTGACAGGTGAGTACCGTCTCTTTGACATCCCCATTGTTGAATTTCTGAATCCCCTTTGTTACTCAGGAATCGTGCAATATACCCTCCTGTGTGACCCATGGCCGGGCCTCCATCTTTTTTAGTGGGGGACAAAGGTGCCTTCGTGAGTATAAAGGTCCCAGCGCTTCATGCAAGTCTTCAATCATCTCCCCTTTCCTTCGCAGCCAGGTGCTCGTGTTCTTGTCATACCACTCTCGCTTCTATCATGGTTCAAGTTCCCTCTTTCATCCTGACCTTTGTTCTTGCTGTTACCCAAGCGGCACCACTCCAAAAGCGTATCGCTCAGACGATTTCTGCTTCAACCGTTCAATGGGAACAGGCTTGTGTCTGTCTATTTTTACAGCGTGAGCTCGTACAGGAAGCACTCAACTTGAGCCTTTTCTTAGCTTGCCGCTGATGGCGGCCAACGGTGCAATCCACTCTCCGTGGCTGCTTTTAGCGCCTTGCTCGCAGCACCAGGTCCCTGTGATCAACAAAACGCCGCTGACGACATGATCGACCTTGCAAAGACATTGAGCAACAACAGTGAAGTCATCCACTTGACCCAGATTTTTACGCAACAACCTCGTAACACGGCAAGTTCCTCCATGAGTTATGTAGAAAGATGATCTCATTCAAGATCTTAGCCTACATCTCAAAGTGTCCCGTACTGTCAGCAGGCACCGAAGAACGCAGAACTTAATGGACTCTTTCAATGCCAATTTGCCGGAGCCAGTCCTACCGTTTTCGTTGGTGGTGTCCCCGTTGGACAACAAGGCACTATTCCTTTCGGATTGAAGGTTCCTCTGAAGCCGGCTGGCTCGTGTCCTGCACATCCCGATGGTCCTATCGCCGATGGTTCTCAGCTGATCGATATCACACAGAACCCAAGAGCTGGCGGCGCTGGTAACTCGACTACACTTTCCTCGACCGTCCCTTCACCCTCGAAATCCATTGCATCAAGTACGGCCAGCCCCCCAGCTAGCACTTCTTCCAATGCCACCACCCGCGCCCCTCCAGCTCAGAGTGGTGGGGGATTTCAGTTGCAGAACGGGAAGGACGCCCAAGCTCTCAACGCCCGGTTTGCTGCACTGAACCCCAATTCCGCTTGTCAAAGTATGGCCTTCATCTTCTTTTTTCATGGAATAAGGCTAACATTCTACCAGGCGGTCAAGAGGCGTGTATAGACAACAGTTTTGCAGAATGTGTCAACGGAACGTTTGTGACCAGTACATGCGCTCCCTCGCTGAGCTGCTTCGCTCTTCCTCTAGTCAATAAGCCCGGCACATCGATTGCATGTACCACGGAGGTAGATGCTACCAGTCGCATCGCAGGGACGGGGGCTACTGGAGGCATCAGTGGATCATGACTTCTACCCCGACAGCATCGCCTGGCCGCAGCGGCATCAAGGTGTAATTAAATTTACATACGTAGACCCTGAGGCTATGTGATGAGATTGACGATGACTGAGAGTTCAACGTTGAGCCGTTGGTTCCGTTTGTTAGCTGCTTGTGGACCCATCCTACCCTCCTTGATTTCCTTGTTTTATCCATCACTGACCATTCCTCTCTTCGCTCCACTTCAAGTCATCTACGAGAACAACCTCATCCCATTCCTCTTCGCTCCCTGGGCATCGTCGCCCTCTCTGCTAGGTCATCTCTCCCGCCTGATCCAAGCCTCTTTACTTTGGCTCTTCCCTGGGTCAACAGCTTCCTGCTACCAATTATGGATATACACGGTGGTCCTGCGCACGGCTGTCGGACATATACTCACCAGAAGCGTTGGGTGGGCCCATCCTCAGTTTCTCAGCCATTGGGCCCTCTACGAGACGTGTGGTGGATATGGTGCATCGCTTGTAGCACATGGCTATCTCACACGAGGATCAGAAATGTCGAAGACTCTGCATGCCCGCTTCCGCAGACTAGGCGACTGGACGGCACTGGTGGTGCTCAGCGCACTTTTGGCATGGTTGGATGATGCTCCATGGACGTATGGATTAGCCATTGTCGGAACTGTGGCGATAGTCCTTGCCCAACGACTGCTCAATAGGGTCATGCCACATAATCATCCAATTTTGCCAGATGGACAGAGGCATGTCTCGACAGCCAGGTTCCAGTCGATCACAGGATCTGCTCTTTTGTCACTAGCCCTCATCTTTATATCCAATGGATTCTCAGGATGGACTTCCAGCCCCACATTCACACCAATGCCTCCGTCTCCCTCCCCTTCAGCGCCACTCCTGGAGGTTCTGATCCTCTCCCATCCTCGACCCGATGTAACCACGGCAATCGCCATCATGAACGCGACACTAGGCTCATATCTGCCATTCCTCGGCCGTGATGTCGTGCTATCTGTCTTCACACATACCAGGCCCCACCACGCATTCCAGCATATGCGCACGGCTTTCGCGGGAACGAACATGACATTCTATGTGGACACGGATTCTCATCCTCATGCATTGTCTGGTCAATATCTGCACCTCGGCGAGGCGTTCCGGTGGATCATAGAGCGGCCCCTCAAGGCGGAGTGGGTTATGCTGGTAGAAGATGATTTTCCGGTCTGTGGCGGAGAGAGGGGGTGGGATGCTATTAGGCAGGTTATGACAATCCTTGAAAACAATCAGCTAGGAGGGTTGCCCAAGCAGGGCGGTTTTGTTGGTACTGGGGGCAGGTACGAGGCCAAAGCTCGTTGGCTATATCTAACAACATATATTCTCCATCTAACTTTCTAAAACTGCAGCGGCCTCATAATCCATCGAACCACACTGCCAGTCCTTGCTCTACTTCTGCACACCCATGCCGAGACCCAATCGAAGCTTCCTCCCAATGCCATCCGGAGACCTGCTGATGTTATCATACAGGATTGTCTTCTGGGAACGGATCCATTGTGTGCCCAGACGAATGGGATTGGGGGTCTCATCATTACATCTCGGCTGGTTATGGATCACATTGGGGGCATGGCAACGACGAACCCATATAAAACGCCAAATAGTGACAAGTGGAGATGTGGCTGGCGCCATCCATTTCATGGAAGACCTCAGGTTTCTGTTGTAGTTGTCTGAATTTGGGGCAAGGAGGCGCCAGGTCCCCTCTACGGATTCATCCTCCAACCTGGTAGAGTTCGAGGATATGACATGCCCCCATCCCGTAAAACTAACAATGGAACATGGCAAACCTTTCTCTGCGTGAGGCCAGCGCTGACTAGCGGCGCATTTGATTGGAACTGCATGCTTTGCCCCAATTCGATTGGAGAAGTGCTTCCATCAAGATTTGCGTGCTTGATCGACTGATCATCCTGGTGCATTGTTCTGTGTCCATTTTTTAAGGATGAGGGGGCCATTGTACATGTACGTATAAAACCAGGCGCTCCAAGCCTAGCTGGGGTCTGAGGTCTCAACCTTAAAACGATTTGCCCCAATCCCTACTTGCACTATGGGGTTCCAGCTCCCTTTCACCCTCGCATATCTCCTCCTGACCCCCCGGCGCGTGCGACTACCGAAAGAAATTATTCCAGAACCTACTGTAGAGCCTATCCCGCCAAGGGCATCGTAAGCAATCCAGAATCAGCCTACTGTACTGTGCGTACTAATACTCATGTGGACTTTGTTCGCAAGTTCACCAAGTCCAACCACCAATCAAAGGACGAACCTACGAAAGAGTGTCAGATGATATTTCAATGTATGGACCTATTTCTGTGGTATTAAAGATTGATGATACGAAAGGCGATACATAGAACACATGTACAGTCCAAGGTCAACGTTCGACAATTAAAGTAGATGCTACCAATGAAAGGAGGAAATTTGCATGGAAACTCAGAGTTCGACACAGTAAAAGTCATATCGAGGATTGATTTAGGATAGCATGGGCGAAGGTGGCATTTCTGGGGGAGGGGAAGAATTTTGAGCACCGAACATCGCTCTAAGCGTCGCTTCGCTTCGTTTCTGCCGCACCCTATCGGCTTCCTCCGCTCCTCCCGTCATTTTGAGCTTCTTACTCCCCACAAACTCGGTTAGTTCAGCTTGCAATTCGTCCGATCGCGCTGCTAGTTCCTTCTCGCGAATCTTCTGGCTAACTTCGATGGCTTTCATCCTTCTTGCTGGGTCCACGGCTGCGCCACGGATCTCGAGCATAACATTGCTAAGACCCCCGACTCCTTCCTCAGCTGGAATCGGTTTGAAACCGCGGCTGCGAGGCGTTGGCCTCCCCTTGCCGTTGGGACCCGATCCGCGAAGAGAGATGACTTTCTCAATATGACCATAGACTTCGATTGCAGCTTTGTGGTCTTCTAGGAGATCGTTAAGGAATTCTTCTTGGTGGGTAAGGAACTGTTGTTCTTCGACAATATTTTGCAGCTCCTCTTCCCAGGTCTGCTTCCACATGGGCTTGATAGTTTTGATGTGTTCCCTTAGGCTCTCGAGCTCAGTAGCAGCTAAATCGATATCCTTCTTGATGCTCTTCACCACCTGATCTTTAGGCGTAATTTGTCTTTTCGTTACATCATCCTTCATGTTTTCGACTGTGTCCAACAGCTTCTCAACATCCGTCAAGACATTCTGACTCCGAGTGTCGAGCTTCTTCTTTCCAGAATCGATATATGCTCTGGCCCCACCGACGCTGGTGTTGGCCAATTGCTTCACTGTCTGAGTCTGTGTCCGAAGTGTACTGAGTGATTCTTTTGTCTGTTTCATAAACTCCGTATATAGCTGGCGCATGATGCCCAGATCACGGCGTAGATTTTGGACTTCGTCAAATTGGGTTTTGAGATCTGTCACAACGCGCGACGAATAGTCTGAGATAATGGAACCACCAGTCATTTGTGCCTGGAGAGACTGCCCAGTCATCTGAGGTTGCATATATGATACGTTGGTCGAAGACATGGGCTGCGGGGCAAAGGGAGAACTCGGAGAGCTGGTAACGAAACGCGATAAACGGCGAGCCACATGTTGGAATTGGCGATCTGATGGACGATTAGGGAGTGGTGTACTCTCTGCCAGTGGTTCGGCAACAATAGTATGCAGTGGCGGCGGCCGATTACTAGCTGCGACGGCCGATTTGAGTTCCTTGATGTCGTTTGACAGCGCTGTAATCTGACAATCAATGTGTTGCTTTATCTGATCAAGAGCTGCGTTGCGAAGTTGATCTATAAATCAATCTTGGAATGTGATTGAAAGTGACTTACGTTCGATGTTGAGAGAGAGCAGACATTTTTCCTTAACCTCTTCAGGGTCTTCAAGTTCATATTGAACGCCACTTGAGGGGTCGCGGATATAAATTGCAGGAAAATTGTCCTGTCCTGGGTTGTACGAAAATTTGTCCACGAACAAGACACGCAAAGAAGAGAATGAAAGGTTTGGTTCGACCACGGCTTTCTTCACCTCTCGACCTACTTGTAAGAATACAGTGATCCGTTCGCCCGAAATATCAGCAGGATGATTGGACGGAGACTCCTGCCTCTGTTCGGTAACTGTTCGCAGTTCCGGTGTCTTGGCCGGCGGTGGTAATTTAGGAACAGGCGGTGTCTCCTGTCTCCGTTCAGGTGTTCCAGTTCTGGGTATTGAACGTGATCTGAAACTTCCATCGCGTCGCAAGGAGGAACTCGCCGCGCCTGGCTCTTCGTCATCAACCTCCGTCAGCACAGCTAGCTCGCCTGGCGTCAGAGCCGACGACACAGCCAAAGAGCGTCTGTTTGGATTGGATCGGACGGACCGTTCTCGTGATGTGGACCCCCCTGTCATTTTTGAGATGTTGAAAGTAGAGAACCGCTTCGACGCTCGTCGCTCAAGCACGTCGTTCTTTTTCAGCGCAGCCAAGGAGTTTGCAACAGCGGTTGGGACCTCTGAAGGCGGGGGAGTCTCCGGGACTGGAGATGGAGATGCGGTTGATCGTTCAAGGCCCGGGCTGGATGGTTCGACGACAACAGTGGGTGGAGACACTGGTACTGGCTTGTCAACGAGCGAATACCGTTTAACACTGGCAGGGACACTGGAGGGTGCTGGAGGTTTAGGGGTAGCATCAGATAGCTGGCGATCTGTTGGCAATTGCGAGGATGATTGCGACGTAAACGAGTTAACATCTCCGAATGGAAATAACTGGCGTTGATTGCGAGCTTGGGTTTCGGAGAGACCTGTACTTTCGTCTTCAAGGCCGGGCGATGATTGTGGCGGAACAGTAAAGCCACCAACGAAGCGTCCTTCGTCTTCAGGGCGAGATTGCGGTGTATCATCTCTCTGCCTTATAGATGACTGTCCGCTTCTCCGCGAAATGCTCTCTCTCTCGGGTCGTTCGCCCTCTGGAACAGTCCGGGAAACCTGAGAACGCTGCGAGCCTTCTGCTCTCCTAGATGATCTTTCTCCTCTCGAAGATCGACTATCTATCCTTTCATGTCCTGATTGTTCTGATCCACGCCGAACCATTCTCCCATATATCGTCTGCTTCCCTCTCAGGCCTTGCAATAGGTTGGTGATGATTTGCCTGACAGTGGGAAGATAGAGTTCCAGGTTTTCGGGTGTGGCGTCCTCTGCAAGGCATTGTTCAAGGACATTTCGCAAATCATCAGGGACTGACATGAGCTCTCTGTCGAAAATCTTTAATAATAAGACTACGTGTGCGGGAAAGGGAACAGTAGCACTCACGTCATATCGATATTGAACGCTGCAAACGCAGCGACAGCCGCGTTGAAATCATTTCCCAGCCGAACGTAAACATCGCTCACTTGGTTTTCGTCAATCTTCAATGTACTCCAATTGGTCAGGGCTTCAAGCAATGCTTTAATGGAGACCAGTAGCCGAGTGACCGCTGATTCGACGGCGCGCTTTGGCAATATGAGGGTTATGGAACAGATAATGCTCATAGACTCACATTGCGGCCTGATGAAGTTCCTGAAGCAGATAGTGAATGGTTGTCGCGTCGAGAAGAATGGCCTTGGCTGCCATTTGACCTGGATGACATCTGGGGAGGGCAGGGTCAAGGCCCTGAGCACACACTGATCTTGAATCGTTTACCGTGTGAAAATTGTAACTTTATATTGCTTGTCAATGCACAGTACAGCAGGCCAGCCTTAAGTACACATCTAAACCTACAACTTTCGTGGAGCTGCTCCCCTTCCAACGAGAATCATCTCATCGACAACTTCATCATGCTCCGTGCGCTTATGAGTCCTGATATTCTCTCCGTAATCCGAAATCTCGAAAACACGGAACCGGCGGTCGAACCTTTGCAAACCTCATCGGAGTCACAAGGAGAAGACAGAAGAAGGCACTGACCCTATTCTACCATATCCCGAAAAAGATCTAAAAGGCTCTTAGTGCCCTGGTATTATGATCTGGCAAGAGGCTCACCCTCCGCCGCCAAAGCAGAGCCAGACGCCTTTGACTCGTCGACAATTTTCAGTGACTTTGTGTGGGTGGCCGAGACGTTGAGCGGTTTCACAAGGAGGATGTGCATTCCAACGACTTACGATGGCAATGCCCGTTTCCCACCACTTTGACTTCAGGCGCGTTTCCTCCAGCGACGTGATCGCTTTCCAACGCTTTTGAGAGGCCCTTTTCGAAAAATCCGTCGCTCTTCTTTGCGCTACCTTGCTTTTCTTGACCGTATATACCCGTGTCAAGGGCTTTGCCTGTTCTTAGATCTGTGTCCGCCTTGTCATAAGACTCTGGTCTGTTCGGTAGCGTCTGTCAAGCCAATCGAAGACAGTCGACAGATTCATACAGTGGTATGTGAAAAAACATCAACGCGTTCGGTTTCGCCAATCTCCGAGCGTCTGGAGTAAGTTGCTCTCTGGGTTGTCTCCATATCCGGCCGAGGTCCTCGCCATCATCAGGCCTGAATGGCCTGTCAATTGGTCGGATAGATCCTGGCCGATAGTATAAGCTCGACCCAGGAGGACAGACGGGGTGAGTTTACCAGATTGCTGCAAGAACCAATCGATTTGACTCTGTTGCATTGGTGATGAACACCAGTCCGCCGACAGAGTCGTACTATTCTTACCTCTCGGATCCAGTCGTACTCGGTGGGGTAGAAAAATCCGAGCCAATCTAGGTAACCTCGCGAGTATGACCCCGAGTCCAAAAAGTACAAAGTTAATAAATGCGTCTTAGATCTAAAATCCCACAGGTAACTCAAAGCTGAAAAGAACAGTATGGAGACTCACGCATCAGCACTGAGGACTTTGAGGACATAATTCCCAACCCCATGAATATCCTTTGGGCCTCTTTCGACCAGGCTGTAAGGTAAAGCTTGCATGAGCAACAGCTGTTCTTCTCTGCGCAGCCCATCCTCATCATCATGATTCCCAAATACCGCGGCCCACGGAATCCTTCTGTCTGTCACTGCTCTCGCAAATTTTGCGAGGACAGATTTTGGATCCCACGAGGTTCCTTGGCCATTGAGCTGATCACCAGTAAATACCACCAGATCGGGTTTCTCCGCAGCAAGGACGTTGGCAAGGAGGGTCGAAGTGAGGTTGTCAGCATTCTTGCATGCAGAAGTGGTGTCGCGGCAGAGGCCTTGGGAGACGGAGTAATGGAGATCGGCAACTTGAAGAATTTTGAACTTTCCAGAGTGGGAGAAATGGAGAGGCGGTGCTCGCGGTGGGGCTATAAATGGCATTCTTGGGATTGAGGCACGAGGTTCGAAATGCGGAAAACACGCACGTTTAATTCCTCGCCGATGAGTCAGCCAGGTGGCCTGTATCTTGCCGTCTTCTGAAATCGTTGGAGGTTCCAATTTCTGAAACCCATACCATGGGACGTCTTCGCCATACAGGACATCCAACTCCGTTATGAGGTTTGCACGTTCTTCGGTTGACAATTCACCGGCTGTCTTTCCTAGACGATACCATAGATAGAGAGGAGGCGCTCTAATGCCTGAACGGAGGGAAGTCGTGGCTTTCCGCCACTCATTAAATGAAGAGGGTCGTTCATTATCGGAAAGGAGTTGAATATCTGTGATGAGATTGATGTCTTGTCGTCGCGTCCTACGATAGTATATATTCTGGACAGCGGATGATAGGAGAGGGCATTTGGATTTGATAACACGACGCACCAGCCAGCCAGACATGTAACTAGCTTCAAAGTTGAGATTGCGTTTCACTCGGACCCATTTTCCCTTGGTTGCATCTTGTTCAGTGGTCGACTCTGGCGCGCAGAGGTCTTCCTTGATATCAGGGTCAATGAAGCATCGAGCAACGGCGATCTCAGATACTGCAGACGGTTTGGTAAGCTGGAAAGGAGACGTGGTTCCAAATTTGACGCACGGCCAGTGCTGTGAGGCAACAGAGGAGCCCATACATCCAGGGGGAAACTTGAAGAATCGATTTTTTGGCCTGATGGGGTGACATTCCACCAGTCGACTGTTTCTGGAACCTCAATGGTGTTGTCGGAGGGTTGGGAGGCGGTGGACTGATTGCTAGACGCAGGGGTCTGACTTTTGTCAGGTATATTGACGAGTTCCCAAGACTGCCATCCTAGTCTCTGTATGGTCCCTGGGCCAGCAGATGGTTGATATAATACGAAAATCCAGGTCAGCAAGAATGAGAATCCGATAACGGTTGCGACAGGTGCAGCGATAGACCTGACGATGCGAAAGACGCGCATGCAGGTCATCGTCATGGCTAAAAGATATTGAACCACGTGATAGTAAATTTCCTGCCCCTTCACCATGTTGTCTCTCGCTTTTGCCGTTCGTCGACTGTACTCGACAAAGTCACCCACAGCCCTTCCGGACGCTGCACAGGTGGCCAGAACAGCATCGACCCCTCTCGCTGTCCGTCTCCGCCGACGCAAAAGGTTTGGTGCCGTGGCAGTTGGTACTTCCGACGCGACACCGGACGGCCTCACGCCCACCGAAAAAGCGCGTTACGATCGGCTAGCCGCAATAGGGAAACTCGAAGGCCCGGATATCACAGAAACAGAGTGGTTGGCGAAGCTGAATGAAAAGAGGTCTCGTGTGCGTGGTCTGAAGACAGTCAACCGAGATGGAGCGGAGGAGACCGAAGTCCTCGGACGGCGGGTTTATCTTCCCAACATCGTAATTCGCCTTGTACGGAACAACACACTTCCAGGAGAACCTTACAATCCATACGAAGCGACCTTCCGTATACCAAAGTCGGTCACGAAAACCGATTTACGGTCCTACCTTCTCGCGATTTATGGCGTGAAGGCGACGTATATTCGTACAGACAATTACATATCGCCCATCTTCCGGAGATTGGGGAACAAACGCAAGGCATTCAAAACTTATAAACGTGCCGTTGTGGGACTGGTCGATCCATTCTATTACCCACATAGAGTGGAGGACATGGAGACGAAGGAGAGGGAAGGACGAGAGAAGTGGATAGAGGACAACTTCCAGATCCAGGCCACACGGTCGCTACAGAAATACGAGCTCCTCAGGCTGACGAAGGGTCAAGCAAAGGGATGGAAGTTCAAGGAGCCGTTGGCGACGCGGCGCTCGCATATATTGCGGCTTGTTGCGGAGAGGCGAGAGAAGAGAGAGGGGCTGGTGATTGGGCAGGCCCTCGATTGGCAGCAGAAGCGAGAACGAGGCGAGGTCATCACCATCGACCACCAAAAGACCGTTAATTAATCAAATAATTACTTGTTAACCTGAATTACATAATTTACGCGCCATGCACCGACCACCAACCCCAGCCTTGTCGTCCCCGCCCTCCTCTCCCCCCATCGCAGAGTCGCCTCTAACAGCCTCTGACCGCGTTTTTGGAGGTCCTTCTCTCCAACATCCCCTTGCTGCTTCTGCCAAATCGACTTGGCGGCCGCCCCTCTACGACCAAAAGCGTGTCCTCCCCGCGTCGGAACCAGAATCCTATCAAAATCAACCTAGGCATCCCGAATTCGAATCTACTCCCTGTAGGCTGCCCTTTGCGTACCCGAGCTCCTCGTCAGTTAGGACCCCGCAGCAGATCGAATCCGAAAGTTGGGATGAAGCGAGTGCTAGAGTAGTCGATGGCGGACATGGACTTATCAATCTTGAGTTAGTATTTCACATCGCCTGTAGCCAATAACACCTCATACAGTTTCCAAAAGTGAGCGAAACTTGACCGCCATTCCGCAGACTTTCATAGATGACCTCGCCAAATTCTATATTCCTCCCAAGAGCTCTGAGTCCCTCATCTCAACTCCAGGACTCCACATAACTCCCAGGAGCTCGTTTGGTCGTGTAGCGACAGTTCCCCAGAGCGGCGCGGCAATGAAGCATCCTTTTACACGCACTCACAGCGCGGCCGACGCATCATTCGGCGTTCCGAGAGAAAGCTTACAACTCTTTCTGGTATCTAATAACATTTCCGTCCTACCTCCCTCCTTATTCAGCCTGCGAGGTTTAACTGTCCTGTCTCTGAGTGAATCCAGCTCCACGGCTATATTTCATCTACTAACTGATGTTGGCATTTTAGGGAACAACCTAATAACATATATCCCGCCCGAAATCGTCCATCTAGAGAACCTCATCAGTCTCAGTATCGGCGGTAATCGCATCAAGTTTTTACCATCAGAAATCTTACAAATGTCACTCCAACAACTCCAGGTCATCCCGAATCCCTTTATCGAGCCCCCAGAGCGGCCCCCTGAATCCAAGCGCCATAGGTCGTCTACGCTCAGCCGTCCTAGTTTATGGAGCGAAGACCAGAAACAGCGTATAGTTTCAAAGGCCACCCACCCGCTACCTAGATCCCTCTCGCTTGTTGAAATTTCACTCCGCGTTCTCCTTTCATCCACTGGTACCAATTCTGGAGACACAGTTCTCCGGACATACTACAACATCCCTCTTGATGGACAAGATCATATCAATATTCCTTCTCATCTTCGGAGAACTCTGAAAACTTGCATGGTCCAGTCTATATCTCGGGATGTCGAGCCTACTAGTGCTCCTCTAGATAATGTCTGGTGGTCGAAGATCACAGGCATCGGCATCTGCCCATCACCACGGCATGATACCAAGCATATTTTCATCCAGCACGCGGAAGAGCGGTTTTCCTGGGAAAAAACCATTGCGAACGTCGACGTGGGTGGACTCGTTCCCCTGAGATGGCGTGGTTGCCAGTGGGGTTGCTTGGATTATCTAGATGGAACGGGTGCTGCTGTGGAAGGCTGTCAGGTGGAGTCGATAAAGTACGCCTTTGATGCTGATGAGGTCATGCCAGGTGGAGGGGCGGTTGTGGAAGATGTAGTCACAGTTATCCAGTTTGGGATAGGTGCATTGGATGAGTTCGATGGCTGATGGGACTTGTACTACCATCGATGATGAATCAAGCTTTCATGCATCTCTAAGAACTTGCAAGATATCCACATGTGTGATCAGTTTGGATATGTATGAGATGTATTACAATTTTGTGAAGAAAAAAATTTGCCATGATAGACGACGCTATGATGGCTTCGCTGATTCAACGAGTTTCTTCCTGTGTATGGCTGAATGGCGATTTAACTGGTCCGGTCGTGCGAATGACTTGTTACAACTAGGTTCCAAACATGGATAAGGACGCACGCCCGTGTGGGTACGAAGCTATTTACGAACCCTCGTCAGAAAATCGCATAGAAAGCGCGAACTCGAATGACCCAGACATACGTGTTTTGATAAATTGGACGATTCAGCGAAAGCTCTAGTGGAGATTGTGATGAGCAGAGGACAAAAACTGAGATGGATGCATACTTATCACAGTATTTGCACTTGAAGGGCTTGAGGCCATTGTGAATGCGCTTGTGGATCGTGAGGGCACCTGTGATGGCAAATGATTTTCCACATCCCGGATGATCGCATTTATACGGCTCTGGAAAGGGGTTGTTGATAAACTGTTGTAAGGTCAGAAGGTGATGAGCGAGAACGGACTTTCTTGTGTGTGCCGACGCATGTGCTGTTGCAATGTCGCAGCTTCGGAGAAGTTCTGATGACAGATATCACATTGATGAGGGCGATGTCCCGTATGAGACTATGGGTGACATGATTTAATGATAAATGACAATGCACTGATGGTTTAAGGATTACCTGCATGTGTCTGCAAATTTTTTGTTTACTAGAAAACCCGTTGTGGCCGTTACGGTTGCATTTCTCCCAGAAACATTCGTAGTGTGCTTTGCCCCCACCTATATGCATACTAGTAATATGGGTAGTCAGATCATCGAATGTCTTGAATGACCCATCACACGACTTCCAGAGACAACTATGATTGTCATCGCACTTGTTGGGCGACGGTAATCCAGCCATGCACTTTGACTCTGTAGGCACTAGCTGCGAGGACATCGGGTGGGGGGCACTTTGTAGTGTAGTAGAGGGTACATCAAATCCCAGATGATCACGAAGCAGGTGATATGCGAGGGTATGCAATAGGTCATTGACGGGGTCACCTGATGAAGAGTTGGGTATCGATCCAACGGACGGATATGCATTGCAGTCGCGCCATTGGCATGATAGACTCGACATATTCAATTCAGGTGTGTTGTTGCGTTCTGGGTGACAGAAAGTGGAATTCGAAGGGAGTCGTAGATGCTCGAGGTTGACATGTCCGACAAGCTCGGATAAAGAACGAAAACGGGCTCGGCAAGTGGCCCACATGCAAGACAAGACTGGTTCGGGTACAGTCACGGAGCTGTCCTCAGTAGATGTAGGTGAAGTCAAAAACGGTGGTTGAGTTTCTGGCGCAGCCGGAACGCTCGGCCTGAGTACAACTGGAGCTGACGCTTCGTTGTATGATACCATTTCGGGGGAAGAAGATGACTGTGCAATGACGGGAGAATCTGCGATTTGAGTTCCGCATTCACACAAGAATTCGTCGAGTGAAAAATCCCAGGAGATCGGAGCAGTGGGAATAGGGTCTGAACATCGGGGCTCCGAAAAGCCTGGATGATAGTCATTACAGCATTGGAGCTACATGGTTGGTGCGTTAGAATGAGTATTGGTGATACGAGTCAGATATAACTGACGAAGTTATCAAAACCGCTGCAGTCGGTACAGTTGTCAACACCATCGCAGACAAAATCACAGCGAATATCAGCTGGACAAGTTGTGTCACTCGTTCCATTGCATGGAACAACCACGCATTGATCAGTACACTGAGCGGTAAGTTCAGTTGGGGAGCATATTGGGTCGAAGCAGTCGTCACAGGCGGGGGATGCGACCGTTAGCCTAGTTTTGAACGACCCATTCCACAGGATGGGATGGGGTTGGTCATGCATTATTCCGCGATGAGTCTGACTGCGATGGTACGCAGAACATGCAACACGACTGGCCAGGTTCTCACGGAACTTACCGGTCCCCCTGTTCTCACATTACAAAAATACGTACGAAGCTATTGCACGGATAATCCAAGTCTAAGTCTACAAGTAAGTAACAAGTATGATCAAAATGATCCGACAAAAATAACATTTGTTGAAGAAAGTCAAGCAATCTATCTGGCGGCACTCTTCCCGCGGACGAATATCCAAGATATAGCTACGAGAACAC
The DNA here is from genome assembly GCA_963565915.1 of Entoloma clypeatum. Lineage (NCBI taxonomy): Eukaryota > Fungi > Basidiomycota > Agaricomycetes > Agaricales > Entolomataceae > Entoloma > Entoloma clypeatum. The sequence continues at coordinate 2,705,622 of OY751488.1, read as the reverse complement.
GAAGCCCGGCGCCGATTCCCAGAGTACCTGCTGCACCGATCCTGTCGATCAGGGCTCTTGAGATGAAACCGCCGAGGAAGAGCGTGAATGCTGCCAGGCATTTGTGGTCACGCGAGGCAACTTTATCTCGCAGTCTGAACAACCTCGGATCGGACACAAGTTCAACCCAGATGGTTGTCAGCACAACTAAAAGCAAGGGTAAGAATGTGTGTGACCACGCCTACAAACTCGTTTGAGAACGTACTGGTAGTGCCAAATTGTGTGTTCAACCGTTTACCCTGGATGCCCTGTACCCCTAGGCTCGCGCTCATAAAAGCGATTCCGACAAATGTCAAGGCGTTCGTCCATGACGGGCTCCCACGGTCCGATGCAACGCTAGGTTGCCCACTCTTCCATATCGCAAGAGCAGCCGCCATGGTAAGCAACGCTTGGAAAAACGTTCCGGCGATGAGCCAAATACGCTTCATCGGGCCGATTCTATCACCAAGTCGGCCGAGGAAGGCCCCAACATTGAAAGAGATGAGTGAGCATATCGCTTGTTGGTCGGCTTTGTGGAATGTCAGATCACGAAACCGGGGAGGTCCTTCGAAGAGACGAGCAAGAGCTAATGCCAACTAGGCGAGGGTTAGATAGGGGTAGAACAAATCCAACCGGATCAGCTCTGCATACTTGGATGAAGTTGCCAGTCTGGAACCCGCACCATACATAGATTGCTGAGAAAGAGATTGCGTCACTGTATCAGTTGTCAACTTTCGTCGATGAACCTAGTAGTGGTGTTCACGCACATGAATCCCGTCATAAAGCAAAACGCCGCTAAAGGTCCTGTCGATTGGGCAGGATCTACATCTGAGCTAAGATATGTCCAAAACGAGTTGGGCGCCTTCTCTCCTGAGGTCTGGCGTCCCTCGAGGTCTGACTTGGAGGTAACTGCAAGAGACATGACCGACAAGGACCAACTGTCCTCCAATGACTCCCCAGTGCAGAAGTTATGGCGATTCCGGGAAGGTCCGAGTCCTCTTGGCTTCAGGTCGTGCAAGCAGGCGCAAATATCTATCTATTCTATACGCTGCTCGACAGCTTGAGCTCTTGGCGGTAAACGCACTCGGCAATTTACCCAGAGTTTAAACATGCTTGGGAAAATTCCCGCATTTGGGGCATTTACCACCGAGAGCGCGATGGTGATTTATGTTGAACGTTGAATGGCCGACCGCTTCCTAATTTACCATCCGACTATGAATTGAATCAGCTATGCACTTTGTCCTGGGGCCATGGCATATCGGATCGAGACATACCTCGTTCTTCACAGCACATGGCATGCATGCTGAATGCATGCACCGGCTACCTTCTATTCTAGTACAGTGGTTCTCCCAGGCTGTAGATAAGAAAGGACAAGCGCCTATGCCAAGTGACAAAGGTTCTTCACCACTGTAACTCGCCCTTAAATACTTGTAATAACGAGTATCGTACACAAGCACAATCGCCCATTCGTGCGAGCCCGAGACGTATTTATCATATGTCCCCGCGTAACCTAGCCAAGGTAAGTGAGTTACAGATTTACATTGTAGTACACGGCATCAAACTTTGGAGGTTATGTAGTCGGCCGATCGCCGAAGCCGCAGACTCGGAGGTGTTGGTCACGCTGTCCTGGCCCCATATATAATGTATCGAATAGTTGTTGTTATTGGGCCTGTCCAAGGCCTTACCACTTCCGCAAGCAAAGCACTGTCTGCACTGTCGTCCGAACATGCACCTGAGGAGCATCAAGTAATGTACATACATTGCTGTTTGAGCTCCAATAACATACACCACCACTTTTGCACGGTCACAGAGATGGTTCATTCTTGCCCGACAGCATCAGCGGTAAGATTTCCAAAGAAAAGTCAAAGATCAAATCTGTGTGATCATCAAGCACATAATCAAGATAGTTGTCTGAAGGTACTTACTACCTCTTCGCAGACTCCAGCACGATGCGACCGCTACACAAATGAGAAAGGTACATACGTATGATGCGGGAGTCCAGAATGGCCGCGCCGCCATGTCCTGGTTGTCCTGGTTTTCTTGGGACAAGTTGATCAAACCAGGAGCATATGGCACCCTTGGATCATTCCCTTGGGTGTGTTTTCCTGGTCCATCAAACGATACGGACAGCACCGTCGTCCGTAGATGGTTAGAAATGTTCGACAGGGATGATGAAAATGAACAGCTCCAGATTTTCAGTTGAAAGACGGAACTCTCAGGGAATTCTGATGTAGGCAGAAACCGACTTACAAAATGTTGTTGGCACCGCATACTTTTTTCCAGATAGAGCGCCCGCCTCTTGAGATAAGCCCTCGACGAGAATGTCACCCATAACAGGGTTCTGTGTGTTCCTTATACGAAGTCTCAAGGTCTCTGAGTCCCGACAACACCGCGTGGAAACATAAGACTACCTGTAGGTACAGTATATCGCCCCTACACGAATGTGAGATGGGACCGAGGGCCCTACGCTTGTGTATCCTTTCGTTCGCAAAGAGTAACCGCCCTCGACTACCAGTTGCAGTTAACATTATGATGGTTGGCCATGATTAATTGGGAGGGTCCTGTATGAAGTGCTAGCACAATATTCTTGGGTCCGAATTGCTATCAGCTCTGTTGTAAAAATAATCCTTATCCACGAACTGAACAAGGGTCAGAAAAGGTTTCACCTTACTTTGCCTCACGAGTTGATGGTGACCGCGCACTCTAGGTCTGTTCTCCACCCTTGGGACAGCAGATACGGCCGGAATGCACGCGATCCTTGTTCCCCCGGTACACATCTGCTCTAATGAGCCATCCGTACTTCGCGCTTTGACGAACTGTTTGTATATGGGGCCATATCCATGTCGTCCAAGCTCGACGTCGACTCCGGCGGCATCTTGTTCAGAGGCTTCCACCAACCTGTAACGAAGTGATCAGATCATTGCTTTTTCTGGAATTTTCAACATCCACGTTTATGACATGGGAGGAGTGTTCGCTGCGTAGAAGAGACTAAAAACAGATGACTTTGAGCTCGCTTTCGGGTAATTATCTTCGGATTATGCATGGCATGGTCCATGGGTGCGCTCAATAAAGTCTAGATTAGTACAGATATAGAGTAGAGCTAGATTGTGGAGTGTATTATCCAAAGACAGGAGCCGAATCAAATTGATAGACAGGTTTTCATGTTCGATCCTCACGTTTTAGAGTCTGCGCAGGCGTTCAACACATTCAAGATGAAATCAAATGGTACTAGACCCAAAAATTCACAACGTTGCTACCCTTATCATTGTGTTAGTTGGCGATGATCACATCATCTTCTCCCTTCATTGAGAGTGCCAGACCTTCTGTTAGGGAAGCATGCTTTCCAGACTTTGAAAGAACAACAGCATCAGGTGCAGTGCTGGTGATTCGGATGAAGCGAAGGAGCTGCATGTATGCGACCTCCTTCTGGTCCCATTTTCGAAAGATGTCGACATTGACGGGGTGTGTCAGGTCAATGACCTCTGGGAGATCGAGCTAATCAGCTGATAGGAGAGATGAATGAAACCCCTAGCGTACCGAACCCGGCCCGATATTCCTCGCCTTCTCGTAACTTGACCTCCTCAAGTTTCATCTCTTTTGCGCTCTTGGGCCGGCCTTTCCTTCTTGCGGCCCGCTCTTGTTCCAACTCGTCATCGAATCTTGTCAGCCAGATATCGCGAACAACATGATGGAGTTCTTGAAGGGTCAAAACCCCTTCTTCGGGCAGCGCGAAAAAGAAGAATTGGTAGATGTCGACTAACGGCGCCTTGGTCAGAGTCAGATCCAGATGTAGAACATTACTGCTGGGAGACGCACTGAGGGAGTTCTGCTTGTGTGTCCGTTTTGAGGCGAGGTCGGCAAGTTTCGCTTTCCTGAGAGCGGTGGTGGCGAGCTGGCCTGCCTTTCTTGACGATGGATGAAAGATCTTTTCCTTGTTCGTCGTTTTGGGTGTCTTAGATGGAGCCATGAAAGAGTGTGGGAATCTCATTGGCCTATCGACTCTTGCTACGAACATGTCCACACGGGAGTCTGATCGCACGGCAGCTGCTCAACAAACGCTGGACAGTGCGTCTCTGGTGCGCGATTGACGCACATTTGGCATGAAGTCGATGTCAATGCCGATGTTTTACCTTGACAGTCCTGTTTGAGATGTCCCAACTACTGAACACAGAGCTGGACAAGGAGACACTTGCGATATGCGTTGGGATGATCGAGAGCGGCGCCAATCCCGAGGCCCTGGCCGTCAGTCATGCCCGAATCCTCCAACCAGATTGATGTCTGACAATCACCGACAGGCGGTGATCCAAGAGCTCCGACGGGAGAGCGCTGCGTTGAGTGGACAGAATGCGGCGACGGGGCCACGTTGAATGGACGTGTTGGCGATGGCCATGGGCCTCGAGTAGCCGTAGTAGACACCATTGAATTTCAATAAGAGGCCCGGAATCGTCGGCGTTGAGTCTCGCGTAATTTGACCTTCCCCGAGCCTCTTCCTTCCTCCGTTAGTGTTCTCCTCGTTGCGCCTCTGGCCAGTCTTTCCGCCATGGCAACTCGCACCCTCCAGCCCTCTGAGTATGACATCCAGCGCGAGGTAGAAGCTCTGCGAGACATTCGTCGTCGCTCTATCACTCCAGGGGCGCTCACCATCGATCCAGACCTTCCAAACCAGTCGTCTCCTCCATCAACCTCATATCGGTTAGGAGCCTCATCCACCTCGCTCCCTCTCAACCAAGGTTCTACCCCAGCATCGCCGTCTGATAGCTCGTCCACTGAAGGAAGCAGTACTACGAGCGACACAACGAACACTATTGACTCTGCCTCAACCCCCGATGACCCTTTCCACCTCTTCTGGGTTCCAGCCAGTGTACACCCCGAAATCGCACCTGCTGAATTTCGTGCATTCCTCAAGGAACATGCCAGGTCCCCTGCAGCTTCTGATGACGGATCCAATGCTCTAGAGAGATCCAGTTCCTTCTCCTCTTCATCCTCTTCAAGCCTTTTCCGAAAAAGGTCGATGCTCAGTCGACAATATCGGCCCACGGAACATGATGGTATTGAGGATGAACAAGTTCTTCCTCTCAAGAGGAATCGTAGTGGTTTCTATGCAAATCGCGGTCCGCAGCTTACCATCAGCGATCTACAGAAATTGGAGGAGCTGGCAGAGCAGGCCTCACAAAGTGACGACCCGTCTAGGCTAAGGAGCGTCCTACGAAGGAGTTTGAGTCTCAACTTGCCCCCTTCAGGTTTGTCGAATTTCAGACCTTTCTCAACGTAGTAAACCTCATGACCTGCCAGCCATCGACAAAATGGATGAAATACCCGAGATTGGTGATGAGGCAGATGCTCCCATTATCGTTCCACCTCCCGGTCTAATCCTTCGACGAGCTGCGCGTACCAAAATTAGAAAACCCAGCTTACCAGGTGATGGTGGAGGTCATCGGTTCGGTTCCCCTCGTAGAGGTGTCGCCAAGAGAGCCCAAACGGCTGTACCCGAGTCGCGTACCTCGAGCGACAGATCATCTAGTGATCACGGCGAATCTTTTGAATCTTTCTCTGTCAATCACCGTCGTCAGACTCTTTCGGACGAAGGCAGCCAGCGACCAGAGTCTTATAGTGAGGAAGCCCAGATATTCGATGCCTATACTTATATCCGAGATGACGATGATGACTCTTCTTCCGCGCTCCTTATTTCTTCGCCTCCCCCTCCCGTCATTGAATTACCTGAGGTTTCACAACCGCCGCAACTAGACCCCTTGCCAGAACTGCCGTCGGCCGAGATATCTCCTTCTCTCTTTGAGGCCCTCGGTCCTATTCTAACCCAGCCGCTGCCACAATCTCTTACCAGCCCTCAGTCTTCTGATGAACAGCAAGATCCCTCGCGGACGCCTTCACCCCCTCCAGAACCTCCCTCTTTAGCTGTGGACCACCCGACTCCTCCCCAAATCCCCCCTTCCTTTCCTTCGATAACACTCAGCCCACTTACACAACAACCACGAAAAGACAAGGATAAAAAGAGTCTGTTCGGGAAATGGGGCAGCGATAAGGGGTCAAAGAAGGGCGCGAAGGAGAAGGATCGCGAGAACAGGGATCGCACCGCAGACAAGGAAAAGGACAAAGATTCAGGATTCTTTGGATCGTTGTTTGGTGGTGGGTCAAAAAAGAAGCAAGATGACAGTCCTCCACAATTGGTCCCGAATGGTACCTCTGGACGTGAGGCAGCCCAGGCACTATTAGGTGCACCAAAGTCCAAGGCATTTGCTTCACCCCTCTCGCCTGGATTTTCAGCTGGAATTGGACCCAACGCCTATGCGAGATACCCAATACACGTGGAACGCGCTATATATCGATTAAGCCACATCAAGCTGGCTAATCCGAGACGACCATTGTATGAGCAGGTCCTGATAAGCAACCTGATGTTCTGGTATCTCGGCGTCATCAATAAAGCCCAAAGTTCCCACACGCTCAATGGGCAAGCAGTTGGGACTCAAGCACCGGGGGCTATTGCAGTACAGGGCGATCCAGAGAAGGAACGAAGAGAGAAGGAACTACGAGAAAATGAGAGGTTGGAGAGTGAGAGGTTAGAGCAGGAACAACGGGAGATGGAAAACAAGAAGCGGGAATCGAGCAGGAGAGGCTCATTGACGAAAACATCACCTGGCAGTGGGCGGCGGGCTGAGATACCAGTCAAGGGACCCCAGTATGAGATGCAGCATCGGGCGATGGAACAACAAATGGGTCGGTCCATGTCACCCCCTGCGGGAAGTGGAAGCAGCCAACATTCACGAAGTCTGCAACAACCTCAATCTCCCCAGCCGAACAACTCACAGATACAATCTCAGGCTGAGGACTACATCTATTATTCGACGGATCAAAACCAGCAACGGTTGCCGCCAGGTGCCATGCCCTCAGAACACTTTCTTTGGCAGCAATCACAAATGCGTCCGCAATCTTCAGCCCCTCCTTCAACCTCCCCCCCTCAGCAAACACGATTGCCACCACAAAAAGATAACCAATCACCATCACATGCAGGTAGGTATAAGAATGTGAATACCTCACAGGATAACCTTGTCTTGGGCGGGGGGAATGAGCGCCTACCTGGTCGTTCACTCTCTGTGAATGCTGTGCCTACGCCGCCACCACAGACGAATGGTAGAGTGCGGAAGGGTCAGAGTGCCCATGCCGCTATGTCGTCTCCTGCGAGACGACCAAGGAGCATCGAGGGGCGGCAAGACCTGAATGCAACGGCCGAAGAGGATATGCCATTAGCAATGTGGCAGCAGCAACGGCGGCGATAAACACGGCGTGTCCGATCTTGTCTCTCCGGATCTTTCGTTCCTTTGCCACTCATTCACACCTCCATCTCCTCTTTCGTCTGTTTTGTACACCCAGGCGCAATCTTAATGGAACCGTTTCGTTTATTTCCCCCCGCTATGAGAATCCTTGGCTGCATGGCCTTCTTTGTCCGGACAACAGTTGACATGGACTAGTAAAGAATAATATGAACAGGGCTGTTGGGTGCTAATCCCTCAACAGTCTCTTTCACGAATCATTGAATATCAGCTCTTTACCCTGTACGATTCCTGACGCGTTATATCTACTTACTAGTTTTAGTCGGGGAGTAGAATGAATTGGACGATAGGGGCGATCATGTGACCTTTGGAGATGCGCAGCTTGGACAATCCACTCTTCATCCCCCCCACTATTCTGATAGTCTCTCTATGATTACACGATGATCCTTCTCGAAGTACAATTCAATTCTACCATCTACGGATCATATCATTCTAATCGCAATCGGCGTAGCCCCACAACACCATCATACAAACCACGTTGCTGGACAAAATTGCCAAGTAGGATCGCGGTACATAGTCGGGCGATATCAACGCTAATTGAGGAACAGGCCTTCATCCGTGGATGTACAATTCGTGGACTTTGACGGCGTCCGCTTCCATCTCTCCACGCCTGAACGCAAAACCGGTTTGCTGCTGTCCATGCAAATTCGCTGCTGGGATGAACTCGTGAGATATGGAGCATTAGATGTGCTGAAACGCGAATACGGCGCATTACTTGCTTCCCAGGTGGAGCAGGAATATAATGTTAGCTTGGAGATCGATTTAGAGCAAATACCTGCTGATCCAGGTATGTTTCCTATCTGATATTATGGACCAGCAAGTAGCATCTGATTTTCAACTCAGAGGCGCGCGAGGCTTTCGTGATATCCGTCTCTTTGTTCAAGCGCAATGCCTTAGCAGCGCCTTTCGAATTCGGTTTTAAGACACAGAAAGAGCTGGAAGCATCTGCCGGTGCACAAGGAGAGCTGATGCAAGTTCACTATCGTGATGAGGAAGCCATCTATGTTCAAGCCTCCCTTGATCGCGTCACAGTGATCTTCTCGACTGTCTTTCGGGAGGAGACAGATCGCATTTTCGGCAAAGTATTTCTCCAGGTACACAATTTTATCTATATCTCTGTCCGGGTCCTCAGCACAGTCGTTAGGAATTTGTTGATGCCCGACGTCAGCCGTCAATCCAGACTGCTCCTCAAGTCCTCTACACAAACCGTGATCCACCACTCGAGATCCGCCACCTGCCGGGGCTAAGGAACACGGACGATATTGGCTATGTGACATTTGTGCTCTTTCCTCGTCATTTCGCGAATCCCTCGACTGCGTCGAACACGATTTCTCACATACAATCGTTCCGCGACTACCTCCATTACCACATCAAGTGTTCGAAGGCTTATATGCACTCCAGGATGAGACATCGAGTGTCCGAATTTCAAAAGATCTTGAATAGGGCGAAGACAGAAGTGGCAACGACAGAAAGGAAAACAGCAAGGTACGTTTTTCCTTGTTTGCGGTTCTTGCCAATTCAGCACTTTGTTCCTTGACAGCGGGCGAACACTAGTGTCACGATGAGGTGTCGAGAAAGCGTGTTTTGTATCTTTGAATCAATGAAATCGGTGTTGCGGAAATCAATTACATTTCTTTCTTCGTGTCCCACAAAAATCTTGGGGCAGCCTTTGCCTGAAGGTTTGTGGACTCGGGGGAAAGGATTCTTTTTTTTTTGCTTTATCATCGGCATAAATGCTCCGAAGTCCCGGAGCTTGTACACGTTTGCACATAAGTACATATGGTCAAACACTTTATCAAGTGGAAATAATCAACCGCTGCCAAGCTGAGTGAATGCTGCTACCACCATCCAAGTCATCTCCCTCTACATATGTGACGGCGAGTAAATGTGCGTGAGTTGCATAGAATTACACCCTACCGTCAAAAAAAAAAGTGCTGACGTAAACCAACAGGAATTTTGGGGTGGATCATAATTTGTCCCCAGTGAAGCTAGTGAAGAGGGGACGCGTCCATATAAACGCCTGACCTGTTATTCGATATCGCCTTTCATCTGACCACCCAGACCCGGAATCATCCGCCTGCGGTTGTTTTCCTCATCTCCCATGTCCACCTACGACCATTCTCGTGTTCAACATTTCATTGGTACGTGTTAACGCGACTTTCTCCACAAAATTACCTTTAACACCATCTTGGCGCAGGTGGTAATTCTTTGGGGAACGCTCCCATTGGCAGTGTTCACGATTTTGTCAAGAATCACGGAGGTCATACTGTGATCACGAAAGTATGCATATACTACGTTGCGCGATTCTAGGTCTCATCAACCTTGACTAGATCCTCATTGCCAACAACGGTAGTCACATTTGGCGCGCCTGATCTTACAAACTTATCTGTTATATGCTCCACAGGTATCGCGGCTGTGAAAGAGATCAGATCCATCCGCCAATGGAGCTACGAAACGTTTGGACGAGAACGCGAAGTCGAATTTACCGTTATGGCGACTCCTGAAGACCTGAAAGTTAATGCGGAATATATTCGGATGGCTGATCGATACATCGAAGTACCTGGAGGCACAAATAACAACAACTATGCCAACGTTGATCTCATCGTGGATGTCGCTGAACGCGCCGGTGTACATGCCGTATGGGCGGGATGGGGGCATGCATCCGAGAACCCCCGCCTTCCGGAAAGCTTGGCCGCGAGCAAGAACAAGATTGTCTTCATAGGACCTCCTGGAAGTGCCATGAGGAGCTTGGGTGACAAGATCTCGAGTACCATTGTCGCACAGAGCGCTGACGTTCCTACAATGCCCTGGTCCGGGACCGGAATAAAGGATACCGTTCTCTCGGAGGCTGGGTATGTGACAGTGCCTGATAAAGCGTACGCAGATGCTTGTGTCACAAGTGTCGAAGAGGGCTTGAAGCGAGCCGAGCAGATTGGTTGGCCTGTCATGATCAAAGCAAGTGAAGGTGGAGGAGGAAAAGGAATCAGGAAGGTCGACAGCCCAGAGGGCTTCAAAAACGCATATCATGCCGTGGCGGGAGAAGTCGCTGGTGGGTGCTCTCCTCTCGTTTCCCTGTTCCCATATTCACCTGTGATAGGTTCGCCGATTTTCATCATGAAACTAGCTGGACAGGCACGGCATTTGGAAGTCCAACTTCTGGCTGATCAGTACGGAAATGCTATTTCATTGTTCGGCCGCGATTGCTCGGTGCAGCGCCGTCATCAAAAGATCATCGAGGAGGCTCCTGTGACCATTGCAAAGGAAGATACTTTCGAACAGATGGAGCGTGCAGCTGTCCGCTTGTCTAAATTAGTAGGGTATGTTAGTGCCGGAACTGTTGAGTGTATGTGCTTTGTCCTTATCTCACCCTCGACTCACTGCCCTCTGCCAAACAGATTTGTATAGTCATGCCGATGACTATTTTTACTTCCTCGAACTTAATCCCCGACTTCAAGTAGAGCATCCCACAACCGAGATGGTAACCGGCGTGAATCTTCCTGCCGCTCAGCTTCAGGTCGCTATGGGTATTCCATTGCATCGCATCCGGGATATCCGTCAACTTTACGGTGTTGCTCCCAACGCCTCGTCTGAGATCGACTTCGACATGACGAGGCCTGACGTTAATCAACTTCAGCGAAAACCAAGGCCGAAAGGCCACGTTGTTGCTGTTCGTATCACAGCTGAGAATCCCGATGCGGGATTTAAGCCCTCCTCGGGCTCGATACAAGAGCTGAATTTCCGATCGAGCACCAACGTATGGGGTTACTTCTCCGTCACAACATCTGGTGGACTCCATGAGTTTGCCGATTCGCAATTTGGTCACATTTTCGCATACGGCGAAGACCGCAATGAAAGCCGAAAGAACATGATTGTTGCGCTCAAGGAATTAAGTATTCGTGGCGACTTCCGCACGACTGTTGAATACCTCATCAAACTTCTCGAGTTGGAGGCATTCAAGAATAACACCATCACAACCGGGTGGCTTGATTCCTTGATCAGCAACAAACTCACCGCAGAACGGCCCGACGCAACCTTAGCTGTGATCTGCGGTGCCGTGACCAAAGCTCACCTTGCATCGGAAGCGTGCTGGACAGAATATAAACGCATCCTTGATAAAGGCCAAGTCCCCGCTAAAGATGTTCTAAAGACAGCGTTCGGAATCGACTTCATCTACGAAAATGTTCGATATTCTTTCATGGCTTCCCGTTCTTCTACGACATTGTGGACTCTCTATTTAAACGGTGGGCGAAACATGGTGGGCGCCCGCCCTCTGGCCGATGGTGGTCTCTTGGTTCTCCTGGATGGAAAGAGCCATTCTATCTACTGGAGGGAAGAAGTTGGCGCCTTGAGGTTAATGGTCGATGCCAAAACCTGCCTGATTGAGCAGGAAAATGACCCAACCCAACTGAGGAGCCCCAGTCCTGGAAAATTAATTCGGTACTTCGTTGACAGTGGTGATCATATTAATGCTGGTGAGCAGTATGCCGAGATCGAAGTTGGTTTTTTCCGCTAGTTAACTGTGGAGCATCATCTAACAGCCATTGCAATAGGTTATGAAGATGTATATGCCTTTGGTCGCTTCTGAGGACGGAGTCGTTCAGTTGATCAAACAGCCTGGAGTCAGCTTGGAGCCTGGAGACATCCTTGGTATTCTCACTCTCGATGACCCAGCTCGTGTTAAGCACGCAAAGCCATTTGAGGGCCAACTTCCCGCTATGGGTGTTCCTGGTGTTATCGGCAACAAATCCCATCAACATCTTACAAGGTGCTTGACTGTCCTCCGGGATATCCTGGATGGTTTCGATAACCAAGCCATCATGTCTTCAACTGTGAAGGATCTCGTCGACGTTCTTCGAGAAACAGATCTTCCTTACTCCGAAATAACAGCCATTCTCTCGTCTCTCTCTGGTCGCATGCCCTCCAAACTCGAGGATAGCATTCGCTCTGCAATGGATATTGCCAAGGCCAAGGGCGACAACCAGGAATTTCCTGCCATACGCATCAAGAAGATGGTAGAACACTACCTTCAGGACAACGTCTCTTCTCAGGACCGCCCTATGCAACGCTCCTCGCTCTCCGTGCTTTTGGAGGCGTTAGACCGGTATCAAAATGGTTTGAAAGGGCATGAGATGACGACCATTGCGTCCCTCTTGGAACTTTATGAGGGTACGGAAAAGTTGTTTGGTGGCAGTATTGAAGCTCGTGTGTTGTCCCTTCGAGAGCAACATAAGGACGATCTTGATAAGGTCGCCGGCCTGGTTCTCAGTCACATCAAGGCGCAGAGCAAGGCTAAACTCGTGCTTGCCCTTCTTGATTATATCAAATCTAGTGGAATTGATATTTCCAACCCTGAGAGTCGACTTTATAAGTCGATTCAAGGACTGGCGTCGCTGGAAGCCAAGTCAGTGCCAACTATTAATTACTTTTCTTGGACGTCCCTCTTACTGCTATTCCAGATCATCAACCTCTGTCTCCTTGAAAGCCCGCGAAGTTCTCATTCTTGGCCAAATGCCCTCCTATGAAGAACGTTTAGTCCAAATGGAATCTGTACTAAAGAACTCAGTGAGCGATAGATACTATGGCGAAAAGGTGCAGGGACCTCGGTACGTGCAATCACGCTGTGCTTCCAACTTTTCTCCTGATATGCAGCTAGGACCCCATCTGCGGAAGTGCTGAAAGAACTGAGTGATTCACGATACACTGTGTACGATGTCCTTCCTGCCTTCTTCAACCATGATGACCCTGTGGTCACTCTCGGTAATTTAGAAATTCTTTTTCGCCTGACATACATCTCTGACGAACTATACATAGCTGCATTCGAGGTTTACATCCGTCGTGCGTACCGGGCATATACCTTGTTATCAGTCGACTACGAGGAAGGTGACTCATTGGATGACGGCGAAATTCCCAATATCGTAACTTGGCGCTTTAACCTTGGGAGATCGCATTCACCGCCGTCTACCCCACGCATGTCGTCTGGGTGGGTTATCAGTCACGTTGATTGAATATGCAACGTTGATCCATCTGACCCTAGGACTATCCGAGAAACTCGCGCAGGGTCTGTCAGCGATCTGACATACATGATCAACCGCCATCAATCACAGCCTGTACGCACGGGTGCGATTGCCTCGTTCGCAAATGTCACTGCCCTCTCGAAGGGTTTCAATTACGTGGCGTCTATGCTACCGTCTTTTGATTCTAGAGAGTTTTGTGACCGTTACGGTCCAGATAGTCAACCGCCAAACGTGATCAACATCGCTCTACGAATATTCAGAGACGAAGATGACATGTCTCAAAGCGCATGGACTGCCAGGCTCACGGAGTTCGTAAATCAGCATAAAGAACTTTTGACTCAACGCGGCGTTCGCCGTGTTTCCATTCTCATCTGTCGTCCGAGCCAATACCCGGTATATTATACACTCCGTGAATTTGATGGTACTTGGGGCGAAGAACAAGCTATTCGTAACATCGAACCTGCCCTGGCATTCCAACTCGAGCTCAGCCGCCTCTCGAACTATAACCTGAAACCCTGTTTCGTCGAGGCGAAACAAATCCACATCTACCACGCTGTTGCCAGGGAAAATCAACTGGATAGCCGGTTCTTCATCCGAGCGCTTATTCGGCCTGGCCGCTTAAGGGGCACCGTGAGCACCGCGGAGTACCTGATCTCTGAAACGGATCGTTTAGTCACCAGTGTCTTGGATGCGCTGGAAGTCGTCAGTGCCGAGAATCGTGGTGCCGACTGCAATCATATCTTCATGAATTTCGTTTACAATCTGGCCGTTGAATACGAGGATGTGGTCGCCGCAATAGCTGGATTCATAGAACGTCACGGCAAGCGACTTTGGCGACTTCATGTGACTGGCTCCGAGATTCGGATAGCTCTGGAAGATAAGGAGGGCAACGTAACTCCAATTCGTTGTATCATTGAAAACGTATCTGGATTCATCGTCAATTTCCATGCCTACCAAGAAATCACGACCGACAGAGGAACCACTATACTGAAATCGATCGGTGAAAAAGGCCCCTTGCACCTCCAGCCTGTGCACCAGGCATACCCTACGAAAGAATCACTGCAGCCGAAGCGTTATCAGGCTCATCTAGTCGGAACCACATACGTCTATGATTTCCCTGATCTTTTCTCAAAGGCGCTCAACGATGTCTGGGTCAAATCACGGATCACAGATCCCTCTCTGGTTCTTCCCAAAGTATTTTTAGAGTCGAAAGAGCTCGTCTTGGATGAACATGATGACCTCACTGAAGTCGATCGGGCACCTGGCAATAACACCTTCGGTATGGTTGCGTGGTTGTTCAATCTCAGGACGCCCGAATTCCCCAGCGGACGTCATGTCGTTGTGGTAGCCAATGATATCACCTATAAAATTGGCTCGTTCGGTCCAGTCGAAGATCAGTTCTTCTATTTGGTCACCCAATACGCACGGAAGCGTGGACTACCTCGCATCTATCTTTCCGCCAACTCCGGTGCTCGCATTGGAATCGCTGAAGAAACCCTTCCTCTCTTTTCCCCAGCGTGGAATGATGAGAATCACCCAGAAAAGGGCGTTGACTACCTTTATCTCACACCCGAGAACCGCTTGAAATTGCAGGAGAAAGGAGGGAATCCCATCCGGGTTACAGAGCTAGAAGAGAATGGCGAACGCCGTTACAAGATAACGGATATCATTGGCCTTCAGGATGGATTGGGTGTTGAATCACTGAAGGGCTCTGGCTTGATAGCCGGCGAAACATCCCGGGCATACGATGATATTTTCACCATCACGCTTGTTACTGCCAGGTCTGTCGGAATTGGCGCTTATCTTGTTCGTCTTGGGGAGCGAGCCGTTCAAGTCGAGGGACAGCCCATCATTCTGACGGGCGCAGGAGCCCTCAATAAGGTCCTGGGTCGCGAAGTCTACACGTCCAACTTGCAACTAGGTGGAACACAGATCATGTTCAAAAATGGAGTGTCACATTTGACCGCCAGTAGTGATCTCCAAGGCGCTATACAAATTCTCGAATGGCTCTCATACGTGCCGGAATGCAAAGGTGGGCCTTTACCAGTACGAGAAACACCAGACTCGTGGGATCGCGACATCGGTTACACGCCACCCAAAGGTGCTTACGACCCTAGATGGTTTATCGAAGGAAGGATGGACGAAAATACATCAGAGTGGCTCAGCGGTTTCTTTGACAAAGGGTCATTTCAAGAAACGCTGAGCGGTTGGGCTCAGACCGTCGTGGTCGGACGGGCTCGGCTTGGAGGCATTCCCATAGGAGTCATTGCTGTTGAGACACGCACTATCGAACGTGTAGTCCCTGCTGATCCGGCGAACCCTGCCTCCTTCGAACAGCGCATCATGGAAGCTGGACAAGTCTGGTACCCCAATTCCGCGTATAAGACCGCCCAGGCGATTTTCGACTTCAACCGTGAGGGCTTGCCTCTCATTGTCTTCGCAAATTGGCGGGGGTTCTCGGGAGGACAGCAAGACATGTACGATGAAGTTTTGAAGCAAGGATCAAAGATTGTTGATGGCCTATCGAGCTACAAGCAACCAGTCTTCGTCTATATCGTTCCTAATGGAGAGTTGCGTGGAGGTGCCTGGGTCGTTTTGGATCCCTCAATCAACTCAGAGCAGATGGAAATGTATGCAGATGTCGATGCTCGTGCGGGCGTCCTTGAACCCGAAGGAGTGGTTGAAATCAAACTTCGCCGTGAAAAGATTCTTGGACTCATGGAACGCCTTGATTCGACCTACGCATCCTTGAAGCGAGGCAGCAAGGATACCTCGAAGACTGTTGATGAGAGAGCGTCCGCTGCAGCAGATCTTGCAAAACGAGAGACTTTGTTGCAACCAACATACAAGCAAATGGCCCTCCTATACGCAGATCTTCATGAGTACGCATCGTCCTGAAATGTCCCATTGCATTATCTGACTGTCACGTAGCCGTACCGGGCGGATGGAAGCCAAGGGCTGTGCCAAACCCGCCATTTGGAAGAACGCGCGACGCCATTTCTATTGGGGCGTTCGAGCTCGTGTTGCACGATCTGCTGCTCTGGCACAGATAGCCGATGCTGCTCCAGGAAGCTCCCTAGACTACCGCATGCGACTCCTGAACTCGCTCGCGTCGCTTGAGCCCGCGACTGACTATCGACAGATGGCGGAACAATTGGAGGACCTTGACCTTTCTCCAACCATCATACAGCTCAAGGCCGATCATCTTATACGCAGCCTGATAGATCTGACCAAGGAAGACAGAAAGGCGACTTTGGATGGATTCATTCGCTTGGCTGCCCATCTCCCAGACGAAGACAGGCTGTCTCTAATCACCGTTTTGCAATCGACTTCTCAAGCCGGTATGTTTACTCACACACCTTGACAGCATTACGTTCTTTACATGAGCCTCGCTTTGTAGGGCCTCCCTCTTATGCCACCACCACATAGCTCATCTCGCATTGTTGATAAGTAGCAGAGACTCATGGCCATGACGGAGGGAATGAGTCTCCCTTGATATTAATACTCTCCTGTTCTTGGGGATCTTCCCAACGACGTGTTGTTATGACATCCAGTCCATGATATTGATGTTTTTCATGCGTGTGACTGAGTGATAATATACGTTTATCCTACTCCGATTCAAATCGATCTGACTCTATATTACTTCCCAACTCCTTGCATTTTTGGGTACCATGGGTCACTTAATAACGTTAGCAACGTGAGGAGACCATGTCATCCCGTATCTCCGTAACTGAACAAGGCTCCAGGTGGTATGGCCCGTAATCGAACCATCTTAGGAGCCTACGTTCATTCCCCTGATCAGCTCCTTAAACCAATGGGCCTTGGACTTCCAAGTTGGCTAGCCGTTGGGGTACTCTGATTGTTGCTCAATTACTTTCAATGTAGGGAAATCTCGAACGTATTTTGGCCAGTATCGCAATCGCCAAAGACAGAGGAGCAAGACTGAGAGTTGGTCCAGAGCTGGAGATACCGTATGCTGCCGTCATATTCAGCATGAACAGTGCTAACCAGAGATCCTGCCTTCCTAACAGAGGTTATGGATGCCTCGATCACTTCCTGGAAGGCCAGCCCAAGTCGTTGAATTTCAGACAAGTCCCTTACTCTTCTATAGGGGATACCGTGCTTCATTCTTGGGAAGTCTTGGCGAAGATTCTATCTTCGGAAGAAGCCATGGGCATTGTTTGCGACATCGGCATGTAGGTTCAATCTGATTAACCTCTGCCGTCGGACCTAACTCAAGCATCTCGTCAGGCCTGTTGTTCACAAGAACATCATATATAATTGCCGAGTTATCATCCATGATCGCAAAATACTATTGATTAGACCCAAGATGTGGCTAGCAAATGATGGAAACTATCGTGAACTGCGACATTTCACCCCTTGGACCAAGCATCAGCAATGGGAAGAACACTTTCTTCCCCGGATTATACAGGCAGTCACCAAGCAGGTATGTGTTATCTTTTATCTGTTTTTCGTTTGACCGACCGTGTTGAGTGAAAAAGACCAAAGTGCCCTTTGGTGACGCCGTGATAAGCACATTGGACACATGTTTTGGAGTGGAATTGTGCGAAGAACTCTTTACACCCGCAAGGTCTGAATTATTTCGTCCTGGCGCTGTGCATGAGCTCATCTCCTCAAAGCCCTCATATTCTAATGGGCCTCGATGGCGTCGAGATCTTCACAAATTCAAGTGGAAGTCATCACGAGCTTCGCAAGCTTTATACACGAGTGGAACTGATCAAAGAAGCTACGCTCAAGGCAGGTGCAGTTCCTACCTCAATCACCGCTTAATGTAAAAAGTGGGCATGCAGCTTGGAGGGGTATACTTATACGCCAACCAACAAGGATGCGATGGCGATCGCTTGTATTACGACGGATGCGCGATGATCGCCGTCAACGGTCGCATAGTTGCCCAGGGTTCCCAGTTCTCATTGAATGACGTCGAAGTCGTCAGCGCCACTATCGATATCGAAGATGTCCGTGCTCATAGGACAAAGAGTAGTCGAAGCATGCAGGCTACTAGGGCGGAAAGATATCATCGCATTGAAGTTCCTTTTGCTCTCTCTGGGGGAAAGTTCGACCAGGTCAGAGAGGAGGACATGCCCGGCCTCATCGGGACACGGATACTGAACGTCAAATATCATACTCCAGAGGAGGAGATCGCGTACGTTCGTCATGAATCAACTATTCTATCAAGCTGATCTTCCACCAGCTTGGGGCCTGCATGTTGGCTCTGGGACTATCTTCGACGATCGCGCACGCAAGGATATTTCATTCCATTGAGTGGTGGAATTGATAGCTGTGCCACAGCGGTCATAGTGTTTTCAATGTGTAGACTTGTGTCCCAGGCTGCCAGGACTGGAGGTCTGTGTATCTGTCTCCCAAATCTTGACAATGCTTTTGTTGAGGTTCATACTCAGATGTTCAAGTCATCGCAGATGCCAGGCGAATCGTCGGGGAACCTGAAGACTCCCTATATATACCCTCTGATCCTCGCGAGTTTTCAAACAGAATCTTTCACACATGCTACATGGGAACGGAGAACTCGAGTGTCGAAACTCGCAGACGAGCGAAGCAACTTTCAGAGGCAATCGGAAGGTGTGTCATTTTTTCACGGCCCTCAAATCCGGGCACTAAGAATAACAATGAGTTATCACATCGATTTGAACATGGAGACAGTAGTCACTGCAGTTCGAAACCTGTTCGGCTTTGTCACAGGAATCCGTCCTCAGTTCCGCAGTCATGGTGGTTCCAATGCAGAAAATTTGGCTCTGCAAAATATCCAAGTGGGGGTGCACAATTAATGGATCGCGTTTTGACTGACACGTTTCTCATGCAGGCTCGACTCCGCATGGTCTTGGCGTATATGTTTGCGCAACTCCTACCTTGGGTCCGCGGCAAATCAGGAGGTTTATTAGTCCTTGGAAGTGCAAATGTTGACGAAAGGTATGCTATGTGATATTGATTGATTTTCGATAACATTCGATGGTAGTTTGAGAGGCTACTTAACGAAATATGACTGTTCATCTGGTATGCTCTTCCGGGTGAATATTGTCATCGTTCATCTGAATCCAGCATTTATTCATCCAGCGGACATCAACCCCATCGGCGGCATTAGTAAAATGGATCTAAAAAAATTCATTGCGTATGCTCAGCATGCATTTGACATACCGGTTCTCGCAAGGTACATCGATTATGACCCCGCAGCTCCATATCTAACACGGCCTTTTAGTTTCCTGAGTGCGGTTCCCACAGCAGAACTTGAACCGATTACAGATACATACACACAATCCGATGAGGTAACTCATCCCATACATTCAACTAAACCTGAGTTGGCTCACAGGAATTAGGCGGACATGGGCATGACATATGACGAGTTGTCGGTCTTTGGAAGACTCCGTAAGGTCGAGAAGTGTGGGCCATACAGCACATTCACCAAGCTCATCCACGAGTGGGGCTCGTTCCTATCCCCTGTGCAGGTGTGATGTCTCTTTCTGCACCTCCGTACCTCGCCGTAACTGATGGATCAGATTGCGGAGAAAGTGAAACTTTTTTTCTTTGAGTATGCTAGAAATCGACATAAGATGACCACACTGACTCCGGCTTATCATGCGGTATGACTCTGCGTGGAAGTGACAAGCTGTTGGCTGATGTTATTCTGACATTAGGAGTCCTATAGTCCTGACGACAACCGTAAGAAATGATGTGGCAATAGATCACATTCACTGATTGTTTCATAGGATTTGATCTGCGTCCTTTCCTCTACCCTTCGCGTTTTCCATGGCAGTTCAGGAAGATTGACGAGATAGCCGCGGCCCTTCCCGATAGGTCCGTTCAGGGGTCTGCCGGCGACAAGACCAAAATGGAATGAAATTCATGACATTGCTACAACTTAAGGGTATCAATATCCTACTATACACGATAGGAAAAGTAGGTCGGATAGACTATGTTCGAAGGAACCTGGAGAATGAGCTTTGGACGTTGATCTTCTTCATTATCGTGGGCTCTGGCGCTGCGTGGAATAATGAGGAATGTAGGTGAGAGTAGTCTCATTTTACTTACGATCCGATAAGCCTTCATCCTTCACTTTTCGCCTAACGCTCTCCATGACGTCGTTCACCGCTGAGCGATCAAGATCACCTCTGCTCTTCATGAGAGACTCGATGAAATTGATGTTAGGTCCATGGACCCTTGCAAATGACCAATACGACAAGAAAACCATGTCCTTGGAAGCTTCCAGAAGGCCCAATATCATCTCCAATATTTCCAAAGATTGTTCAACTTCCTTGGCGGACTTCAGCGTCGTAAAGAAGGAGAGCGCGACATTGATATCTTCCCGTATCCTCTCTAAGGCAGCAGGCATTTTGAGTTTTGGGGCGTTGGCAAGAGAATTGAGATAGAAGACCAGGAAGGCGTCAAGTAGATCCTCGATGAGGAGTTCCAGTAGCGACGAATTCAGGTAGCTTTGATAGTCTGTCATATAATCTCTCATGGTTTCCACTATCTGGACCACGTTCCCATCATACCAGACTTGCTGGAAAAGGGCTTTCGTAGCTGGTTTCAGATCATTCAAGATCATATCAATGAGTGTCTGAGTGCATTTCTTCGCAACGTCCAGATATCCATCGATTGCATCATTCAAGCGCTCGTTGATTGTGACCCGGTATTTTTCTGAGACGAGTGGTTCGAGGCGTCCTAGCAGCGCCTCTGCGTAATCAGCGGATTTGATTTGGTCGTTCGCCAGAGCGATGCAATATTCCACCAAGCCGCCTTCTACATCATCTGGCTTTTCGATCTGCTTTTTAAACTCTGCTTCGACAACTTTAACCCACTGGTCTTGAATGCTCCGCATGACACGATTCGTTTCACTGACAACACGGGCCAATATGGCCCCCTGACCGCTCTCTGTGGCTAAGTCGACCTGTTGATTGACCATCTGGAACAGTATTACAGCACCCTGCATGCCGTATAGGCCATCACCGTCAAGTTCTGGGGGCTCCGCGCGTTTAGTGAACTCGGCAACTTCGGTTTTCATGAGGTTGGTGGACCATTCATCAAGTTTCTTGACGATGAGCTGCAGGTAATCTTCCATTAGAGACTGTTCTTTGCCGTCAAAAAGAGGGGGTTCGAGAAGGTCAGGCGGAACGTCGAGTTCCTTCATGTTTTGTTTGTATTCCTTGATCCAGTCAAGAAGGGTTAGGAGAACGTTAGCCTCTGGCGAGGATGCTGCCAAGTTTTTTATTGTGTTGTTCAAGGTCTTGTGATACTCGCGGATGTAAAGGGAATAAATTTCGTATTCAGGGGGGAAGCAGGGTACGACGTCTTCTTCAATTCGGATAATGTCTTGATATATCCATGAAAGGCCTTCCAGAAACGCAGAAGGGTTGTCCTCGTCGCGCTTGTAGGCCTCCTCGAATTTCTCTCTGATAGAGTCTGTGATTGCTTTGATGATTTTTGACCGGTAGTGTTTGATGACACGAGCGTTGGCTTGCGTCGACTTGAATTTCGACGCGGCGCTGATCTTGGCTGCTTTCTTCACAAGACGGATCACAATAGCCTTGAAGACGTGAATGTGAGAATCAAGTCGACCAGCCTTCCTTCCTGAACCCCACGTACCTTTTCATCTTCTTTCCCTTCCATTTCAGCAATTTTGATAAGCCGGACAACCACATGAGGCTGACCCGCCCGCACGATGTTCAAGACATTGCGAGCGAGATCACTGATGTAATTGTCGAAGGCTGTGATGACGTGGTTCAAGCGTTCAAACCAGCGCTGCAAGGTAGCTCGAGAGCTGGGGGATGCCCTCTTAGCTTCGTGCATTGTTTGATTCCTGAATGCCTCAAGTTGGTTGAGCTGGAAGTGGATGGCGAGCAGGTTGGGTGCTGGCCCGAGGACGTCTGCGCTGTCTTCGGCGAGCAGCTTCTCCAAAGTATCAAGTTTGGATGCCATTGTGAGGAGGTTATTAACCATTTCCTCCGTCGATTGGAAATTGCGATGAACCATTGAGACCTGAGAGCCAATTTCAATCGAGAGATCAAAAGACGAGTGAAGGGCTGACTCGGCTGATTTGATCAAAGGTCGCGACAGCGTTCTCTGGATCGAGACACTGCCTTTCCAACGTCACCATCTCGTCCTTGATAACTTGAACATTGTCGCGGGTGTTCAACAGCTTCCGTAGGCCTTCGCGGGTCGCCTGCAGCTGTTCTTTGACACCATTGTTGAGTCTGGCATCAATCGAGGCCTTCTCCTTTTCGAGTTTCTTACGAAAGGCAACTATCTTGACAAGGTCATCTGGAGACTGAAGATATTCGCCTATTGCTTGCGCGGCTGATACGGGGACGGCGGTCATCTGCGAGTCACCATGAGGGAGCTGCAGTGTCACGTGTCAAGGCAATGTCACTCTCAACGCGATCTTGTCGCCACCACATCCTCCGACATCCTCACATAATATTGCCCAGTTGTCTGACGAGGGAGCTCTCCACCGGCCATGGGACCACACACGAAGAGTCTGATGTTGTCATAGTCGGCGGTGGGCCAGCTGGCCTGACCCTTGCCAGTGCACTAGGTGAGCTCCCATTTATCACATCGATCGTGGCGGTTCATAAGTTAGCCAGGCTCCTCTCAAATCATCAGCAGGAAGCTACGCATTACTCTTGTTGAAGGAGGAGACCTATCCAGGGTCAAACAGTGGTCTCCTGCTCAGGGCATGTACTCCAACCGCGTCAGCTCCCTCACAAACACAACACAATCATTTCTGAAAGGTACATCGTCGTTGGAAAAAAAACAAACATATCTGGACCTTGACGTTGGAAACAGATATCGGCGTTTGGGATCATGTGGAGACAGGACGCACAGCTCCCATAGAAGAAATGCGGGTAATTGCACAGTCCTAGGGGCCCGCCACCTTTGACCAATTTACCTCTAGGTTTGGGACGGCATATCAGATGCCCAGATTACATTTTCGTCGTCAGAAATCGGTTTGCCCAAGCCCGAGGAAGGCATGTCTCGACTGACCGAAAACCTGAACCTTCAACGGGGCCTCTTGCGGCGCCTGGACCTGTTTCCTCAAATTGAGCTGATAGACAAAACCAGGGTCAAGTCTATCTTTCGTGATGCGGAGGAGCGGGGAGGATGGCCAATGGTCCATCTCGAGAATGGTCGGGTACTCAGAGCGCGGTTGCTTGTGAGGACACGAAACTGGATCATGTTCAAACCGTTTATGATACTCCATCTAGGTCGGTGCTGATGGCCTCAACTCTCCGGTCCGTTCGTACGCCCAGATCCCTTCCTTTGGTTGGTCGTATGATAGCCAAGGGATTGTCGCCACTATGAACCATGCGCCGCGTGGTGCCTTTGAGAATCCGAACACGACCGCATACCAAAGATTCCTTGCTACGGGGCCCATCGCATTTCTGCCCCTCTCGCCGACAGTTTCCTCCCTCGTTTGGTCCACAAGACCGAATATCGCCTCTGCATTGCTTGCTTCCGACCCAGCGGTCCTCGCAAGCATGATCAATGCCGCGTTCCGCCTTCCGGCAGTCACTCTCCGTTACCTGTTTGACCGCATTCTTGAAGCACATTCACAAGGAACGCCTTTGAGACACTCTGAGATTCAAGAAGAAATTTCATGGCGAGAACAATCCCATGCGATCGACTCGAATTCTGCATATGCGTCTGCCGTCTTGAGAGCCACTGAGGACGTGATACCCCCTGCCGATGCAGAGTCTGTGCCTCCCTTAGTAACTTCAATACAGCCTGGGACCATGGCCTCCTTCCCTCTTCGGTTTAACCATACAGAATCCTATCTTGGTGAAGGCCATGGTGGACGCAGCGTTCTTGTCGGAGATGCAGCGCACACGGTTCATCCTCTGGCGGGACAGGGGCTGAACATGGGCATTGCTGACGTGGAGTGCCTTTCGCGGTGCATCCAAAACACATTGATGGATGGGGGCGACGTTGGTGAGTAGTTTCTGGTATCGCCTTTCCGGAACTCGTGTAATAGCTTCTCAAGGATCATATACTGCTCTATTGCCTTATGCTCAGGAACGGTATTTTGAGAATCACACGCTGATGGCGACGATAGACAAGTTGCATAAGTTGTACACGACCACGTCAGGGCCAGTTGTCTGGGCGAGGACAGTGGGGTTGGAGGTCTTGAATGAACTTGATTCGGTGAAAGGGGCCTTGATGCTGACAGCTGGTGCGCGGACTGAAAAACTGGGAAAAGGCGTCTCTGGGTGGAACTTGGCAGCCAAAGGTGTGGAGACTTTAGCTGCGAGCGCCAACGCGGTGAAGACAATCGGGGGAGGAATCACGGGTATGCTTAACTCTGAGCTTCATAAACTTTTAAAGGGAAATTAAGATTGTGCTATGATAGTCGTAAATAATTACATCCACCCGAGAAGTCAATATAATAAGATATATCAGTGAGCATCCTAAGAGCTGTCTTGCAGCCACAGATACTCGGCGTTACGGTAAGGTTGAACGTCCACACCTTCTATGACCGTGATTCTACTATCCGCTGCGACCACCGTGTTCAGGTCCCTCAGCATGACATTCCGGGTGAGGTTGGTCCACATGTTGTTTTCCCAGGTCTTGCTGAGTAGTACGGATATTTTTTCAAGGGACGGAAGGAGGGTAGTAGGTGATCTTGGCGGGGCCAGGAGAGAGAGAGTGGAAGGAAGGTGGCGTGATGGATTTTCGGGAACTAGAGTCAGGTGGGTGAGGAAAGGAGCGTGTCGGGAGATATCCTCCAGCATGGCAGGGGGTGTCTCTGTGAAGGAGAGCAAGGAAAGATGCTGAAGAGACGGGAAAGAGGGGAGGTCTTCGGTAGGTCTCTCAGAGACACGAATGCGGCCATACAATGTGATGCTGGTGACTTGAGGGAGGGATACGGGGATCAAAAGGTGGGTTCGGGGTACATTGGACACGAAAGAGAGTGTCCAGAGGGTAGGAGCGACCAACACCAGAATTTGCAAAAATGCGTAGGAGGCGTCGTGCTAGTAGAGGGTTTATATGAATGAGACTGCTACATGGAGCTGATGGCATACCTCGTGGTCCCAGAAATGGCGGCTTATTTCGTGAAAAGTCGAGACGTTTACGGTGTTGCAAGAGCTGTCTTGGATGTTGACCACGAATAGATGTCGAACCCGGCGGAACCTCTCGGGAGTACCGAGCAAGACTTTTGCAAAAGCGCGAAGCTGGGGCGCTCCTCTGACTGCTACAGACTGTAACTTGACTTCTTTGGAAGCAGCATGGAAGCGGCGCGAGACACGGGAGAGGGAACGGCCTGTGTTACCGTCGTCAGTGCAGGCTGTGGTGAAGATGTGGAGAAGGATCTCTGTTGGAAAGGCAAACATGCTTGAGGGGATATGGGAGTGTAAGTGGTCGGTGATATACACGGGTGCCAGCGTGGCAAGGGGCCGGTCGACCCTATTACATCGTGAAGCATCGGACGTTGGTGCCAGTCACGGGCACATGGTGTGACCCATCGTGGCGCAACTTGTCTGCACCAGCCTGCATGGCAGAACACGGCGCCCATTCGCCGCTGCGTCGCCCTCTTCTGTCTCAAATTCAGATGGACTTGTTCTTGGACATCGCATGCCAAGAACCAAATGCTATCAATCAGGTACTCGAAAACAATTGAAAACGATCTGTGCCTTTCCTAATCACCGCAGGATACTGCTGTCCGCGAACTCCATCTCCTGCGCGATACAAGGAATGGTGTCCCGACGGATCTTGATTGGGACCAAGATCCGAGGCGAGTATGTGTATTCTACTACTCCAAATGTACCCACAGGACACTAACTGTGACTAGGTCGCGGCGGGGGCACAAAGACGACTGGAAGGAAAGTTGGAGCAGAGACTAGGCTCGATTGCGGAATATTTTCACGCGGATGGTATATATATATATATATATTCATCTCGGAACAGACTGCTTACCACGCGGATATGAGATTGGGATTGCTTTACTGCTGAAGAGAGGAGGGAGAAGACAAGATCATTGCCCGAAGACATGCAATCACTTGAAGAAAATATCACGGCGACACGAACTGAGTTGGATGCAGTCCATACACGAGTGGAGAAATTAGCTTCACAAATTAACAAAGTCAGGGCTTTTCCTCGAAATTCACAAATCTGAAGCAGACTTACGGGCAGGTTCACTCGCAATTGCAAGCTGATCTAACCGAGGTGATCTCCAAATATCCGCCAGAAATGGGCCATAGACGGTGGGCCGCGAATGATGTTGTGGCCAGCACGATAGAAACGTCACTGATCAGACTATCTCTGATACGTGCCCGCGCTCATCAGGCGCTGTACGACCGCAGGGCAACGACGGACCGCCAAGCCAAGATGGCTCAAGCGGTTTCGAGGGCTTATGGGAAATTGAAAGGGGATGAGCGGACGATTGAGGAGGAAGGGTTGGCGCTTGAGCGGGAGTTGAGAGAGTACGAAAGGATGTTGAGGATTGGAGGTGGATTTGGACAAGTAGTGGAAGACTGGACGAGGGTGCAGATGGAGAAGGAGGAATGTAAACGAGACTTGCGACGACTTGGATGGAGAGGGGATGGATGATTTTAGACGCCGAGTTGACAGGATATTCACGACAAAAGCTGTCGGCGCCGAGTCAAAGGCCGATGGCGTCGCGGTGCCTAGCCTAGAGTTAGTTTGCTCGGGGACGGTTGCCATTGTGAGCGGCTGTTTCATCAGTCACCCGATTTGAATCTAGCCATAATTATTTAAAGCGAGGAGGATGTAGTGTAGCTGGCCCAGTCATGTTTCGTTCTGGCTCCCCCTACTCCCCCTTCTTCACTTCTGGCTTCCTCTCTGCCTCCCCCCCGTCCGTGCCATTCCCCTCGCCCCGCAGAGGCAGTCTCCCCACCGACTCCCCTCTCCGCCAAGCCCCTGCCTTTTACTTTACTCTCCAGCCCAAGCGCGATCCCTCCGAGTACCGCTCCTTTCTCTCCTTGGATCTCGCCGAATCCAGCTCTCTTCGCTCCGCCAGCTTAAACCGCAAATCAGAGTTCTTTCCCGCCCGCATCCTCCCGTTCGTTCTTTTTTTTTTTTTTTTCCATTTCTTTTACCCCGCTCATCTCCCTCTTCTTTAGCAGCGTTCCAGAGTTCACCCCCTCTCTCCGTCTCCGCGGGTCCCGTGACTCCATCCGCACCCTCCCTTCTGCCAAACCAGCCCCCTCTGCCACCCTCCCTGATGTCCCCAAATCATCAATCTCTCCCCTCCCTCCCCGTTTACCCTCCATTCTCATCAACCCTACCCTCCACTTTTCTTTGGACCCCCGTGCTTCCTCCGCCCCCAACCCTCCACCTCCTCTCCTCAATCGCCTCTCAACCTCCACCGTATCTACCCGTGCACGCAGGACAAATCGCTCTCATGCTCTCGCCCGTCTCGAGGGTCGCTCACATTCCGCCTCTCGTCGTCCCCTCACCAAGCCCCGCTTAACCAACTTCATGTCCTTGACCGATGATGAGGATGATGACGGACCAGTCACTTTAAGCGCCATCTTGGAACCAGAAGATGTCGTTTTCCCCGTCACAAACCATCCCAAGTCCGCCCCACCAGACGGCAAGTTTCCCACATCCGTCTTTTCCCATCGTCGCGACAACTCCCAGATCACTTCCAAGGATTGGTTTCCTCTCAAGAGCTTCATCGACTTCCACCCAGAAGATGACATGTCCAGGTGGAGCTGGAGGAGCTTCGTCCAAGTTGCAACCGTCTCATAGTCTGTCTACGCCCCCGTCGGCCATGCACATCTTGCTGCACATCCCAGTCTTGTCACCATTGCCAGGCCCCTTTGGTCAAACCTACAGCCCACCACTCCTTGTAACCTTATGCTTCAGTCTCAAATTCGAAACCATATTCCTTTTACAGCCGTCTTAATCGGTCCCCCCACCGCCTGTCATTTACTTTTTTAACCTTTCGTATCTCAAGTTATCACCGCTTTCCTCCTGTACACCACACTCTGCTGTCGCCTGTTCTCATACTAGTTCCTGCTGCACTTTTTTTTCTTTCTTCTTTTGGACATTCATCTGCAACTTCCTCACCATCTAACCAAGTCACCTCTCCTTTGTACCAACTACGTCAACTCTATGTGTACATCTGCATCCCTCTATACAAGCCGATCTGTCTTCGCAACATGGGTCTCGTAATACATTCAAATTTTTTTTTGTTGATCCCTAGCACCTCTTACTCATCGGGAATACGTCCTCCATCCTTCGTTCTACCCCACACAGCCAATTGTCACCAGCACTGCATAAACGAATATCCACCACACAGTCCACACTACGGTCCACATGGATCAAACGATTCAGATTGTACTTACCGGGTCCAATTGAAACCGCCCCTGAGCATTTTTCAGTCCCATTGTATCACTCGAAACGTCGGACGGGTCAGCTCAGGGAGGTCGCTACATGCGCTCACACGAAAGCAGGGACACAAAGGCGCAATTTCCTCTCCAATCTCATCACAAATTATTGTATACGAACCTGGAACCAATAATCAGACCCGATGAGGGAAATTCGACTCCATGTCTGGACCTCGACTTTTTTTTATTCCCTCCGCGCCAACAAAGGGGGGCAGTTCCAGAGACTCGACTCATAGGTACGGCGGACGAGATCATGAGTGTGCACAGTAGATATTAGCGGGGGCGCTAGCCCATTCATCTGTTTGGTTCCGTTATGCCTTCCATCAAGTGTGTAAGGAATTGGAAATAGAGGCCGCAAAAATAAAAAAATAAAAAACCCTTGTGCTGATAAGGTGAACAATTAACAACTCTGTCGATCCTGACGCCATCGGACCGACCACCCGACAAAGGAAAAAAAAAAAATCATGTTCCGTAGAAAGTCGAATCGGATCTAGACAACCTCCGAATTTCAAATCCATTTACAGGGTAGCAGATGAGGCACAACTACAATCACCGTCTGCGGAAACTGCCTAGCAGTCCCGACACAACCGAAGCAGGTTTCTGTGTAGCGGAAGGCGGAGAGGCAGACAATAAAGCTCCTGCGGTAGGATTCGGGCTAGGTGGACTATGTGGACGAGCTGTGGCATCGTCGGGGACGCCAGTCGGCCCGTTCCATGATGGCACCTGAGGAGTCGGGAATGCCATCGACAGCGGCGGTCCATCAGCATGCGAGCCAGGTGGTTGTGAATGAGGGGGAGGTCCAGCGACGTGAATGCTGGGCTGTGGCGGCGAATTCGAACTTGACGGGGATTGCTTTTGCTTTTTTGCTTGGCTCTTCGACGATGGACGTGTAGCTGGAGGCGGAGTAGTTG
Organism: Entoloma clypeatum; assembly: GCA_963565915.1. Lineage (NCBI taxonomy): Eukaryota > Fungi > Basidiomycota > Agaricomycetes > Agaricales > Entolomataceae > Entoloma > Entoloma clypeatum. Next base: position 2,675,953 of record OY751488.1, on the reverse strand, counting down.
GTTTCGCAGGTGCTGATCAGTAAATCTTGTCAGGGAGAGTCATTGAACAAAATTCGTCGTTCACGTACGTTCCTTTTCTTTCTTCTTGTCCTTTTTCCCAGTCTTATCTTTGTTTCCACTTGCCTTGGGTCGCAGCTCTGGCATGTCGATTTTGCTCAAATGGACCGCCAGGCTATCTGGAGGAGTATATTTATTCTTTGATGCTGCCTTGTCGTCGAGCACGATACGCTTGGGCTTCCCGACAGTATCATACAGGACATACTGATGCAGTTTTGTCTCTTCAGACAAGCCTAAAAAACATGATGTTAGGACAACACCAAGTGACATACTCGAATCTCGCCTGCTTTATGTCTTATACGCTTTGTTTCTTCAACGACTTGGAGCACTTTCGGTACCTGTTCAGCGTTGGCAGATTTAACCGTGATAAATAGCATAGCTTCATCCTTCAAAAAAAGAGAAGACATGTAGGGCAAGCTGGAAAAAGACCGGACCCGAATCCTTACCTGAAGCAGTCGCGAGCAGTACTCTGCATAATCGTTGACGCTGACCTCTTCTTCCACGGTGATTTCGTTGATTTCCCCTCGCATTGCCTGCTTCTCGGCGATTCTATCCACTCCGGTCTTCGGAGCAGGCCGCGGTGGAGGTGGTGGTGGAGCGCCGAGCGCTGATCCCTGTCGGTTCAGCGATGAAGTAGGATTCGCGCTGGCGTCTGGGTCGTGGTAGGTACTGTTGAGATCTTGAAATGTCAAAAGAGCGGTTAGAATCACGATCTCAAGTCCTTTTCTGTCATCAATGTCGAAGCTTTCAGTTGACGCGATCAGCATTTGTGGACGGTGAAATAAGAGGATCATACCGATTGAGATTGTAGTCCAGGATTTGGATAGCGGCCGTCTTGATTTTACCAGCAGGTTCTTTTGTGATCGCGACCAAGACAGGTGGATCGGGTTTGCGAACCATGAAACATTCTTCACGTTTCCATTCAAATTCATGTCTTAATCAATGAGTAGCTCGTCTATGATGAAGGAAATTCATTATCTGGTCTGCTTACTCTTCCCATTTGAAACTCCAGCGAAATGAGAGCGTTCCAGTGGATTTCAACTCGAGCGTCACCGAGGGGTTGTGGAGTTCTATAGTCTTTGCTTTACTTGTTGGAGCTGGTGCGGATACCGTGGCAAGGAGAGATTGGGACAGTGGCTCTGGTAGCTCCCGGGCACGTCAGGGCGGATCGCAACTGCTATTATATGGGACGCACCATAGACCTCTATTTTGTAATCATTGCCAGGAATCCGCCGCCGTGTATAGTGCGGCGTGCCAGATGGATCTACAAGGTTGGCGATATGAGGGTTTTGCTCGTCTTGGGTGAAATTGAGAGTGAAAAGGTTCTGGTCAAGACTCATGTTATGTTGGTTGTTGGCAAACTAAACCTCGAGCATAAACGTCAACTGCGGTCAGACCTGACATAGCCTTACGTGGGTATCGACGGACAACGCCCAACATTCGCACCACACAGGTTCGGGAGGTCAGCTGCGCGAACCGCTTCATCTCAAATTCCAGACATGACTATGTAGGCATCTAGGGACGGAATTACTCTAGGGAACGCCGCTGATATCGTCTTGCAGGGTAACAGGTTTTTCGTCCATCATATGCATTAGGAAGTGTCTCTGGTCTAAGGTGAATCTGATAGGGAGGAGGAAGTAGGTAACATCCAACCATCATCTAAACTAACGCGACTGCTTTCAACGTCCTCCAGCCTGGTGGAAAGGAATCAAAGGCGTGAAAATCTCTGAGGAGCGAAAGTACCTACAGTTCTGCCTGGGATATCTACTTGCCACCAGTGGTTCCGAGGCCCATCGCACTCTTGAACGAGTCGTAGATCCACCATTGGAAGCCAGTTAGTGTACCTACAATACCAATCAGAAAATTGGCTCGTCATGTCTCATCGAAGATACTAACCAATCATGAGAACACGTGTGCCAAGACCCTTTGTGGCCAAGGAGACGACTCCGACCTCAGAAGCAATCTTGCCAATAGTTTTGCCTTTGTTTTCTGCCTTTCCGAGTTGAGAAACGAGGGAATCCGCGGGGTGTGAAACGATAGCGCAAACGACACCAGCGAGGTAGCCAGACGCGAAGGTGACTCCGAGTTGTGTACCCTTTCCATAGGTTTCTTTAGGTTCTGTGAAGACGTGGGTGTAGAAGAGCTGGACAATCTTCTCAAAGAAGAAGAATTTCGCCATGGTGTAAGGAATCTAAAAACGCGTCGTCAATGGCTGTCAAGGATCGCTTGCGGGAGAGGTCGGCAGACCTGACGCGACCATAGAGGGACGAGAGAACCGAAGGGGTAGCGGGTATCGACTTTTGTTCTTGACATCTCCTTGAGAGCAGCGCCAAAAGCGGTAGGGAAGGTGCCGCTGGGACTTGTCTGGATCTTGACCTTGGTCATCTCCAGAGGGCAAAGGGCGATGTCAGCGAAGACTTCTGCAGAGGCGGAACCAGCAAGCCAAATGGCGGGCTTGTATTTTTGGGACAGTTCTTCGCCAGCGAGAGTCGAGTAGAAATCCTTGAAGATCTCATAGAGACCATACTTGAACATGCCCTGTGCGGAGTATCCGACCAAGGTGGGACCGAAGCCTTTCCAGATACCGGTCGCGCCCTCCTCCCTCACTAGTGTTTTGATGGAGGGAACAAGACCAGAATACTTGGCGGGGTTGACCTGGCGAGAAACGCAAGGGATGAGTCAATGGTTTGAGATGCAGAGTGAGGACACCGACCTGCATGTTGCATTTTGCGACGTCCAAAGGGGTGATACCTGCGTGGGTGAAGCCACAGGCAATGGCACCGCCAAGCATACACTTGGCATAGTACGTTGCGTCATGGGGAATAGGCCCGGCAAACCTGGGAGGACGAATGAGCGCTGGCAGTTGACCAGCATGGCAAGGAGACAAACCTGGAGTCCCACTTTGTGGATGTATAAGACATGGTCGACTGAAGAAGTAAAGAGCGCTTGTGTGGGGTGAGGGGGAAGGCCAGCAAATCTGAACTTTGAGTCGAAAACTATTTTATCCCGTCCGTCATTCCGGGATTCGCCGATCCAATCATGAGTTCCGGTGGTGTGCACAGCCACGACTGCAAGGGAGAGACCAGGGGAACGATGCGCCGCCGATAAACGAGGAGGTGTGTATCTGAGGGCATCGGTACGAGCAACGTACGGGCTGTACCAACAGAAGACCTCGTACGCGGGGACTTGATGACTCCGGGCTAAGTATGTGTCACGGATTTTTACTGATTCGATTTATAAACGACCAATGTCCACAGATCCTCTTCATAAAATGGCTCCCGTCGCCGTCTCACCGTCTCCGAGCCCCGTCACACATCCCCTCAAGAATGGTGTTCCCTCGTGGCGCCCGGCCCAGGTCCTCGATATGCCAAAAAACTCTACATTTGCCTTCGACCCTATCGAAGACGCTCTGGCAGCCTTCGGTGCAGGCCAATTCCTCGTCGTGATGGACGACGAGAATCGCGAAAACGAAGGCGACCTCATCATTTCCGCTAGTCACTGCACCACCGAGAAAATGGCCTGGATGATCAAGCACACCAGGTGGGTCTCATACCGTAGCCCCACTTCTTACGCCGGCTAAACAAACTCCGCTTCCGCTCAGCGGTTACATCTGCATCGCGCTGACTGGCCAAAGACTGACAGAGCTTGAGATACCCATGATGGTCCCTAACAATCAAGAGCGCCATAGGACGGCATATACCGTCACGGTAGATTATAAGCACGGTACGCATCATACAAAAAACATGGTTTTTCTTGGCGATGTTCAGACCGCCTCCGTATTTTCTAGGAACTACTACCGGGATATCTGCCTCTGACCGCAGCACAACAGTTCGCGCGCTCGCTTCCCCGAGGTCCGTTTCCGAGGACTTCGCTCGTCCTGGGCACATGGTACCACTCCGTGCTCGCGATGGCGGTGTTCTAACCCGTAAAGGTCACACCGAGAGTGCTGTAGATCTCTGTCTCCTCACCGGACACCCGCCGGCAGGCGTGCTGTGCGAGCTGGTGAATGACGATCCACTGGGCTCCATGGCGAGACGAGACGACTGCCGGGCATTTGCAGACCGATGGGGGCTCAAGATGATCAGCGTGGAGATGCTCGTGGAGTACAGGAGACATCACCCGCTGCCAAATTATGAGGATTGAATGTTGACTCACCGGGGTTCTGTACTGTATGTATCTATTATCTTGAATAATGGCGGATCTGTAATGTAGGAGAACTTGAGTGGCCTCAACTCGTCGGCTGGCATTTGACGCAGCCGTACCCTCAAAAATCTACAACTCTATTTCTGGAATTTGCAATAGCTTGGAAAGTTGTGAAACCATCTCTCTCTCGATATGATCAAACAGATTCGATTGCCTTCGTCGTAATATGTATCATTGAACCTTACGGTGTACTTTTGATGGACTCAAGGGCCATCCGCGACAAACAAACAAAACAGTGCTGCAGGCTAGTCCTTCATGACACTCTGACCGGCACGACACACACACTTCCGTAGAGCACAACGGACAACGATGGAGCGCTCCTTCGCGCCCTGTTCTGTACAGTGTTTCGCAGTTGGGTGTTGGGCAGAAGAAGAACTCGTCACGATGCTCGCGGACATAAGCAAGGAATGACGAGCGTAGAAGAGAATCCTTCTCATCAGCAGAGAGCAATTCGTGGATGATTGTATATTGAATGTATCCCGCACACTGCACACCTACTTCGTCTTCAGTTCCCGAGGTCGCGGCAATACACCGGGGGGGTACGAAGTGCAATCCTGTGGAAGCTCGTAAGACGTGTTGCAGACATATCCGGCAGTAGGCATGTTCGCAGGGTAGCTCCACGGGGGTAGCTGGGAGCCGATGACAAAGTGGACAGACGCCGCCTCCTGCCCCTGGAAGGTCCTCATAAGGCGACTGAGTGGTTCCTACGGCAAGTTGTACTTTGCGAAGGACCTCTGCGTTGCCTCTGACAATCAGTTGTGGTACGGTCACATCCAGAGTCACCTTGTTCGCTCCCACATCATTTTGCAAGGCTGTGAATCCATCATCGAGTAGCACCCGGAGTGATGATGTATCAAGGAGTGGTATCACATGGCGTTGATCACCGACCATCCTCAAAAGCGTAGAGATGGCCGCACGCGCACGCTGCTGGCCAGTTGTGCTTCCAACGACACGGACGGTCTGAGATCTGTTATCAACTTTGACAAAGAACGATGCATCTCGGTTGATTTTTTCAACTGCTTTTGCGCTACTTGAGAGATCAAAGTATTCGTCCCAGACCTTTTCACCGTCACATTCAAGGACCTCACCATGGAGTAAGGATTGCAGCCGTTTGTTGACCTTTCCAAAGATAGCGCCACTCGTGGTATCGCTAAACAAGTGGATTGTAACGGGGTTGGTGTCATCGTGAAGGTGAAAGGTGCAGGAGTTCTCATGCGCTTCTCGTAGCCGGTCAAAGTCGCCAGTGATAGCCTGGAACCTGCGGTTAGAAACCTTGAAACTTGCATGATAGACCTCTTGAAGCGAGAGAGAGCCTTGGCTACCAAGAAACGGTTGAGCCCTGCCATGGAGCGTCATTATATTGGAAAGGTCGCTACTAAAGCGTGCAAAAGCCATTTGCTTAGTCTTATTGGGACTATCTGGAAGGACAAGCAGGGAATCCAAATATCCGGCATTAGCCAGGAGATCACGGATGTTGTCGATGGGGTCATTCGTATACGTTGGCTCCCCGAGTGTTATGAGAGAGCTTTGAATGCAGAATTTCTGTAGACATTCAAACGTTGTATCTTTGGGTAGCCCAGTAATCTTGACAGCAAACGATTCTGTTTGCTTCGGTCGAGGTCGGTGGAAGATTGCTTTGATCTGTCTACCCTCAAACGTCTGACCGTTCAGCCTTGTCGCTTCAGCCTTGGCTATTGTTATAGTCGGATAGAAAACCCATGCAAATCGACTAGGAGTTGCCCAGGTGAGCTTGACTGAGTGACAAGCTAGAGCTTTGCATATGCTCTCGACTGCGACGGTGTCTAACCGTGCGATCAAGGTATTTCCCCCATAAATCTGACCATCGAGCTGAGTAGCAGCAAGAACAGCATTGCTTGGATGGTCGAAATCTATCGCTGCCCTGGCGGATATTTCGCCATATTCGATATCGATGTATTCGACGCCCGCTATTCGTTCACCCAAACGGTGTAGCTCCTCATGCTCCACGTTGGATGGTAAATTGTATAAGAGAACACGACATGACTCGGATGCCGTAGTAATTTCGACGGGGGGGCAACCATTGACAGGTGAAAAGCGCACAGCGCAATTGAACAGGGGACGTTCGACTACAAGGTTTTTCAATGCCTGGGGACACGATCAAGATGAGCAATGCGTGAAAAAGGCCACTCACGGCGGTCGGCGCCTGGTGTGCTTCTATACTAGACTGGGGGATGACAATTTCAGGGGGAGGGGGCTGAGGAGAGCATGCATTAGAACGGGCCAAAGTCAGAATGCTGGCCACTGACCTCAACTGAGCTAGTCTGTTGTTCTTGAGTATCATTTACATGCAAGTATTGGCATGAATCACCAAAGGAGCAATATCCTTGGCCGAATGCTTTACAAGGAGCTTGTATTTCAACGGCGGCAGTGTCATGGGTCACCTTCGGCCATTCCTCGATCCAACTCTCAGCAGCAGGATCCGGAGACGCAATCTCATTTTTATGATGAGGACCTTCCGTGGCAGGCTCGCTAGTGCGTATTCCTTCACTCCCATTGTGTTCTTCGGATCCATTCTCGGCTGCGGTGCCTTTCGTGTCCCTCTCGCTTAGGGCCAAGTCAGTCTCATGAGCGTCGGTGGAATCACTTCGAAGTTCTAAGGCAGCCCCAACGGTGGGTATTCCATACACGCTATGCTCCTCAAACACATCCTCATCTGGAGTGCGCCAGGGGTCTTTCTCATTTACTGGCCATTCATCATCTGTTGCGTCAAACTGTAGAGTCGGATCTTCGGCAATCGATTGGGGGTCCGAAATAATAGGTGCCTCCTTTTCAGCCTCTGGCGCTTCATCCGGTTCGGCTATTTCCGCTACTTGCGATGACATTTCCTGTGGCATGACGGCCTCGCCATGAGATGGTTGACTCCAGGGATCATATGTCGAATTATTCCATTCATCCCATCCTTCAGAAGATTCACCCCAACCATTCCCAGTCCAACTATTGTCCTCGGTCTGTTCGTGGAGAAAATTGCATTTGTCACCCTTGTGACACCTTCCCTGGCGGTACCATCTGCAAGGAGCAGCGGACCTGTGTGCTGTATCCCCGCCGTTCTCATGCCATCCCTCACCAGAAACATGACCACTGCTCATACCAGTACCCTCATGGTCATTCTCTTGCTCTTGCCAAGCTTGCTCACCTTGATTATTTCTTGTGCCATGGACTGACTGGAGAGAATCGAAACGAGATCTACCGTGATCAAAGCTGCACAGATCACCATTGCGACAGATTCCACTTTCCATATAAAACTTGCATGGATGGAGTAAAAGTGTGCTTCGCTCGGTTTTTGGGGCAAACCACATGCTCTCAGAATTGGCAAAACCCTGCGTTTGCTGTTGCGACAGAAAGGGGTGAGGCGAGTCTGGGGATGACGTGTGAAGGTATGTGCATGCATCTCCGTTGCGGCATTTCCCAAGCGGGTAATATTTGCAAACTCCAAATGCAGATGATGTAGGTGGCTTGACATGGTCGGCCTGCGAACTATACATGTTATTGCTCCGTAGAGGTGGTTGTGAATCACGAAAGAGGAGAGTATACTCGGCGGTGGATATTGAGTGACGGAATTTGCAATGATATCCTTGCGAGCATCGACCTTGGGCGAAGAATTTACAGAAAGCAATGTTGAGGTCCACAGTCGGGTCTGCGTATTCACTCCAATGAGGGCCAAGCGCTAGTGTATCTGACAAGTAGGGATGGTCGAGCTCGTGTGTGGCGGCTTGGGTTGATATATCATTCCCATCAGGAAAATCGCCGTCACTGTCTATCCCACGTGCGGATTTTTGGTTGAAGTCTGTAGTTTCCCCAGAATCCTCAAATACGTTCGGCCCAGTGTTTTTCCCAACGTCTCGTTGAAAAGGTCCGGAACCGATGTTGTCTTCTACAGGTGATGCCAGTACTTCCGAAGGGTCTATGGAGGTATCTTGATTAGAATGAGACGCATCCGCGTGTTCGTACGCTGGTTCATCTTCAGCAACAGATGGACTATCCTGAATGTCAAGCTCCTGTGATTCTGTAGATCCTGGAGGGAAAACCTCCGTGTCTTCGGGAGGTGCATGCCCTCTTGCCACGAAATCGTCGTTGGGGGTAGATCCAGGGGAAGGCGATGAACCAACTGGTGTCCGGGGAGCCCTCTGATGATCGTTGTCGTCGCCCGACGCGTTCGAAGAACCATCCTGAAGGCGGACATCGCTGTGGCCGGCTGCATTTACGTGAAGGAATGGACAAGAATTGCCTCTTTTGCATGTGCGTGAGCTCCAGTAGTGACAAGACTTGGAGCTATTGACATCATTTCGAGCTATTCGATAAAGTGAGCAGAAACCTCAAAACAGATCGCCGAACGTACCTGAGGGTTCGGAAGTTGCGTGGAAGGAATGGTCAAAAGCGCAATCATCTTTGCTACACCTTCCCATTTTGAAAAAGACGCAAGGTGCTTTGGCCATGAGTGATCTGAGCGTCAGGAGCTCTGAAAGTCGAGAAGGGTATCTAGAGTCGGGGACGCTGTGGTGGTCGATAACGGAATGATTTTAACATGTCGAAAACATGTGTGTCCATGACTTTATGGCATGACAGCCTGGCGCAAAGTGTGTTTCGGGGAATAATATGTGCAAATAACGCGTTCGACTACTAAGGGAGTACATATCCTCCTCCTCCTTGACGGCGAACCTATACAATGGGTCAAAATTTCCCAACGAGCCTTCTTCAATGATTTTCTTGACTTCAAGAGTCAACGGTTGGAACCGCGTCCACAACGCCTCCATAAAAAATACGCCATGTTCCCCAGCAGCCTGGAGAAGGCAGCGTAGTTCTGCGATATTACAAGTGACAGGTTTCTCGCAGAGGACATGCTTTCCAGCTTTAATGGCATCTAAGGCGTTCTCATAGTGGTAGGTATGGGGAGTTCCTTGACAAAACGGCATGAAGATGCAGAAGAATTGGATTGCGCTGCGAGTTAAAAACCTACCGATGTATATCGCGTCAACATCCTAAGCGCTAATTTGCATTAGCGATTTCGATACTCGGGTATAGATGATTGGACCTTGCTGGCGTAAACTTCTTCATATGATCCATAAGCTGCAATGGATTTGTCCCCTCCCATTATGGAATCTATGAACGCCTGAGCCTTTTCTAGGCTACGCGATCCCACAGCTGCGACTCTGTGAACCACATCATGTACACCACGCCTGCACGATATGTAAAAAGTAACTTAGGCAATGCATATGAATGATCGAACGGACAAACGATTTAGGGTCAACAAGCAAGTCCTGTTAGGGTGTGCATAAGTCAGGCATGACATCGACAGCTTTTTGAGACAGACCTTCACGAAAGATTCCGCAATCCGTCCAGTTGATATGATTCCCCAGCAAAAGTGAGTCGTAGCCATATCGATGAAGTGAAACGAGATGCCGGGCCGGGTTTGTTATTTAATCCAGTACCACCGTCTAGTCAAGAGAGAAATGGCAGGCCTACCGGAATTGCCAGCTATTTCCAATGGCACCCTGGGCCCGGAATCCCCTCTCGCAGGAGCATTGTCAACACTTTTCGAATATTCACCGATCCTCATCGATCGACTTGAGCCCCATCTCGCGGCGATCTTGTCGACTCGACCACCTTTAACTTCCTACTCGGACCTCGTTGACTCTGCACTTGCGATAATCGGCCATTGGGACATATCTGCACAATCCGAGTTCATCTCAGGTCACCCTCGCATCGGCGAAACGAGAAATCTATCCAACTTGAGTGCAAAGGAGCAAAGTGGCGGTCACACTGCTGCACCGACGCCTCCAGAGGTCCTCGCACGCCTCGCACACCTCAACGCCTGTTATGAAACAAAATACCCCGGTCTGCGATACATCACTTTTGTGAATGGAAGAAGTCGACAGGCGGTCGCAGAGGAGATGGAGGAGCTCCTCCAAATTGACCGTTCCCTCTCTCCCACAAATCCTAGTCTCTCGGACCTGGGTATCATCGGCGAAAGCAACGAGGAATGGAAGGCGGAATTGCGGAGAGCACTCTATGACGTCGGGCGCATTGCGAAGAGTAGATTGAAAGCTTTCGGGGTCGAATAAGGTATGGTATACATCGACAAAACTAAAGCAACAAATGAAACTCCATTACAGACGAATTACAATACGCACTTGCGTCAATGTTTCCTGGGTATCCAAACGCATATGGTAAACGATCCATCCATCTCGCCCAGATGTTGTACATCATTTCCGACTAGCCAGCTCTGCCTTCAAAGATTGCTCTGCATTGATCTGCAAGAAATGAGGTACTTCAGCTCATGGGATGGGGGGTTGACTTGCAACTACTTGCCTGCTCCGCCTTTCTTTTCCTTTCTAGCCAGCCCGGAATTGCGTCATTTAGCGCTTCAGCCATCTCGTTCACCAACTTTGTTACTAACTCCTGATGAGGGAGGTCCTGCGGTTGTGGGTGTTCCCTGATAGACTCCATTCGCTTTCTGTGTTCTTCCTGCTGCTTGTGTGCCCACTCCTGCCTCTCTTTCAAGAGGAGCTTGAGTCGATCAGATTCTATGGTTTTCTTTGAATAGTTCAGTTCTTCCTCTTGTTTCTGCGTCCATTGCTTCGACGGATCTGATTCTCGGGTCGTACTTTGCGACTTGATTGAATCTGCCTGCTTTCGCGCCCACTCCTGCCTCTCCTTCATCCTTCTATCCAATTCTTCAGACCTCGTCAAGTTATTCCAACTTTGGAGTTTCCGACTAGAATCATACGCCTGAACAATTGACATCATGTCGGTAAATATTTCATTTACCATGAGGTAGAACTTACTTGACGTTTCTGCGGGTCACCTAAGATTTCGAAGGCGTCGCAAACCTGCTGGAGATTAGTACTATAAACGACGAAAATCAGTCGCGTTGGTGAACCTTTCGAAATTGGTCCTCCGTGTACAGTTTCTCCTCCTGTTTGGCCTTTGCATCCAATTTGTCTGGGTGGGTTTCAAGGGCCTTTCGTCTGTATGCTCTGCGGACTAGATATCGCGTCGTTAGAAACCCAGGCCAAGGCATGGGAAGTTGGCAGACGTACCGTCCTCGGTAGAAGCTGACTTGTCAATTCCAAGGATATCATATGGCGATAGATTGGAGGGCAGCATGGAACGCATTGTCGGAGCCGGAAAGTTGAGGATGATTGGCAATGTCGTCTACACAAGCCGCATTATGGCGGTGGATAACGAGTTCGCATCTGCTCAGGACGACGAATCAAACCATCACGTGCTAAGGATTGGTTGTAACTTTGTGATCTGAGTCTTGGCTATGAGAAACTTGGCTTGCCACGATTGAGATGAGGGATGAACCAGCTGCGAGACTGTCCAGAAGGTGCACACCTATCTTGTTCCTGCCTGTGTCGTTGGTGGGAAGTACACACAACTCATTCGCGGAGTTTGAAACACCACATATTTGTCGAATGTACGTAAGCACCCTTCCGCCATGCACAGGCTACTACTCGTCAATTGACTTAAAGATCCATTAGAATCCGTTGCAGCGGAATCTCAGCATAGGAAAAGTAAGTTGAAATGGACGCAGTCGAGAAGGCCAACCTCGAGCGTCAACAGCAGTGGTGTGTGCCGAAGCTTCCGTTTGTTTCACACCCACAACATCTGTCGAAGGGTCAAAGACCAGAAAGTCGGTGAGGGTACCTATGCGGTAGTCTACCGAGGTGGGTCATTTCCTACCCTTCTGAAGGGTCAAATCGCTCAACCCAGCACCCACACCAAGGAAGAGAGGCCACGACAGGTCGAAAAGTCGCCATCAAGAAAATCAAGGTTGGACAGTTCAAAGATGGATTGGATATGTCTGCTATTCGCGAAGTCAAGTATTTGCGTGAACTGCACCACCAAAATATTATAGAGGTACCATTCATCTTGTCGTTTGTGGCACCATATCAATCGTATTGCAACACAGCTCCTTGACGTCTTCTCGTCGAAAAAGAATCTGAACCTTGTTCTCGAATTCCTTGATTCCGATTTGGAAATGATTATAAAAGACCGTTCGCTCGTGTTCCTACCGGCAGACATCAAAAGTTGGATGGCTATGACGTTTCGTGGACTCGAATTCTGCCACCGCAATCATATTTTGCACCGGGTAACTTTCTATACCACTGCCCAATCACTTTACTGGCTCACCAGAGTAAAACTTCAGGATCTCAAACCCAACAACTTGCTCGTAGCTTTTAATGGGCATCTCAAAATTGCGGATTTCGGTTTGGCACGCGATTTTGCGGATCCAGGTTACAAAATGACTTGTCAAGTGATAACTCGGTGCGCCCCCTGGTATCTGGTCAACTTCGAATAGCTCATAGTATTCGAGATGGTATCGTCCGCCAGAGTTACTTTTTGGTAGCCGGTATTACGGTTCAGCCGTCGACATATGGTCGGTTGGGACGATTTTCGCCGAGCTTATGCTTCGAATACCCTACCTTCCAGGCGAGAGTGATATGGACCAAATCAAAACAATATTTCGTGCTTTGGGAACTCCATCAGAGGAGGAGTGGCCGGTACGCACGCTTGCCACGGCATCGCCAAACGGCTGATATTGTCTTCAGGGACACACGAAATTACCTGATTTCATCCCAGTAGGCCAATTCCAGAAAACACCCTTGCGGGATCTTTTTACGGCCGCGAGCGTCGATACATTGAATCTTCTTAGCAAGTGCTTGATATATGAGCCTCGGAAACGGATAACTGCTCGAGAAGTAGCACCCTCCTTTCCATATTATTTAGCCAATAGGCCTCAACCATTGTCCTCAGGCTCTTTATCACCCGTATTTCACCGGTCTACCCTATCCCACCCATCCCTCCAAACTCCCGAAGTGCACCACGCAACAGTCTTCAAGAGCTTTGGAAGAGATGGATGGAAATGTCCAGATGGCTTCCTCTGGCCCTGGTGTTAAGGCCAATAACAGCAGGCTTAAGCGGAAGCTGGGCTCTCCTTTAGATGATTCGAAAACACGCTCCATTGCCCGCCGCCTTGATTTTACGAATTAACTACCTCTTGCATCTTAGGTGCTTATTTTATTTCCTTCAAATTCGCGGGCGAGATTTACAACCAAAACACATCGCCCACTGGCGGTTCTGTATTTCCTTCGATGTAGTATTCAATCGCGCGTTTGGAGCAAGGTGTATAAGAGCAAGAAATGTATGTACAATGGTCGGGTCCATCTGTCGTGAAAGGTAAATTGAAAATGGTGCAACAGGATATGGGGGGATGTGATGAAAAAATGTGAGGGTATGAAAAATAAAGTCATCGGGGAGCATCGCAAATTGTACATTTATCGATGGCCGTGGACGGATTTGACAGCATGCATGTGGAGCAAGTCCAACTGGCTTCCGAGCCGCCCTTGGATATCGGTTCCCTTCCAGCTGCCGCCCAGTCAAATCCCTTAACAGGAGCGGTGGAGGACTTGGTGTCCGGCTGAGGTTGTATTGTTTGGATGGTGAACTCGAAGTGAGGCAGCAAGGACTTGGAAAGTGATTTTGCTTTGTCCCTCGCTTTGCCATACTCTGAGTTGCTCAAGAGCGGGAAGTTGGTGGAGACAGAGAAAACAAAGGTCTGCAAAGATTCTGCTGGTATCGCAAGCGCAGCTTCCTTTGCCCCAATCAACTTCGTCTTTGATTCGGCTGGAGGTGTCTGTGTTGAGCTGGGTATCGGTGCTAAGGCAGGTGTTGGCGTAGGGGTAATGGGATTACTCGGTTCTGGCTGATAGCTGTACCTCAATTTACTGGGCTCCTTGGGAATCGAGGCGGATTTGAATCCTGAGAACGATGGTCTACCCGTCAGTGTAGATGGACCTGTCGTACTGGGCCCGGTGTTGAAAGGCATAAACTGGGTGGGGGGCGATGTCACAGATTTAGGCTTCTCTGAAGGTGCTTCTGGGGCTGGAATTTCTTCAATTATGATATCCTGGGAGACAAAAAGAGGCTTCTTCTGGGCGACACTTGCAAGTCCTTGACCAGACAGGAACGGTTTGGACTTCTTTTTGGTACGCTTGGCTTCGTCGGCATCCTCTTCAATTTCCTCCACGACAGGCACAGGAGCCTTTAAAGTATCTTCAGGCAGCCTTCCAGCACTGCTCGAGGCGTCGATATCAGACGCTTTTTCAGAGTGGGTGGGGGGCCGTGAGCGTTTACTCCCCTATGACAAACGTCATTTAGTATTATTATTATCATGTAACGAATCAAGAGGTATACCTTCGGGACAGTGGCTTCGATGATTGCTTGTGGGGAATACACTTTCTCCGTCTCATTTTCCTTTTTCTCTGCCACCACAGTCTCTTGTTCTTTTGGCTTTTCGACCTTCACTTCTGGAAGAGTAGGTTTCCCAGTAGCTCGCACTCTTTTCTTTGAAATTCTAGGCTTCGGTAGTGTCGCAACCTTGCCCAAGGGATTCGCTGTTTGATAGGGATTGCTGAGATCTGGCCGCTTCGGCGGCGTAACTTCTTTGATCAGCTCTGCCATGAAGTTCGCCGCCTTGGTTTGTTTTTGTTGCGGTGGAGTGGCTGGATCACCTTGGGTAGGCGAAGATCCTGACCAGGTTTGCCGCAAGGGGGAAGGGATGACTGGTGCGGTGGGTTTCTGAGATATGCGTAGTAGAGAAGAAGTAGAAGGACGGTCAGGCTTGGATAGAAGCGATCCATTGGCTCTGAGGGTGCTCGACGATGTATTGGAAACAGGGAACGGCAACGCCTCTGTCGGTTTTGCAGTTAGCGGAAGTGGATCGGGGGGCGGAGTCAGGACGTTTCCGTTGCGTCCCTTGATGTTGGAACCGCTGGAGGCGCTTGAGGAGGCGCTAGCCTCCTGTCCAATCCTTCGGCGCTTCGTGTCTGCTTTCGGTGGTTCATTGCTTTGACTTTCCTTGAGAATGACTCGGTCTGATGCAGTACGCGAAGGACCGAAAGCTGGGCTGGAATACCGGTTCCGGGAGCGGGGGGCTTTAGCGCTTCCACCCCCTTGCCACCTATAGGTGCCATTCGGATTTCTCGAGAGGGTTTTACGAGGGGATGGGGCGGATATCTGTGCAGATTGAGTGCCGGCATGATAACTGAAAATGTTTGAAGTGCCAACAGGGGAGGTCCCCCGGTCAGGCGTGGAGGGAGTGCTTGAAAAACGGAACCGTGTGGCCTCCTCGGCTGCTGCAAGTTTCAGTGTTTAAGATTACACCCAACCATAGTTGATTGGCAATCCTTACCCGGAGTACTCTTGTCGAGAAGCTGGGGCCACCTCAATTCGGTTTGTTGGAATGATGGACCTGCATTTCCTGCACCATTCATACGAAGGTCTCGGGCCATCTGAAACGTAAGAATATGGTTGATTGGCTATCGGAGCGTGGGTGCTCACCTGGTGACCGCGCTTGGAGAGAGATTCCGCCACGACAGACGTTGAAGAATCATCTTCAACATCCGAGACGGGGTCCGACTCTGGGGCCGTGTCGTTCGAAGATCTTGAACGAAATGGGTTCAAAAAGCCCAAGAAATTTGAGATGTTCCAGGACTGGAGACCTGATATTCATGAGCTGAACGAAAACGGATGAAAGCGGGGTCGCACCGATTTTTTGGGAGCGGGGCGAGCATACGGGGACTGGGAGGACCGGGAGTGGGAGCGACGAGCGGCTGCACTCCGTATGGCGCTCATGGCGGACAAGGCGAGGATGGAGCACAGGCAGCGGCAGAGGTCAAGCTGGAGTGAGGGCAGGCACGTTAGCAGTCACGTGCACAGAGACGACCCGCCACTGTCCGCAACGACGTCTGACACCACCACATATGCCAGAAAAGATCATCGAGACCCCGTACCCCCTCATAGACTCTGACCCTCATGCGTCCCGCGTAGTGCGGTACTTTAGACCCTCCGACTATGCTGCCTGGGCAGGCGCAACCGCCGCATTCCCTTCTGCACTCTACTTCTGGGGTACCCTCCATACCCATCTTCTGCTCTTCTTTGCCTGATAGTGCCCTCCAGAGATGGCAGATCCTACCAAACAAAGAATGAGGACCGCTCTGCGCCTTGGAGGTTTTCTCGGCTTCGTCGGAGGCTTCTTGCTTGCCTACCAACGTTCCAGCTGTGGGCAAATTTTTGGTGTCGTCCCTATTCACACGAAGACTAAATAACCCCTAGTCCGTTTCTGGGGATGGTCAGAGAACAAACGGGAGGAAGAGTTAGACCTCGCTGAGCTTAGCCAACGCGCCAGAGAAGGTAAACCCTTGTATGGGGAATCGCCTCAACCACTTTGGGTGCAGGGTGCCGCACATCGGAATTCCGCGTTTTCCCAGTTAAAATTTTGTGAGTCCCTTCACTATTATCAGAACTTGAGGGCTAATTTATCACCTAGCTGCACTCCCGATGTTAGTCTTGTATGATTACCGTGAATCCCCGTGACGTCTTTCATTATAGGTTCAACCTCGTCAACCACCCACATCATGGGACAGATCCCGCGAAATACGGTGTTGCATCCACTGAGCGATCCAATCGAGTAGTCTAAAGAACCAAATATCGCTGCTTTTCAGGTGCGAACGGATGCCGTCCTCCTGAGTTGTACATATAGATGTGATGACTCGAAGTGCAAAATAATCGGGTTGGAATGAACTGTTGTAATGCATCGGCGTACTTGAGCCCATGAGTTGTCCACTTTTTCTGGCACTGAGGACTCGCTTGTCTACGCTCAAGATCTCCCTCCTACAGACGAGACAAAGACGAGGCTTACAATGTTTTCTCTCCCAAAGCTGGTTTGAGGCCATCTACCCGAAAGGGGGGGTGTCAAGAACATTGTCTGCACTCGCACTGACTGGTCGTTGTGCACTAAAGGGAATCCTACTCCTGTGCCTTTGCAAACTTTTCCAGAGGACGGCTTTACTCCCTCCATCCAGAGGTGTAAATCCTTGATTACTCCCAATACCAAAGCAATTGCCTTGGTCACACCAAACAATCCAGTGAGTTCCATCCAATACTGTATTCCCTACAATCTTTGAAATTGATCGAGCAGACGGGCGCTACTTATCCACCTTCGTTGAGCTTGCGGCCCACCAACGACTTGCTCTCATAGTCGACGAGACATACCGCGATTTTCTCCCAGCACACCCGCCACATCTCGTATTCAACGGCCCATGGCGCAGTCACTTCATCCACCTCTTCTCTTTTTCCAAATCGTATTGTCTCCCGGGACATCGTCTCGGTGCAATCGCGGCGTCTCCACTGCTGCTAACGCAAGTCAAGACGGTGCTTGACTGTCTCCAAATATGTGCGCCCCGCCCCATACAAATTGCCCTTGCGCAACTGCTTCCAGCCATGCGGCCATTCATTCAGGAGACAGGAACTGCTATCAGAGCTCGTCATGAACTTTTCTAACAGGGACTGCCGAGCAGATGGAAGATCGTTGCGCAAAGAGGTTATTATGCGTTCGTGAAGCATCCATTCATCGGAATATCCTCTTTGGAAGTCTGCAAGAGGCTCGCGACAGAACTTGGAGTGGTCACACTACCTTCCAGCTTCTTCTATGATGAGGCACAAGAAGGATATAACCCTCCGTGGGACAAGAAACGGTGGATCAGATTTTCTGTGGCTAACGTCGATGATGAGAAAGTCAAGAAAGTATGTGACAGATTACTGGAATCTGAGGAGATCTTTGAGTGGGAACTAGACCGAAACTAGATACAGTTAAGCTTGGAGATTACGTCAAGGACTAGGTGTACCATGGCTATTCATCATGAGGAAAAGCAACCCCAATAATGGCTTGTTCGTTGACCATCAAGGTGAGGAAAGCAGATAACGGCCACATGTAATGGGGCCAGAGCGACAGCTTACCAGACGGATGCGGAGCCAATATCGCCGGCGGGGATTGGAACACAAGAGGCGCGAAAGCTGTGAAACAGCCCTGACATGAGCGTCAGTTGGCGAAGAAATAACAAGGGAGATAGAAACTTACCGGTCCAGCCGCCGCCGTACATACTCAGGCTGATGCTCGATTCCCACCCTCATTCTCAATTGGGCTGTGGACGTGGCAAATGGGATTGATATGTCAGAGGGGGATGTTTGAGACTTGACTATCACCCCGGCCCCGTGGGGGCGGGCCTACCGCCGGTGATGTTCCGGTCGTCGTCGTCGTCGCAGGCCTAGAGACTTAAGCTCGCCATCCTTGCAGCCTACCCCTTTCGATCTATACTCACGCGCAAACGGGCTCCGGCCGTCGGCTCACAGGAGTTTTGGCCTTCGAAATCCTGTCCTGCAATGAACGGTTGAAAATATTCCAACGCCCACCGGAAACAATATTCCTTGCAGTACACGAACGATGGTCGGAGAGCCGAGTTAAGGTCGCCCTCTGAGTCAGAAGTGCACCGATATCAGCTCTCGACGACGCGTAAGCCCTTGAACGTGATCGGTAGAAAATGCAAACAAAGTCTGTCCAGAGTCCAGAAGCAAGGGGCAGCGACATTGCGGGACCTGACCCCGCCAGGTTCGATATACCCATCACCTCAACAGCCGAAGGTTCGAAATCCCAAACTCATAAGAAAGAGCGGCCTCGAATCCCTGGATCCTTTCGAGAGATGTACTGGCACCGCAATGTTATCGAGTAATCGACATACACGAGAACCAGCAAAACGATCTCGCCGTTGTCGCAGAATGTACATTGTAGAAGCAGTCGCCAGTTTGGCTTTGGTTTGGCTCTTACCGAAGCCGAGTCGTCGCATCATGTTGTTGGCCCACATGGCAGCGGCACTCGCCTGAGGCTTAGATCATTTGACATTTACCCTTGCCCATCGATTCTCAATGGCAAAGATCTTCTATGCTAGCTCTTCGTACCTCTCTAAGCCAGTATGGCAGCTTCGCTAGTCTTCTCGGCTGGCGACAGTGTCGGAGGTGAGCTTTTTCGTGGCCAGATCAAATAGCTGGACCTTGATGAGGTCCCACGACTGGCGAGAATCGGGCATTGTGACATGACATCAGAGGAGCGCCTTGTTTTGGGTGTACGCCGGGTCCTCGAGGCAGTAACGGACGATGACCTTCTACTTGTTGGTCCTGTAGGGCCTTTCTACATCTCCTTCGAGGTCGTCCTCCTTTCGACACGAAGTCTTTGGGTGTTCTTCGTGGAAGCTTCACCCTAAGCCGCCTGGTGTCTCAGCAGCCACTCGAGGTACTCCTTGTTTTCGGCCTTACGTTGTGAGGCTTCTTCTCGGCAGGTTTTGTGGGGCTAGGTTCGTCGCCTGTAACGATGACCCAGAGTTGCTTAGTTGCAGAATGGCGTGTGTGTGTTCGGACCAGATGGCATGTAGTTCGCTGATTAGCTTCGGGAGGCAATCCAGACGCACATGACCTTCTCACAACCCTCTCGACAGAAACAGAGAATCGGGAAGAAATCGAGCGAGAGGGCGGAAAATTATATAATATGGCAACGAGAGGGAGTCAGGGACAGACACGCCGTCGACAGCTCATCGACTGAGATCATGAATGGATGGAAAACTTTCCCGATTTTATGTGATTCTGGATCGCCGTCATTGTGGTGTCGACCAGTATAAAAGAGGGCCAACGGATTGGGTCCTGCAGACTTGACAACGATGAAGAGTTGGACTGCGCTGGCCCATTTTGCATGCCTTGGGACCGTATGTGCCAGCGCGATTGAAAACCGCGCAACTGGTGGGTACATCCAGAAGGCGCGGGGAGCTGCATCCTTTACCTCCTACAGTGGGTGTGGTTCGGTAGGTAGGTCACCAGGATTACCTGTCTGAGGATAGAATGAGGGCTTACAGATACTTCCAGCATGCGGCAAAACTGCCTCGGGTTATACAGCTGCCATCAACCAGCTATCATTCGGAGCGCCCCCTGGCAAGGGAGCTGGCGACGCATGTGGTCGCTGCTTCTCGCTGACGGGACTTAAAGACCCATATTCGCCTTCCTTTAGGGGGCCGTTCCACACCATTGTCGTGAAAGTGACTGATCTATGGTATGTTCTCCTTCTTTTTATGCGCACGAACAGTGAATGATGAAACCTGCTGTGCGGCAGCCCCATCGCTGGAAACCAAGTAAGCCTCAGTCAGATAGCCTTCCACCCTCGCTGATGATACCTTCCAGGCATGGTGTGACCAAAGGGAAAGTAAACCTAAAAATCAATTTGGGAAACCAGTCCAGTGAGCATAAATCCGTGCGTTGAGGAATGATGAAATAACTCGGAAAAGCTTCGATATTTGCCAGGATACTGGAGGAGCTAAAGCATTCTTCCCATCCGGTCACGGCGCGCTCACTGGAACATTCAAGGAGATGCCTTGCACCGAGTGGGCAGGGACTGACGGGAAGCAACTGTGGAATGGAGGATGTCTTGCTGGAAAAGCAGTGCAACATTGGCCGGCAACTGCTTGCGGGAATAAAGGTGACTGCGTTTCTGCGATGGCAAGATATGGTGTTTAAGGTTATCTTAGGAACAGCACCGTAAAATTGCGGCTCCGAATAGTGGGTGGATGGCGAGAAACAGCGAAAGTTCATAGTAGGCGGTGAAAACGTGGTCACGTGTACCTAACTTTGTAAATACCATGAATGGTTGCACTGCCCCTACTCACTCGACAACACCTTAATCGAGCCGTTTATGAGGTGGGGTGATAAAATCTGTAAAGACGGCGTTCACCCTTACACAGCCGCAGATGTTGGCATTCCCCGCGACCAGGTGGACCAGCGCTCTTACTGCAACCAAACAGTCAAAAAACATGAGAGACAGCCGAGATATTGCGAGTCTCATTGTTCCTCGCCTCTATCTATCAGACTATTCCACTGCCCGTAACGGCGATGAGCTGAAGAGACTTGGCATAACTCATGTAATCTCGGTATTGGATCACGATATAAGCCTGCCCGATTGCATACCAAAATCACACAAAGTCCACATCCAACTGGCAGATCATCCCAATGAAGATCTCTTGACTCGTTTCCCAAAAACGACACAGTTCATCTCAGCTGCACTCGCTGAGAACGATTCCAACAAAGTCCTCGTGAGTCTGAGCGTAATTTCGGAGGACTGATATCCGCTGAAGCGCATACATATACAGGTTCACTGTCTCATGGGTATCAGCCGTAGCGCGACAGTCGTTTGCGCTTACCTCGTTGCAACATCTGATATGCTGGCGACGGAAGCCATCGCACACGCGCAGATCAAGCGTAGAATCGTTTGCCCCAACCTTGGATTTAGAAAACAGTTGGAATTTTATCAGCATCAGCTTGGAAAAGGACCCAAAGAAGCGCGGTCTAGAAAAATAGTTGCCGAGCGAATAAGACAGTTTAATCCTTTATCAAGTGTTTTCGTCCCATGAATGGCACATTTCATCACAGTAAGGAACAGGATGATCATTATCTAGGAGCCAATGGATGTAGCCATTGAGTGATGGATGAGTGCTAAGTAGCAAACAGCGCATTTGTCCCGACCTGACACAAGGAAGACGGTGGCAAAACGATGTCGACCGACCCCGCCCTCGGCCGTATCACCAAGTAGGTAAATCCAACCCCCACTATACATGCAAAGAATTTCCGCTGACGTGTGGAGGGATGGAGGAACGAGACAGCGAGGCAGAGTTGTCGCAGGTCGCAGTAGTACTACCCCTGCGTACCCCACCTGTCATTTCGGTGATCAATTGATCAGTGAGAGTGTGGAATTGGTGTGGAACAGGATAAAAACTTGATTATTGTGCACATCGTCCAACGAGAAGACCTGCCAATCATTCATCACGAAATATAAAATGTGGAACGGATGCCAGGCACTGAGGCCTGCTGAGGGTCATTGCGGATCCTTGGGTCATGACTGGATTTTTGACAACTTGTATGACACGGCCCTAACAAGTCGGCAGAATATGATTCTCGTTTTCATTGGCAGCCCTGTATGGATAAATCATAACTAAATTTTTTTAATTTAACGCACTGATAACACTCAATCACTTTCAGAGTCAACCTTCTGTCCTCCCACCCAGGAAATCGTCTGTTAGCTTGGCTACTTCACCGCACATAACGAGGAGTTGAATTGACTGGGCATAACTGTGTCACATCGGTGCCTGAGCCACGGTGTCAGCCTCCCCGATTGTATACCAGACTCACGGAGACTTCATATTTGATTGGGTGATCGCCTTGATGAAGATCTCTTGCCTCATTTCCCAAAAACAACCAGCTGCTCTCGCAGAAAACGATGCTAACAAGATTCTTGTGTCTGAAGAATTTCTTGGAAGGTCGAATTTCATTATACACGTTCATTACCTCGGGGGTAGCACGAAAGTGGTCTACACTTCTCTTGTCGCAACGTCCGACATACAGGCGTCAGAAGCCATGCGAACGTTTAGATCACGGGTAAAATCGTTGTCCGAAATCTTGCTTTTAGAATGCAGTTAAAAGCTTACGAGGAGCAGGTTGTAAAACGAGAGGGGTCCAGAGGAACAGTTGGGGAGCGATTAAGGTCGAAACTAGGATCAAGTCCTTTGCGATTGTTTAATGAAAGGTGACACTGGTCATTACACATCATAAGGACCAGCCAAACTTACATGAAAGATATAGCAGCATACCCAACGAGGAGACGTACAAAACGCAGAAGTGCACTGAGATGACTAATGCAAGTGGTCCGACCTGATTGTTCTGATTGGGTACAACAGTATTACAGGTCTGGATTCAGATCCAGGTCGAGATCGAAAAACTGCGGGTGTGGCCCACGAAGATCTGGCCTATAGATATTGGCGCCCTGAGGGAGGTGTGCGTCCGTGGGCCGCGGCGAGATTGTCGGTGCTGTTTAGCGAGGTAGGTCAGAGCATAGATAAGGTTGCGGTACCAGCTTACGTCTTCCGACGGAATGAGTCTCTCCAAGAATACCTAGAGGTGCCTCTGCATTGAGGTGCCCTCGACGCATCTTTTCTTCGTTTGGGAACGGGGGAAAGAATAGAGGTGGCGGTGCTTGACCTGGCAAACTGAGGTCTGGCATATTTGGTGGTGCAGACGTGAACGCGCTGATGCTCTGAGCGTAGGCGAGGAGTTCAGGGTACGGTATCGAAGCTAGGGAAGGATTAGATAAAGTTCTTTCCATTGAAAGTGGGAGTGACCCTTCTGAGCATCTTCTATTGCCTTTATTCTCCGTTCGCCTTCTTCAATCATTTCTTCTAACTCTCTCTTGCCCTTCTCCAGCTCGGAAGCGATTTCTCGCCATCGGGCTTCCAGTTCAAGAACTTCACTTTCTAAAGCATCAATTTTTCTCTGCTTTGTTTGGTGTTTATGTGCTAGATTCACCGCAGACGATAGAGCGTTGTCGCACTGTAAGAAGGCCGAGAGAGGAGGTGCGGGTGGGGGTTTTGTTTGGATAGGCGAAAGGGATTGGAAAAGAGTGTGAGCCAGTGCTTGTAGTTCGTTCAACGGTGCCAGTAGGGTTTCGGACATGGAAGAATCTGAGCCCACGGTGAATGATTCCGCTGGTAGTGGTCCTGCCATGATGAGACGAAGGCAAGATGAAGGTTGAACTTGATTAGCGAGAGCTTCGAGACTAAACATTCTTTATTCACACATGTATAGTGACGGAATCGTCATTGCAAATTGTAACACTCTCTGACTGTCCCAATGCCGTTGCAAGCCTCGCTGTCTCGAGGCGGCGAACCACGCGAGGAAGCGCTGTACGAACTGACCGAAGACGGTCAACTACCCACGGAACGCGATAACTCATACGCACAGTACGCGGATGGCACCTCCATCGACTGGTTGCACGAAGAGGCTCTTGAACGTGAAAGAAAGCATCTCCTCCGTTCACGACCTGGTATCCAAGGACTTCTGCTGCCCTTACTGGAATCCTCGCGTCTCTGGCTTGTAGTGATCATGACTGGCCTCGGAATTGGCGTCACTGGCGCCTGGTTGGATGTTCTGGTCAAGTGGTACGTATGTCCTAAGACACTTCCGGGCATAATCAAACGAATCTGCGAATTTTTGGAAGGCTTGGAGACCTCCGCGACGGCCGTTGCAGTTATGGCTTCTTCTATAATCAGGTGGCATGTTGTACTGGTCTAGATCGTGCGCAATTTCCTTGATGTCAACGGATATACTTACATGTTTCAGCCGGAGAACAGTGTCACGAATGGTGGACATGGAGTCAATTTTTCCATATCAAGTCTATATTCGCCCAGTCTCTACTGCAGTGTTTCATCTATGTTGTGCTAGCTGTAAGTAACGTTATTCCATCTTCATCATCCACCTAGAAACCAGTTACATATCAGATCGCCTTTGCCGGAAGTTCTGCAGTCCTCGTAGAGACCTATGCACCATAGTGAGTTCTGTTGTAGGATTCGAGGTCATGTTAACGATCCTTTGGTTAGCGCATTTCACACTGGAAGTAAGAGACGTATCTTGCTCTTTTCCGTTGCTATTTATGGAACTCGATGAACAGTACCGGAAATTAAAGCAGTTTGTTGGCGACAAAATCTTGAGATTAGCAGGCTCATATCTTCGCAGATTCTCGGAGGCTACGTTTTCGAGGCGTTCCTTACTCCTTGGACTCTTCTCGCCAAGGCTCTGGGGTTAGCCCTGGCAGTCGCTTCAGGATTATCTCTTGGGAAAGAGGTTGTTTCATGAAGATTCACTGTAGCACCGAGGAACTGACGGTTCCCAAGGGACCTCTGGTTCATGTTGCATGTTGTATGGCATTCGCACTTTCTCGCCTCTTCAAACAGTTCAGACATAACGAAGGTAACAAACATCATTCTTTGTCTATGTTTTTAACACCGTCCCAGCCCAGAAAAGGCAACTTCTTGCAGCCGCGGCGTCTGCTGGCGTCTCGGTAGCTTTTGGTAGTCCTTTGGGTGGTGTGCTCTTCGGTCTTGAGGGTATGCTATCCCGCCTGCATTTGCTCTTCCCTTTATTTACGCTCCACAGAACTTGACGCTTTTGCGAATGAGACGGATGTTATGTGGAGAGGCTTTGTGGCATCCGCCGTAGCAGCGGTGGGCTTGCAATGGGTGAATCCGTTTGGCACGGCCAAGCTGGTCTTGTTTCAAGTGCGATCTCTCTCTCTGTTCACCACTATGTCCTCTGACATCGTACAGGTCACAAACGCCGTTGATACATGGCGAGCCTTCGAATTGGTAACTATCATCTACCCCCTTACATATGCCATGCGTCATTATGTCCCATCTCAGATCCCATGGCTTGGCCTCGGAGTGATTGGCGTAAGTCAGCACTGCTTCTTTGGGGAATATAAGGGATTTAGGATTGCTCTCAGGGTGTGCTTGGATCCCTTTTAATAAAGCTAAACATCGGGGTCGCATTGTATCGCCGGAACAGTTACATCAACGATTGGCCAGTCCTCGAGGTCGTTTGCGTCAGCGCATTGACTGCAGGATTGAGTTATCTTGTATGCGGTTTTCTTCCTTTATATCCTCTAACGTGACTGTCGAAGGTTGTCTTTACTAGGTCGGTCCTCTGTTGAAATTGCTTGATCAGGAATATAACAATATCCAAGGGTGCAATCGTCCGAATTAGTTGCCAATCTCTTCCAGGAATGTGATTCCGCCAAGGGTGATTATCACGGCCTTTGCAAGTGAGCATCGCCGTATTTTCCTTCACGATTATCTCACTGTATCGTGAATCATAGCCCGACTGCCCTATGGGAGAACGTATTCTTGCTGATTTTGACAGCTATAATCAAGCTCGGGTTGACAGCATGGACCTTCGGCATGATGGTCTCTAAATTGCATTCCTTTGTCCTGATCTAACCCTGTGCTTCAGATACCCGCTGGTATATTTTTACCTACGATAGCTATTGGAGCTTGCCTTGGCCGCGCTGTTGGGTTAATTACGTGAGCACTGACCATGAATTGTTTTTGTGTTATGCTCAAAGGTAGGATAGCCAAGGATTATATCGCAGTTATCCCAAAGCCTGGATATTCTTGTCTTGCCCACCCGATCCATCAGAGCGATGTATATCTCCTGGCTTCTATGCCGTGCTTGGTGCTTCCGCGATGCTGGGAGGTGTAACACGCATGACTAGTAAGGCCTCAAGGTTCCCTCAGTCGCATTCTAACAAATAAAATTTGCAGTTTCCCTAGTCGTCATCGTTTTTGAGGTAAGCTTATGACATCTCGGGCAATGTATCGGCTTGACATCTAGGATGCAAATTAGTTGACAGGCGCTTTATCCCATGTTCTTCCAATAATGATCTGCGTCATGACATCCAAGTGGGTGGGCGATGCTATCGGAAAGAATGGAATCTACTCGGTCTGGATAGCAATGCGCAATTACCCCTGGTTACCTCCGACACACTATCACGACAAGGGCGAGACTGGCGCCAGCATTATGAAATCTTTGGAATTGTTGGTAGTAGTGCAGGACGAGGAATTATCTGTCGCGGAGATGGGTACGTTCGACATCTCGTTTGATGTTCTCCGGAAATTTTGATAAATATTCCCAGACGATTTTTTGGAGAGACATGATTTCAGTGGCTTTCCTGTACTACGGCACAAGAGGCTAGTTGGCTTTACAACAAGAGATAAGTTGAAACGGGTAATTGGTTCGTAACGAAAAAGGCCTATTCCCCCCATTCGCGTCTAATGAGACAAATAGATGGTACGGAGGCATCCGAACGCTCAAAGAAATGCAGTTTTTCCATCCAGGACTCTACACAACCTGGCATACATCGATTAGATGTCTCAAAGTGCTTGGAAGAGGCCATGATACAGCTTCGAAAAGAAGTTCCACTTGAGCTCGTGGTGAACATGTTTCAGAAGCTGGTGTGTTTAAAGACCATCACCATAATTCCCCCCGCCCCTGACATTGACAATCCCCAGAATCTTCGTCGCATCTTGTTCACGCATGCTGGGGAATTGACGGGGATGACAACAAAGACTGACATGGTCTCATTATTGACAGCTGACTTCCCTCAAACGGCTGCGCTGTCACAAAAGCCTTCTCCGTCGAGATAGATCACAAGGCTGCTTTGTTCTCCTTTGCGTAGCAACCACTGTATTTTAGTCCGTAATCACCCATTACAGCCTTGACATATCATACACACACGAACGGAGTGATAGATCCTTCTACTAATGGCCATTGTCCATGTGCAGATAACTCAAGGTTCCTCGTCATCATCGTCCATATAAGCGCCTTCTTCGTCGTCTTCCTCATCCTCATCCTCCTCCATCGCCTCTTTCAACTAACATGCAAGATATTAGCCATGCGCTAGGAGCAATAGCAAGAACGAACCATCTCGACCAACTCGTGACATTCGTTCAAGTGCGCCATCAGTATTCCTTGTCCCTCTGGTATTGTCCCATCTGCTCCGACAAATCTCCCATCTTTACGCATGGAATCGATTTGGAAAAGTGCCAGTTGATACTAGGAATTAAAGGTGTAAGAAGAGAAGAAGATGCGAAGAGGTTAGCTGATCAGCAAACCGATGCTCTCGTGGATGGACAAGAGACTTGGGCACAGAAGGGGAGGGGGGGGGGGGGGGGAGGGGCTTCTATGTGAAGGAGAACACGCACTGGATAAAGGTCACGAGGGTTGAATGGGCCGCCATATTTGAGGACTTCGTTCAGACATTTTTTGACCGTCGACAGCTTGTTGGCCTATGTCCAGATGAGAGGAGCTCTTGCGATTTACGTGGTTGAAAACCCACTACTGGCATCAATTCTTCGGAGACTGGCTCGCTCGATGATAATAGGCGGTAGATGAGGCCATAGCATCGCCTTAACAAGTACAAAAGGACCTACTCGGTTTAGGTTGTAAAAAAATCAGCTTTAGTCAAATCAGAAGCGCCTACATATTGTCCTGGTGGTCGTTCACCCTCAGAATCGACGAACTTGCCTTCAACCCGCATCTTGTCAATTTCCTGCAAACTCAGAGAATAATTGAACAGATCGGTCTCTCTCAAGGTCCATCTATGAGTAAGAACGAGACTCTCGAGCTCAGCGCGTATCTCGCTCAAACGATCATATATCGGTTTGAGTGAAGTCGCTACATGTTTCGAATCGTCGCTAGCCTTGATTTCTTGAGCGATCTCGAAACATTCTTCTAAAAGGGAGGAGCATAGTGCCTGCGAGGCAGGTACAATACCACCTGGACCCAGAAAATTCCCATCGACGCGGGCCCTGTGATAATGAAAGAAGAAATGAGGCAATGAATGTCTACAGTCAGTATTCGCCGCAGAGGATTCGCTCCGAAGGGGGGAAGATAGTAACAGACTTGAGAACAGGTACTCAACGATTCAATCTTTCGGAGCTCCTCCTGAAGTGACTTGAGTTCCGCTTTATGTGATCCTTCTTTGGCGGCGAGTGCTACTAGCTGCCTTCGTATCGTCACAAGTTTCTGGTGGATGGGGACGAGTTCGACGGAAAGAACCGATAGCGATTCTTGTAGCGACCGGACGATTGCGTCTGTATTTTTTTTTCAAGGGTTTTGACTCTGGGATGCAGTAAAAATGGAGCATACCACATTCATTCAATTGCCGTTCTAAAAGTTTGATGAGCGGTTTGGCGTGTTTTCCGCTTTCGGCGTCTTGCTGGATAATGTGGCGCAATTCGTTCAATCGTCGATGAAAGGGCGCGAGGTCGGATTCGTTGTATACTGCAGATTCATTCATGTGGTTCAATATTTGCTGCATAGTGTGGGTGGATGCTCGTGATCAGCAACGACGATGAGAAACGCCCTAAACGGGCTGGAATAGGATTGGGATTGGATGGTCTTTACTAACCCGCATGGAGGCTATCTGACAATATGTGGCAAGCGTGTCCTTTGTCCTGCCGATGGTAAGATAGAACAAGGAGAGTAGACTGAAGACATCGGCAAGTGTGGTGTCTAATCGATTATTGTACGTCGTGTTGTCATCGCGTACGTCATTCAGTTTTGTGACTGAGGTAAACGGAAGTAAGATGCGCAGGACAGCCGAATTACAAGGAACGAACTCTGTTTGACGACGGCCTGATAGAGTGAATTGACATCGGATACCTTGACAAACTCAGCACGGTTTTTCTTAAGCGCTGTGAGTCTATTTCGTATGCTGAAGAAGGCGACCGTGAGTATTTATACACGGCATTGAATAGGGAGGGATACGCACTTGATGACGGCCTCGAGGATGGGCAGTTCTGACCAATGACGACACCTAATATGAGCCAATTGCGACGCGATCGAAGCGATGCCAGTTGTATGTACCTTCTTGCATCACTGTTGTAGTCATGGAGGGTGCTGGAGCGCCTGATGATGGGCGTTGAGTTGAATGGACGTCGTTGCACACGACGTCCGAGTCAAGGACGACCTCAATTGTCAACGTGAATTTGTCGCCACCGACTTCCCACGATCATCCATCCTTCTGTGAAGTATCTCAACAAGTATGTAGTTCTCTGCTTTGCCCCCATGGAAGCCATCAAACAGGTACATTTCCCAGTGGCACATCATCTCTCCTCACATTCACCTCACTGCAGGCTCTGACGACCCTCCGAGTTGAGACGGAGAAGAATGTCGTGCGGAGGAAGGAAGCAGACCTTCAGGCGAGGATTCTCGAAAACAAGCTGCAAAACAGAGACGAGGAAATCGCGAGACTGCAGGAGAGACTTGAATCCACGCGGATATTTATCCGTCTGGCGGACAGGTGGGATGCGATGAGGCGGAAATTGCGAGAACAGGAGGAAAGGTAGGCTGCGTTCTTGTTCTTTCACAGGTGCCAATATTTCGAACAGAATCGCCTTGGCTGAAGGAAGGGCAGAGGAGCTCAAAGAAGTTCTTGTACGGGTCGAGGGGGAAAGCGGGAGCTTGGAAGCTCAATACCTTGTTCGTACAATTCCACCACCTTTTCATGCCACTGGGTATACCGAGGTATCGCGTAGGACATCGATGCTGAACGCAAGACGCTCGAACAACAACTGGATGATTTGTATTAGTATTACGTAACAGATACCATTAAAGAGGCAATAATCTAATCTCCGAAGAGCGAACACTCACTCATTCCAACCTCAACATGGCCGACAGAATTAGAGAGGTAGGTAGCGAACTTTTCAAATTTCACTCACTCACCCCTCCCTGCTGCAGAAAATGTCCCAGCTGCGCACTGAGGCCGACAACGCCATCACCCGCGCTGAGGAGGCCGAGGCAAAGAACAAGAAATACGAACAGCTCCTTCTCGAGAAGGATCAAGAAATCACATCCCTCAACCACAGACTAGGCGTCCTCGACGCAGACTTAGAGAAGGCAGAGGCCAAAGTTTCCGAGTCCAAGGCCGCTCGTGAGGAGGGCGAGCACTCCAAGATGACCAACGAAGGCCTGGTGCGTAAGATCCAGCTGCTGGAAGAGGAGCTAGATGCGGCAGAGAAGAACGTGAAGGAGACCGTCGAGAAGTACGCAGTTCCTCCGCGCCCTGACGCATCTCGTATTTCTCAGTAGTTCACTGATCATTCATCGGATCACCCATTTTGCTTGCGATACAGGCTGCGACAGGTCGATGTCAAGGCAGAACACTTCGAGAGACAGGTGCAGCGCCTCGAACAGGAGCGCGACATATGGGAGAAGAAACACGAGGTGCGTCACTTGTCCTTGTTCCCTGTCATCATACCTGATACCCTCGCGGATTTCTAGGAAGCGCAAGAGAAATATCGTCAATCACAGAAGGAGCTGGCCGATCTGGAAACGAGCATGCAGGATCTGTGATCGTCCTACTCGATCCGCTAGAAATACATATCTCTTACGACAACCTTCCATCTCAACTTCGCCCGTCTTGTTTGCTTCGGATCTGGCTATTCATAAGGACATCATCATTCCAGCACATCTGATGCAAGACTAAGCTCCAACTTTACTTTTACTTCTACCAAAGCTATTATAGAGAGGACTAACGGTGATCATGAGATGATACATACAGACGAGGACGTTTCTTCCTTGGGCGGGTTCCCATCCTCCACGAACTTCAAGGAAACCGAGTTCACACAGTGTCGTTCGTCCGCTGAGCACGACTGTGGTCAACAAGAGGCGACTCAAATCGACTGTAAAAAGTGCCCACTAGGAGTTCTGAAGCCTTCGCCTTTGAAAATATGGCCAAGATGTCCGCCACAAGCCGTGCAAACAATTTCGGTCCTGACTGTTCCAAGAGACGTATCTTCATGTCTGGACACAGCACCTGGAATGGCTGCAGAACGCAAGAATTGAGCATACAAAAACATTGATAAGGATTACCAGGTATTCACCATCGAAGAAGGCGGGCCAACCACAACCACTCTAAGATACAAGTGCATGCACCGTCAACAACATTTCGAAACCCTTGTAGATAGATGTGAACTGACGTCAAATTTGGTAGTGCTCTTGTACAGGGGCGTTCCGCACCCTGCGCAGTCATATATTCCGTAGGCTTTATTCTTTTCGTATTCGCCCGTTCCAGGGCGCTCTGTCCCCTTTTGTCGCAGGATTCTGAACTACATAAATTGATAGTCCAGTTGTTTGATCAGTTGAAGACGAGTCACAGCACGCACTTGCTCAGGCGACAGAATGGCCCTCCATTCCGATTCTGATTTATCGAGGGTGGTCATATTCCTGAATAGCGAAAGTGATGGAGATGGACGAAATATCCTTATAGCAGGCAAGAGGAGAGATGTACTATAAGAAGTCATGACTCGTATTCATTGCTCAGTTGGTCATGTGAACAGGTGCTCATGGCTCAACGTGCAAGCTGAAAAGACCGAAGACAAGTCGCTATTTGCACGCAACAGAGTCTCGAATCCACAACTACATTGGCTATACAAGCTACTATTGAAGTGTGGATCGATCAATTGCAGAGTTGCGGAAACTGGACTTGTCTTGCATCGAATCTGCACGAAGATTCATCAGGCCATATATTGCAAAAACGAAAGCGCTCACCATTATTGCTTTTGTACTCCATGATTGTTGAGGTAGGGAGGTTAAGCACTCTTCTCATGGTGTCCCTTTTCAAGACCGAGGTATCAGTCGTGTGGTCTTTGATTGCACTCCGAGCATACCTAATTTTATCGCGAACCTTCACATCCGCTTCCACTCGATTCCACAAACTGACTATGTCCTCACTCTGCCTGACGCTGATCGTACACCCGCAAATCTCAGGCCAGTCCGTGCCGCTGGCGTCGCTCTTTTCCTCCCAGTTCGCGGCGACTTCGCGGTCGTCCGGGGCGCGACACTCGTCGAACTGGTCGCCTATGATAGCCATGACAAGGTCCTCCCATAAGCGATCGGCGACGCCTTTCCTCAGGCGAATGATCCACTTTCCGCCTGAGAGATTGAGGGGATCTTCCCACACTGGCCGGCGCACGCCTGTATGGAACAAGAGATAGTCTGTGGTGGGTTGCAATGCAGACGGAGGGGCAAGATGGGACCAGAGGGACCAGAATGATTCAACCTGGGGCAGAGGGGTAAGGCGAAGTAGGGTGACTCGGAACAGAAAGACAAACCGAACTAAAGGCGGATATCTTCTTGATGCCGTCTTCATAGCTGATGATTTTGTTACCAGGCGAGCGCTGCTGACGGAACCAAAAGACCCATCTAGAAGGAGAATTAGAGCCAAAAGCGGACATGGCACGATAAAGAGTACGAACATACGTGTTTTTGAGCGGGTGGACAGCTATGGTACCATTGGAGTCAGAGGGGGTGCCAGGGGAGGAATCCTTTGAACGTTCGGCGGTGGTTGTGGCTGAGACCGAGGTTGAAAAATGTTTTGAGGAGGGTAGACGAGAGCGCGGAGGAGCAGGGGGCGGGATTGGCGGGGAGGAGGTGGAGGGACTGTTGGCGAGAAATCGGGACTGGGAGTGGTTCGAAAAGTAGTGGGCCATAGGACGTGAGTCTTACGTAATCCAGCGTCCCGTCCTCCATGAAACTCATGCTCCGTCCAGAATGGCGTCTCTGGCCGCTCTCCTCCTTCCTCGGCCTCCTCGACCTCAAAACAGGCGTCACCATCGCCCTGATATTTGCTGTTTGTATCTTTCAACCCACTTGCACCTCCTCCCAGCTCACCACCCCAACAAGCTCCTTAATAAAGTCGCTGGCGTCTATGGCCTGATCGCTATGCTGACCGGCGCTGGCGGAACGTTTGCTCAGCTCAGTCTCTACATATACTCCGCCATTGCTCTCGTTGGCCTAGTCTGGGGTTTGCGCGTGGTCAGAGAGGTGGGCCTTATCAACCCCCATGCCTTTCACCAACCGTGACATTTTGCATCAGGAGGACGCAAAGCAAACACTTTACTTTGCCCATCTGTTCTTTGCGGACCACATATTCTCTACCTCGTGGACCGTGTTTTTTGCCGTCGTATGGTGGGTATACACCCCCCACGACGGCCGTCGAACCGCCAATTCCGAGGCACAGCGGGCCATGATGGATGGTCCCAACTCCAACACGACCCACCTCACCCCAGCAGAGCGTGAAGCCGCAGCCATGGCCATATGGAACCACGAGAAGGGCACAGCGGCCACCATCATCGTCGTGTCGTGGCTGTTCAAGGTGCCTCACTCAAGTAACAAATCCTCTTTCAAGCCAACACTGACGCGTTCCCAGATTTATTTCGCTCTCCTTCTGTACTCGTACGCCTCACATCTCCGAATGGGATCGTATCGCTCGCTCCCCATGTCTCGGCCATACACCACCACGAGTAATCACACGTACGAGAATACAGCGTTGCCAGAAGAGGAAGACGAGGAGATTGAAGATTTCTACCGCGTTCCTGTCCGTGGACATCGCAGCGGTAAAGGCTCTATCTCCGCCATCGCGGATCTCATCAACGCCCCCGGACGGCCTCAAAAGCCCAGGAGCCGGACCTCGACCAGCAGCAGGTCTGCATCATGGAATAGGGACGGCAGGATCAGAGATGAGGTGTTGTTTGACGACAATGAATCGACCGCGTATGCTTCCAGTTCACGGGGCCACTCCATGGCAGGAACTGAAGAGAGTACGCCGGTCAACACGGACGACGAACGCACAAATAAAATTCGCTATTAATCCCCTCTATTCCTTTCGTCATGTTATCGTCGTTCCTTTGAGGCATTATACTCATTAATACCTAGTATTATACGCTTTTGCTGTACCACGGAATAAAAAGACTCTGACCAGCACACATTAGCTTTGGGTGTCCCATAGGCTAGAAGATGGCTTCCATTTTGCCGTCGAGCTGGGCGTCGAGGACACAGTCAGTTGCCGTGGTCCGTTGGAAGGCGCATGCGCTTCAGCCTCCTGTCGCCATTTCCGTGCAAGAGGGTTGAGGATGAGGGCTGCAACAACGATGGCGCCGTCCATTACCTGTGGCAAGATGCCTCAGAATGAATGCCCAATCGGAACAAATTTGAGATAGGCCCACGATTACAAGCGTGTATACAATGAAAGCAAGAATGTCAAACTTGGGTCGAAAGACGAGCGACAGATCGGAAAATATAGCGCCAAGGATGTCGATCGAGAGAAAGAGAATTGAGATGCCTACGACCTCCTTGTGCTTGACGATTTCCCAGTATTGAGGGAGGAGGCCGCAGGCGACGCGAAGGCGCCGATGAATTGGATCGCGTGGTGATTCATCGACGGGCGGATGGCGAATACGAGGCCAGCTTCCAATGCTCCGATCATGAGCACCAAGTTGCCTGCCATGATTATGGCCGTATATAGTGATTTCTTCTTGTCATAATACATGCACTGGAGGGCTGGAGGTAAAATCTCCGCCTGTTCGGCAACCACCAGAGCGATTTACCTGGCCCCATGATACAAAAGCCAAGAAACCAAATAATAATTGTGGTTGCAGGATCAGAGGGGTATTCAGACGCTGAACGATTGCATAAGCTCCTAAGAAGAGGGAGGACGTTCCCCAAATTAACCTGTCGAATCGGTCAGATAATCCGCACGTCCAGAGAGGTTTTTTAAGGGACGCACACGAGCCAAGGAGAAAGGCCTGTGGTTGATTTCTCCCGCCAGCTTTTCCATACCTGCGGGATCAACTGTCCCGTCCACAAAATGGTCCCTAGACATGGTCAGCAGATTGGATACATTATTGGCTGTGTTCGGAGTGTACCCATCGTCCCCAGCACGTTTTCAGCGATAGGGTTCGCTGGCATCAAGTTCCAAGGATAAGGGAGGGGCGGTGATGGAGGGACTCATGGAGAGAGTCCAACTTGAAGGATGCTGACTCCACGCTCCAGTGACCCGCCCTTCCCATTGAAAAGGAAGGTCAAACCCGCGGGGGGGTGGGGAGGGGGGCGAGGCCGTGAATTCAATGGTCCGAGTCGAGTAAGCCGGTGCTTCCCTCTGCTTCCCCTCCAACAACAGCCTCAACGTCAAGCTCAGCTTACAAGGAAGGAAACAGAGTGTCAAATTTTGGATATAGAAATATCGATACATTTCATCCTCGTAGATTGTACAATGTTTTGCCATAATAGAAGCCCGCCGCAGTGGAAGTGGCAGCAAGCATAGCAGGAACCGGACCTTTCTTGACGCGGGGGAGAGAAGATAGTAGCAAGAGGGCAGATGCGCCTGTAAGGAGTCAAACGAGGTATCACGGGATTGAGGAAGACGAGTTACTGACCGAATGCGCCTTCTAAACCGTTGGCTGTGCCTTTGCGGATGGCATCTGCACTCCAGAGGTACAATGCGCCGACGCTGCACAGGTTTCGTAAATAAAGGGTAAGATGAGGTTGGCAGTCATATACCTTACTCCAGCAACGAGCGAGGGGATGGAGCGGGTCCTGGTAAAACCGGTGACACCACCGACGATGCAAAGACCGCCCATGAGATATGCAGGGTAAGCAGACTGGGAAAATGCGAGGTTAGCTAGGGCACCCTACTTATCGATGTGCGAACCATTAGAGTGAGAGTTGGGCTTGCACGTGAGTTCACGATTGATGGCACCCTCGAAGACTCTTGTGCACGTTGACGACGACATCTTGTCGCTTCTTGTCGATCGGTTCCTCGGTTTCAGCTCCCCGGACACATTGCGCTACTCCGCGACGTACGGTGGCTCCGCAACAATCGTATCGAATTCTATCCTTCCTCCCCATATACGGTTTGTGTATATATAACGTTCTCTCCATCCTCAACCAGCACACACGCGGCTCTCCTTCATCCAAGTCCAGTGGAGATCTACCCACATCAAGTCTCTCCATGCTCTTGCTTGCCTGCCTTGCCAAGGGTCCCATTTCATCGCCTCTTTGGCGACCTCATCACCATCCCTCTCTTGACTACCATCTTCTTCACCCACGGCGCCCTCGATCTCTTTCCGGTTTCCAACGCTTTTCAATCAGGCAACATGAGGGAACATCCCTCTCGTCTGCACCAGAGCTGAAACGTCTGTCATCAATTTAATGCGCTGCCAATGTTGTTTTTGCCTGCCGCGCTACACTCAACCATCTGGACCTTCCAGGAGAATATTGTTCCGCCTGCACCTCTGGAAAAGCATATTTTTTGCGGCGAGAACTCTGATCCTGCACGGTTATTCCCCTCTTGACGGAGAGATGTTTCCAATATGGATGGTCCCCCGTTCCATAGGTATGAGGGCTTTTTTTTCGCTTTCGTGGATCTTAAAGCCCCGCGTGCAGGGGTAACTGACGGAAGATGTTGGATGCATAGACGGTCGAGAGCTTGTTCGTGCTGTGGAGGATGCGAAATGGAGAGCCCTATCTTCACACCCTCAAGGTACTATGCCGGCTTCGCGTAATCGGAGCGCGCCGCTGTCGATATCCAAGGATGTACCATACGAACATGCTGAAATAGGATCCTTGTTGGACAGACAGATTGGGTCTGCTCTGAAATTGCGGATGCCGTTGCCGTTTGTAAGAATATGATTGACATGGACTGACTGCCACGCGTGGCTGTAGAGTATAAATTCACAAGCCTGATCTTACAGAATACGAAGAATCTCATAGGGAGTTTGGGTTCTCGTAATATACTTTTGCAAACATGGTGAAGAAATATAGGAATCACGACAACCTGCGCATACGATCAGGTGAATGCAGGCAAAGATAACCGGTACATCATGTCCTTCCCCTTTTCCGTTTCGGTTCTGGCTCCTCCGAGTCATCATCAGCGGTATCTTTATCCACACTCTGAGCAATGGCGCGTTGAACGACAGTATCCCACATAGTATCGTTGATGCTTTTCGCTTTCGCCAATTGTTCTCGCAGTCGTAACACCTCGGCTTCAAGATCGCCAACCTTCGACTGAAGAGAAACACTATCTGTGCTGGATCCAGAAGCGTTCGCTGACGGTTTGACAAAGAAAGCATGGTCTTGAAGAAACTCTTCTCTGTCATAGTTGATTGAAAAATTTTCATGAGTCTTACAGGTTCTTGTGAGCCAGCAGATTACCCTGTTGCTATACAACACACTTACACTGCCCTGAGGGGGTAAGAGTATCGTGACTTCGTGGGCCTCTCTTGTTTTTGGATCTTTCATCCGTTGAAAAGGTGCCACAGGTTTGACTGGAATGATGTCCTTGAGGTCCGCCGAACTACCCACGACAAGGCTGAGGTCAAAGTGGCCAATCAAATCGGGAGGCTTCAGCATCGTAGCAAGGTATGTTATGGCGAGGCCCTTGTGCGTGGAGATGGTACGGAGGTGTTGATGTGAGGCTATGTCGTACAAATGGATCAACCCCGTTTCGGTGCCAACAAGAAGTAATGATGATGTGAAAGAGATTGATATGGCTGTGATGGGTTGTCTGCGGCCGAGTTAGTATTACTGTTCATGAGTTTTGGGAAAACTTACCCGATAGATATCAATCGTTTTTTTGGCGTCGCGCTGTCTTCTTCTCCGACACGAACTATATCATTGATACCGGAACCACCGATGGCTTCGGTGAACTGGCTTCCTGATTTTGTCTCGCGTTGTCGGAAGAGGTTCATCTGATGAATATCGCCATCCGCAGAAGCAGCAAAGAAAACGCGTTCGGTGAGGTCCCATGCTAGACATGATGTTGGTCGAGGGAATTGGAATGTCGTGAGGAGACTTCGAGAAGAAAGGTCCCAAAGCTTCAAAGTACCGATTCAGTAAGCTAAATATATGAAAACACGAGGGTAACGAACCTTGACAGAATGGTCGATGGACGAGGTAAGCACGCGACATCTGGGGAAGGGGCCAGCACCGCAAGCCACATCAGTTACAGGGAGGGTATGATCGGATAGCATGCAGTGTGGCGTGGGGTGATCGTTCTGTGCGTCGTCGTCCACTAATCTGCAAAGGGATCAGCGTATTAGGAGCACCAATCGTTTCGGGAGGCCATATTGACCTAGACACATTCCAGACGCTGACGCCGGAATCTTCCGAGCCTGAAATGAAAGCAGCACCGTCAGGCGTGAAGCGGAGGACCGTTATTTGTCGGTAGTGAGCATCCCATGCATTGTACAAGATACCAGACGCGACCTGATGATTCTGAGCAGGCGGGTTTGGTACGGAGATCAAGTATTTACCTCCCAGAGGTATATCCGACCTTGTGCGGTACCCCCCGCACAGAAGGCGCCCCGTGGATCCGTCGCGATGCAGGTGAGCTTTTCTGCAAGCACAGTTTTCAAAGCGATTTGATCCTACAGCTGTGTGAGCGTGAAAGACGTGTCCTGGTCGGGGCGTGGAACCTTTTGAAAGTTATAAACGTTGAGAATTGATTTATCCGGCTGGCCAGCAAGCATGAAGCCGCCCTGTCCGTTTCCGGACTCGACGAGAGCGGTGCAATGGGGAGCAGCATTCGTCTGTTTGAAAGTAGCGAGGATGGAGGATGTCTGGATGTCATGGAGAAAGATTGCGCCAGGACCAGTGCCTGCAGAAGTCGGGGCGGTTGCGCAGACGATGTTTTCCTGCAGATGCATTGTGACTATTCAGTGCAAGACTGAGAGGCAAAGCCAAGTTCAGATTCCATTGAAGCACCGTAATTACAAACCAATTACCCATATGCTATCTACGAGTACTTACAGCACTTCCGGTCCAGGTTACTTGATCAGCAATTCTAGTCAAGGGAGACACATTATATCTCCAACATATACTCTCGAACCTCTTCCCCCATTTCCAGCAC
Source organism: Entoloma clypeatum (assembly GCA_963565915.1). Taxonomy (NCBI): domain Eukaryota; kingdom Fungi; phylum Basidiomycota; class Agaricomycetes; order Agaricales; family Entolomataceae; genus Entoloma; species Entoloma clypeatum. The sequence continues at coordinate 2,636,706 of OY751488.1, read as the reverse complement.
AAGAGTCAGTGTCTTTTACAATAACACCGTCTGTAAATCCCCATGAAGATTGCAGTGCACCAACAAAGATTCTTTTCTGAGGTTCTGCTCTGCCCACTGATGCTTCAACCTCATCGTCAGCTTCACCGCCAGCCTCTGCTAGCTCCAGCTCGGCTTGTTCAGCTGAGACCCGGTGTTCTTTGTATTCCTTCCAGATAGTTGGTAGGCGATTTGATGTGGCAAATGAATAACCTGTCTGGTTGAAATCGGTAAGAGCATTCCTTCCTTTTCCAGTCGGTGGATAATCTTGAAGGGATGTTCCATGCTCATCTCGAGGGTCCCATATTACCACAGTATCGGCTGCACCTTGGACACAAATGCCATATCGGGCATTGTAGAAATGTCCTCCAGCCTGAGGACCCAAATTGCGAGCGACAGTCAGAGATATAGCCCATCGGTGTGGCATCCACTCTTTGTGCACACCACTGGAAATGATTAGAGATTGTTTGCTAGTACTTATGAGACAGTTGGGTTGCAACCCACCGGGCATAATTTGCTGCTATAAACCCTTGTGGAGGAGCAGCTTCTGCCTTCTCTAGCACAAACTGGTGGCCCTCGAAGTCCAGCTCAATCCTCTCATTGGACATGCCTGCCAGTACTTCTTCACCCATGCGGGTAATTCCTGTCGTTTCAATCCATTGAACAATGTCAGCAATAACAAAACCAGGCAGCTTCTTTTTGAAAAGCATCCAAATGAGGGCAAAGGCATGTGCAGCCTTGTGATTGAGCAGTGTTGCCTCATCTTGCGACAATGACTTGGGTAGGTTTCGCACCCAATGAAACGCTGGCTGACTGCGGGCCCCTGCACTGTATCCTATCTGCACCAACTTGCCAGAGTCTTCAAGCTGGAATACATCAGCCCGGGTACCAGAAAATGAGATCATAAGTACTTACCCGAATACTTTTGTGTGGATTAACATTCTTTCTCGCAATGAGGTCAAGTGAGTGGAGTAGATCAGGATGGCCGGTAAAATGGCGATAGACAGCCATCACAAATGCTCCAGCTTCATTGACAATGACGACACTTTCTTCAGGAGCAATGTCGATCTTGATGTCATCAGGTTGGATTCGGTGTATTGGGCACCGCCTATTGCGCTTGTCTGCGAGTTTCTCTGTTGCAAGGGTTGCTCGCCATTTATCATAGACTGGGTCTTCATCCACAATCCAAGATCCTTTTGGTAGGCAAGGCTGTGCAAGCCGAGAGGCAGTCTTTTTCGGTAAGTTTTGGTAGAATTCTTCTGCTTTCTCTGGTGACCAATCAAGACCAATGTGGTGAAGGAACCGGCGGTGCCAATTGCGATCGATGAGCTTCTGATTTTTTCAAAGCCGGAGTGCGAAATCGATGGAAGGGTATGTAGTAATATTGTCCTCTTTTCACCATACCAACTAGTGAGAGTTGAAAATAAGCCATCTTTGCCAGGACGAAAGTCAGGAAGGGCTTGAGTAAATTTTGCCTGCAGCAGAGTCTCAACAAATGCTCGGCTTTCTGGTGTCCTTGTCAATGCTATGCATCCCAAGATGCTGCCATCTTCTTCAATGGCTTTGAACAGTCGCATTAAATCATCTTTGCGTGGCTTCACCATGGGTCAGACAGTGTTTGAGCTTGAATGTTGCGAAAGATGTTGTGACTGGTGGTCACTGTGGCGAAAGAGTAATGTAGTAACAGTTTCGACACACGAAGAGATCACCCGAGAGACTGTTTTAAGTGCTCGGATTTCTGAAGCCTCTAGAGTACAAAATACAGGCTTTTATACTACAAGATGCTCCCATGTGAATACGACATAAGGTACGAAGTCTTCCGATAAATGTTCATGAAGAGGATAGAAAAGTCCTATAGATCATTCATACCAGTGGAGTTGCATTCCATGCAAGACACGGTCGGGATGGATCGAGAGTTGAATAGAATGGTGAGGTGATAGGTGATATCGGGGATGTAACGAGGGACGAGGCGATTGAGACGAGGAACGAGAGATAACGAATTGGAAATGTGTGGGCGAGGTTGAACTGGAGGGGCGACGAGGTCACACTTCCGTTACATACGCCCTCCGAGGATTGCCTGCAATTCTCTAATCCGACACGGGGTGCTCCTCAACCTTCTCGCCGTCGTCAAGAGCCGAGTTAGAACCGTCCTCCGCATCCTGATAGTCGACAAACTCATCGGCGCCCCGGCCCCGGCCATCCCCTTCGTCAACATCATCAGGATCAACCTCCATAGGCAAAGAAGGCGCGAGAGCAGAGCTGGAGGAGGTAGACGCAATGGGAGTGGAGGCGCGTTCCTTGACCTTGCGAGACTTTCCGAAACGACGCTTCTTCGCTGCGGAAGCGAACCCAGGCCCACCGCCTCCAAAAATAGGTCCCTCAACCAGGTCCCTCTTCTTCTTGTCCGCCCTACGCCCCGCTGCCTCCCTGGAAAAACGCACAGAGCGCTCCGCCTGCTGACGTATGAGGTCCTGGTAGAACTGTCCATCTTCCGGTTCCAGCACCACATAGCCCTGGCTCTCGAGACCAAATTTCATAACTGCAGCGGGCAAGATCTGGTGGTCCTGGACCTTGTAGTGCTCGGCGGAAGGGCACTTTGTGTCGCCCCAAAGGAGGCCGGCACCCTCGGCATAAGTGAACTTCTCCGAAACGCTAGGTTCGCTGTTGAACATCTTGGCAAACTCGATATAGCCTACTGGCATGTCGCGTACCATCCGGCCCTTTTCACGAACTCGTGCGTCATATGCGATATAGCCGCGAAGTTGCCCGGCGTGGACACCCATAGTGACATCGCGGTCGACAGGGTCGCTGAGTACAAACCAGAACTGCCCGTGACGGTCGAGGCAGGGATGGTCAGCCATAGCGTGGAGAGTGGGTGGTGGTTTGACTTCGCGGTAGATGGTCTTGGAAGGATAACTGGGTGACAGAAAGCAACGAGAGGGTCGAACGAGTTTGGGGCAAGGCGTAGCGGGTCGAGGAGGGAGCCTAGCAGGCCGAGAAAGGGGTCGAGTGGGTTGCGCAAAAGAAACGGAAGGACGAGGAGGAGGTAATGTGTGTCGAATATGATAGGAAGGTCGTGCCGGACGACGATATGGGACGAAAGGGAAATCAATGTAACTGCCGTTGGGCAACTGAGTATGTCTCCCTTTTAAGCTCGTCCGGGCCTCCTGTCCAGTGGACACCACGAGCTCCCCATCAGCCGCAACGAAGTCCAGAACGGCTGAATAGAGTCCAACATCATCAGGCAAAACCTCAGTTCCCTTCGGCAATTTCCAAATGCCCTTGACACCCAACAATTCAAAGTATGCTGAGAGCGCGTTAAGATGCGAGATTTTGTCATAGGGTAGCCAAGTAATATCCCCCGACTTCCAAAGGAGCTTGAAAATGGAATCTGTACCCCTTCCAGAATGGCCAAGAATTCGATCAACTGCCCATTCAGACTCAGCGCCAACGATGTCATTGCCCAATTGAGTATCAAGGCGTCCTGGAAATAATCGATCATCGTTTGGAACGTGAATCCTTAACAACGACGCGTGGAACACATCGTGAACTCCGCGCTTCCTCAGATTTGACGGTAAGTCTAGTTGAAATGACTGATTCCCAAAGTCTTTCAAGACTCTGTAAGGCCCAATAAACTTCGGCACAAGTTTCCTAGCAAGTCCCTTCTCAAACTTCAGATTCTTCGTTGATAAGTAAACCAAGTCATCGACGGAAAATGGAACGGGCCTACGCCTTCTATTGGCAGTCCGAACCTGTTTCACACGTGCAACCAAGATACTGTCATGGGCCGCCATCAATGCAAGTTTCCGACGCAACGCGAAGTTACGAACGCCAGGAAATTCAGTTTGCCGAGCCGAGTTCCATATCATTGAGCGTGGCATGGACCCAGTGTTCAGGAAAAAAGGCGGGTAACCAGTGCTCTCGGACCGCACGCTGTTGATAGCAAATTCAATAGCTGGCAGCTTCTCCACCCAATCCTTCTGCTTCGGGCCGATGCACTGCCTCAACATTTGTGTCACAGTACGATTTGCACGCTCAGTGGATCCGTCTGTCTCAGGATGGTAAGCACTAGACATTCGCAGTTTTGTACCAATCAAAAGATGGAGTTTTTGCCAAAATACACTCGTGAATAGTACATCCCTGTCACTAACAATGGACTTCGGTAAGCCATGCAGCTTATAGACATGCTCAAAGACTAATTCGGCCATCTGCTTTGCAGTATATGTGATCCGACTTGGTATCAAATGAACCATGGCAGACATCAGACAAATGACAACTGTAATTGAGTCAAAGGTGCCATCCCTGTTGCTTGACTCAGGTAACGGCCCAACAAAATCGATCCCAATAGATTCCCAAGGTTTACCAGGAACATCGAGTGGATTGAGAAGACCATAGGGCTTCTGATTAGAAGGTTTGCTCCGTCTACAAGTCATGCATGTCTCGCAAAAGGTGAAAGTATCGGAAACCATGTCTTTCCACAGGCTAGAGTCTTGGTAACACCCAAGTGGGCCAACAATGAATGAGCTTCGGAGATGACAATCTCACGAATATTACGCCCCTTCACGTAGACTTTTGGGATACACAGAATACGATCCTCATGTACCTTCATGTACACAAGGCCATCCTCGATCTCAAAGTTTCGAAAAGCTTTTGGAAACTCCACAATTCCTTTGAAGAAAGCATCACCCCCGTACTTGTGACGAATCTCACTCAGTAAGTCTACACCCTCATCGAATATTGCCGCAACAAGGGGCTGTAAAGGCTCGGATTCAACCGCGGCCTGTGGAGCTTTTGGATCTTCAGGGTTATCAACAGTGGGTTGCCGATTTACGCCCTCCACAAGGTGTCGTGGACCCTTGATGTGAACCTGACCCTTCATCCGTGCAGCAAATTCCTTGGACGTCTCAGGCCGTCCAGTTTCGGCCGGCGGTAACTCCTGCTTTTGGCGTGGTAGGCCTATTCCAACTGCCATTGCCTCTATACCCGCGAGCACAGGAACTGTGATGTCGTGGTGAAGCTTCGGATCCTCATTCACAACATCATGATAGGTGTATTCAGAAGGTGCACGAACCGTTCCAAGTGACTCATTTGAATATATACGGGATAGAGCATCAGCTAAGACATTCTCAACCCCAGGAATATATACAACCTCAAAATCGAATTCTCCGATTTTTTCCATCCAACGTGCCTGTCGCCCTGACAGGTTCTTCTGATTCAAAAGATGAGTCAACCCCTTGTGATCAGTGATCCACTTGAACCTGACTCCCTGCAGGATGTCACGATGGCGTAACATAGACTCAACGCCAGCCAACATCTCAATCTCGTGCACAGGATAGTTCTGCTGAGCAGGACCCAATTTTGCTGAATAAAATGCAGCCACCTTCGCGGTTTTCCAATCTGGCCCCTGCGCCACGACGCCTGAGACTCCCGTTGCCGATCCATCAGTGATCAGGTACACAGGATCTTGATCAAGTCCATACTTAAGTGGTACACGCCAATGACCACGACCTTCATCAATGAGATGTTTAATGTCCGCGAATGCGCGTTGATGAATGTACTCCCAACGAAATGGCACAGTATCACCCGTTAACTGATGAAGAATTCCCATAGAAGTTCGTGCATTCGGAACATTGTCTGCTAGATAACCAACAGCACCCAAAAATCCACGAAGAAGATCCCGATTAGTCGGGACTTTCCAGTTCATGACAGTGTCAACCTTTGCAGGATCCATACGGATGCCATTGCGACCGACAATATGCCCCAAGAGTTTCAATTCCTTCGCGAGAAAGTGAATTTTATCAGGATTAAGGTAAAACTTCTCCCGTGCCAGAATATCAAGAACAATCTTAACATGCTTGACATGCTCCTCAAGAGTCTGAGAGTAAATTACAATGTCGTCAAGGTAGACATCCATGAAGACACCCAGGTAAGGAGAGAAAAGGTGGTTCATTAGGGCCTGAAACGTAGCAGGACCATTGCAATGACCTATCTGTATGACATGACTGACCATATTGCCATCAGGTGTGGTAACAGCCGTTCGTTCCACATGTGCAGGCTCAATGCGAACCTGCTCAAACCCCTGTGCCTGGTCAAGCATTGAGATCCACTTGCCTGAGGCCACACGAGAGAAGATTCCCTGTTGATCAGGCAATGGTGAGGCCATCTTCACTGTATTGGCATTACGTGCCCTAAGGTCTACCACAGTACGTAACTCAGGTGGGCGACCACCCTTTTGTGGCTTAGGAATTAGCAACATAGGTACAGTGTTCTTGGATGTTGTGATCCTCCAACGCCCTGTCTGAACATATGCCTCTTTCTTCTTACGCCACTGCTCGCGAAATGCTTCAGGACACTTTGACGGCCGCCAAGGATAGATCTTCGTTTCATCAATCAAGGGTATCATATGATTAATGGCACGAAATGGAGGCAAAGGTGTGTCCTCGGGCTTTTTGCACAACGGCTTTGCATAATCCAGCAATTCTTGCCGAATCCTATCCACGTCAGCCTCGACAATGCTGACTGCACGAGCAGCAATCTTCGTAACTCCATCACCCATAATTGGCAAGGAGTCTGTACTTCCAACAACAACACGCGCGGGGTTCATGCCTATCAGCACACTATGTTGAAAGAGCCATGGAGTGCCTAGTATCAAGTCATAGCTGCCCAGGTTCACGACATCAAACTGTCGGTCTTCCTTTATACCTTGGTACTCAATACTAACTGTCGCGCTGCAGTTCACTTTCGAGCGCGATCCCTGCACTGCCAAATTAAGGTTCAACGGTTTAGCGAGTGCAACTCGACGAACCTTCAACTGGTCAGCTAATGTCGAAGACATAAAGTCTGCAACTGAGCCCGAATCCAACAGTGCACGCGCTGGGTAGCCGTTCACTTTGATGACAATAACCACTGGTCGAGGGACGAGACGTGTAAAATCCCGTGGAATGGCACTGTTTCTCTGCAAGCCAGCATACGACCCACGTGGCACCTGTACACCAAAGACATCTAAACTGTCCACCTCCTGGAGCTCGTCATCAGAGCCTACACCATCCAACCAGCCTGTTACCCGGGACATACCACCTGGGCTCTCGACCGTAAATGCAGCAACAGCCTCACGTCGCAACTCATGTGCACGCCCTTCATGTGTATGCATACTCGGGCCGCGTGGCTCATAGCATGGTGTTGGCGTGGCAGACGCAACGTGGACTGCAACATCGGTAGCAGATGCCACTGAACTTTCACCATCAAGGTCGGTCACACCGCTACGTGTGCTGGATGCCTTACTGGCATCATCGGCATGCGCGTCTGCCTCAGGCGGGTCTCCAAGACCATGGTCAAGACCCTGGCCACCATCGTCCGCAGCTGTCCCATCATCGCCCTTGTGGAATTCAGCATCCATGTGATAAATGATTTTTGAGTACCACCGACGAAGATCAAACAAAGGGTTCTCCATGAGGCTCATACTCAAACTAGTACGTAAATGTTCTCGTTTCAGATAGCGGCGATGATCAACAACCCTCAGGGTACCTCCGTCGCCATGCTCCAAGGTGAACCGTTTATCATATAAGCTCTTGTCCCAGAGATGGTCAGATGAATAAGGTGCGCCACGTTGCAGCTCCTCGCAGATCCAGTCCTCCATGTAATCCCCTAGGGTATGTTCCCCAAACCGTGGGTGGAGGTGTAGGCCTGCTGTTCCACCACCAGTCTCGCGAAGACGGTGCCTTGCATACCAGAGTGATGCGACACAATCAGGATCGTGCACAAGGGTGGCAGGGATACGTGTCTCTTGTAATAGCAAGGTATCCCATATTACATAGTACTCCGATGAGGACTGACGAACAGTGAAGCGAAGTTCACACTCCTGCCCCACAGGATCTCCAGGATACGGCCCCTCTCGTTCCAGCATTCGTGCGACAGCTAAAGCCCGCCAGTCGCCAACACAGTGCCAGCCCCGTCGTGCTGGGAATTTTCCGTCAAGAGCACAATCTTCACAGCCATCCCAACAAGGTTCCATCCCTAGTTCAGGCTGTGGACCATCACCCCAGTTGCTCAGTTGATCACGAAACCATGAAATGAAGTCAAACCGACTGTCCCGAACGCGACCCCGTTCAATCAAGAGAACACGTCGAGTTTCATGACCCCGAATCCAAAATCGCGCGCCATCATCGTGGCTCATGACAGACCAGTCGCGATCCTTCACTCCATCATCGTCTGGAAACTCACCGAGGCCTTCCTGCAATGCAGCAGCAAGCCCTAGCGACAAAACCGGCCCCATGCGAGGAGAACTCTCCCACCTATTACCCGGCTCCAGGGTTGTATCCGAACGCAAAGCACACCGATCCGCATACCACAGAGGGAGGTTAAACCCAGGGTCAAGCAATAGGTGCGTGCTGACTATTTCAGGACCAACCAGGGGATGCTCAAAGTCCGTGACAGCGTGCAATCCGCCATCGACCTCAACAACCTCAAAACGAATTTCGTCTGGATGTAGACAAGGCTCTCCGTCCATGGGATAGGGCTCCATTATGTTCAAGACCTGCATCGCACGTTGTGCCACAAAGTCCCCATTGCATGGGCGTCGAGTCACCGTCGGGTCGATCTCCCACCTCATGGGTCCCTCTGTTTGGAAGTGCATCATCCCAACATATAGTCCATCGTCCAATGTTTCAGTTGTCGCGGCCAAGTCACGCAAACGGTCGAGTTCCCCTTCATCAAACTCAATATTATTGGATGAAAGACCAGGAGGCTTACCCCCACGTCCTGTCTTAACGGAATTACCCCGAGGGCAGTTCCGAGAGAGATGACCTGTCTCTCTACACCGGAAACACTTCCCCTGCGAGAGGAGCTCATTTCGTTCTGCTTTACTCAACGAAGGTGCGTCCCGCCCTCCAGGCTTCCGACCATCATTGTGTTGAGGCGGACGTGTTTGACCTGCAGTATGAGCCTTATTTGAACCCCCATTGGTGTTCCCCGGTCTTCCAGCACCAGAAGCATTATGGTGAGGAGTTGACTGACTCGACAGATGGTTCTGGGTCCCGCGTTGCCCGCCGTTTGACAAGCCTTGACCATTCGGCCAACGGGAGCGTCGGAACCGTCCCAACCCACGGTCCCCACTGTCGCCACCAACACTTTCAGAGATCTCAATGATTTCAGCAGTAGACTTCACTTCTTCCCAAGTCGAAACCTCGGGGTTCAAACCATCACGCCAGAGGCCCTTTTGAATAGCTGGTCGTAAGCCATTCCACAGCTTGATGACCTTCTCCCGCTCATCCACGGTACCAATCATATTGTAGAGCTCCTCAAGTTCATGGCAGTAATCCGAGACTGCTTTTTCATGTTGAAATGCGCGACGTAGACGTTCACGCTGCTTCATGCGATAGTTTATTGGAAAACAGTAGTTAAACAACTCTTCGAAGAAAGATTGCATGTCCCATTTATACACATTAAGTGCTACCTTCTGTGTATAGAAGTCGTAGACTCTGCCCTTTAAGTAATAGGACAACACAAACACACGACGGTCCTTAGCGACCTTGCCTGTTCGCACATAGTCCGATCCTTCAGTGACGAACCGGTGATAGGCTCGTGCATCTGCGGTACCGTCGTACTCCTTCGGAGGAATCGGCTTCAGCAACGGTCTTGATGACTTGTGCTTCCGCCTCGAGGTGCGTGCCTTTCGCTTAGACCGTTGTCGTTGCCTATTCAAGGTTCCTGACGACGAACTTGAACTAGCACCGCTTGACGTGCTGGAAGACAAACTCGAGCTGGACGAGCTGGGAGGACTACCAGGGCTTGAGGCTGACCCACGACGGACATTGGACAGGGCTTGGGCAAGATAGCTTCCAGGTGCGATCTGAGACAGTGGCCTCAACTCAGATTTCACGATCGGTTTCGTTGGCTGAACAGACGCGCGACCCGCAACCGCATCAGCAATCCGGCCTCTGGCTGTATCGGCCATGGAAGTCGACCTCACACCATCCAAGCCCGCGCGACCGCGAGGCTCCGTAGAAGAAGTCTGCACTCCTGCCGGAGGGCTGGAAGCCTGACGAGGCGCGTCCACGTCCTCGACCTCTTCAACAGTGGTCCTATACTTACCACTTTTCACATGTGGAGGTTCGTCACGACGCTTCACGGGCGTTACTGGCAATTCATCGGGAACCAGAAACAACCGCCCCTTACCATAGGACTCGAGAGCGCGGCGCTGCGCCTCGATATCCATTTCACTGGGCTCTATACCAGCTGAACCCCAGTTACGAGGATCAAGACCCTTCCCTTTCGAGGATCCCTCACCCCTAGACGGAGTCGCATCAGGCTGAATGTCTGGTATGTTCAGCCTTACGTTGCGTTCAGTTACACGCGCACGTTCATCAGTCGACAGATGTTCTTTAGCCAATGCAATGGCTCTTTCTTGTTCCCAGGTAAGTTCATTTCTAGTAAAAGGGCTAGCTACACCCTTGGAAATAGCTCCAAGGACCCGACCACGTCCTTTGAGCGATTCGGCGCTTCTCGCACGTCTGGGGGTGACTACCGTCCATGGTCCCCCTTCATCCTCCGCAACGGAGGCCAAACTCGTCAACTTAGAGTCTCCCTCGGAGAGCTCTTTGCCGACCGCAGTTTCCCATGGGACTGGCCCAACAGGAGGTAGAACAGAATCATCAGAGGATTCTTCGTCATGCTGACTAGCAGCAGACAAGGGTCTCGACGCTACCACGTCTCGGTAAGAGCGCATGGCACCGCCAGTTGGGCGTTCACCCATTTCGGCTCCAAGAGCCGCGTTGTTAGTACTAACACGGAAAGTCGGCGAAAACTCACCCGGGATTCCAGAGGTGACAGTCGTAGGTACGACGCCCGAACGGCTGCGAAGCTGGTAGCGAGAGGTCATCGTCGATGTATCAATACTGTTTTTGAGAGTAGGAAAAAAAATTTGAATGTTTTGTTCGTCGCCAAGTTCCGAGAGTCCCAGGTTGATCAGACCAGGGGTTGCCAGAGCCAGGTGAAGAGAGAGTTAAGCGAGTAAGTTGAGAGCGACTTGTTCAGTCAAAAATATGTGGCGAAAGAGTAATGTAGTAACAGTTTCGACACACGAAGAGATCACCCGAGAGACTGTTTTAAGTGCTCGGATTTCTGAAGCCTCTAGAGTACAAAATACAGGCTTTTATACTACAAGATGCTCCCATGTGAATACGACATAAGGTACGAAGTCTTCCGATAAATGTTCATGAAGAGGATAGAAAAGTCCTATAGATCATTCATACCAGTGGAGTTGCATTCCATGCAAGACACGGTCGGGATGGATCGAGAGTTGAATAGAATGGTGAGGTGATAGGTGATATCGGGGATGTAACGAGGGACGAGGCGATTGAGACGAGGAACGAGAGATAACGAATTGGAAATGTGTGGGCGAGGTTGAACTGGAGGGGCGACGAGGTCACACTTCTGTTACAGTCACATACCTCTATGGACCGAGACTCGGCCGACCCATGGGCAAATGCTTGGGGAGATCCCTCTGCGTCTCATATCCCCTGGTCCCACAAAACCAATAATACCCAGGACCCAGATGCAGACATCGCCACGCCATCTTGGGTACCAGGTGCTGGGATCCCATGGGCCGAACCTTCAGAAGACCAGGCAACTTTATGGCAGGCAACTTCGCCGAAGGAATGGGCTACCTCATCGTATGAAGACATCAAGTTAGGCAACACGTCCTCAGATAAGATCGCCGCACATTCCTTCTTGAGAGAACAGGAAATAGTTGACGCAGACACTGATCCAACATCTGCATCGAACCACCTTGCAAGACCTATAACGGAAGCTGATTCGCAAAATGCCTCCCCCGCCCTTGCGTCTCCCGCTCTACCAGAAACGGCTTCTCCTGATGCATTCGGAACCTTTGAAATCGGCCTCGGTGTCGGCGAGCCGACCGTGGACCCGTGGTCAGAATCTGCAATCGCTACCACTATCGAGTCGACCGAGAATATTGATGCATGGACTTCTTCGTGGGGAACCTCCGATATGGCAGGAGATAAAGAACCTAACCAGCAGGTGGACGAATGGGAGACGGCAAAGCGGCTGAAAGAGAAACAAGGCCGACATGTGGTTCGTGGTCGACATCCTCATTTCCTATTTATCTGATATTCGCCCCTAGCCACCACATGTATTGTCTCTCATTCTTCGTGAATTTCAAGCCTTTTCGAGTGAATTGTGGCCTCAGAACGAACTTACATCAACTTCCGATGATAGTTATCTCGACAACCGACATGGCGGAATTGACGGAGTCGAGGGTCTGTGAGTGTAGCGGATATATATATATATATATATATATGGGATGATCACATGAACTGAATTGTTCCTCTATAGCACATCTGTAACAGACCGAATCGTTCCTCAGGAATTAACCCTGCCAGGACATGTCCCTTTTTCAAAGACATTCACGGCCAAACATATGATGGAGGCACTTCGCTCAAGCCGCAACGTGGCGGTTCCCCGGACCAGTCCTTTCGCTTTGTATATGGCATCTAAAGGATCTACTGCATGGGAGACCTCAGTGAAATCTCAACCAGAGGTGAACAAGGATGACCTCTTGCCCCTCGGGTGGCGGGTTGTGGAGAAAGAAAAGGAGGAACCTATCTCAGTCGTCGAGAAAAAGACAGGGGGCGGGTTGTTGTCCTTCTTTGGTCGACGAGGTACCCCCTCATCTGCGATGGAGGTGACACGCTCTTCTTCCTCATCTCATACACCCAGCCTGTCAACGACCTCCGCGGCTTCGCCTGCGCAAATCAAATCAGCTCGGTCAAGCTTAGATTTTGCCAAGCCTCCACTGACTCCTCTACCTCCTCGCCCAACTACTTCTACTCAAACGTCATTCCCATCCGCGCTAGAAGGCCCTAGCCAAGCCTCTTTTATGTCTTCGCCTCGGATAGACGGCTTGGACCCCCCCGTCCAGGCACAGTCTGCGGTTTCACGCTTCCTTACGCGTTTTTCTCGCAGCGAACCCCCCGGATTGAGTGCCCATGACCCTCTCGCCCTGTCGACGGATGACATCGAATTTCTATCTGACACTGTTCCTAGCGCGAACGACGATGCTGACGAGGCATCACAACTTGAAGAGATGTGCGGCTCGTCCGCTTTGGCAACAAAATTACCACCGCCATTGCCCCCGCCTCCTCGACTAACTATTCCAGCGATATCATCCAATAATCGTCCCTCTCTTTCACAGCCTATCTCTGCAGTCCCGGGCAACGACAAGGATTTCATGTCTTTGTTCGACTCACCCTCTCTCGCAGCCACTCCGAGACCATCCTCCACTTCATTTACGCCGAGGACACCTTCATATCTTGGACCGTTCAGCCCTGCCACGCCGACTGCACCCAAAATCGAACCTCAATCTACAGGCTCATCATCTTCATCGCGAAGGGGCTCATCGATGTCGTTTGATCCTCAACCCTCTCTGTCGAGGGCGCATACCCCTAACGGCGCAAGACGAACTCCGATGGCAATTATGTCCAGTGATTCCCAATCCATCTCTACATTACCCCCACCGATTCTTCCTCCACCTCCTAGCTATAGAAGTTCGAACTCCGAATTCACATCAACTTCCCAGCCACCGTCGCGGCCATCCTCTGGATTTCCTGCATCTGAAAATCGATTAGTAGATGATGACCATTTCTCGGACTCGTATTCATCTCCTCCACCACCCCCACCGCGACTGCTTCAGCAACGACCGCGGGCAACCTCTTCAGTTTTAAGTATGTCATCAGACTTCTCTGATACGAGCCTCCTTTTCGCTTCGTTGCAACTTGCGGTGGGTGACAAAGGCTCCTTGGATGACTTGGATGGCTTCGTCTCTTCTTCTCTCGCCGGCCCTTCCCCTCCACCTCCTCCCGCAAAGCCGGTCTTGTTCGGACACAAGCCATTACCGCAACCTCTGCTCAAGGACCCGCTTTATGACATGTCCCAAGCAGCCGGCCATCAACAAAGTATAAGCTTCGTTACGGGACCAGCCACGCATCCAGCACGGCGGTCATTACCTCCTCCCCCACTTCCTGAGACACTTACCCCTCCTCCGAGGGCTTCTCAGCCAACCCTTGGGGTCAATTTGGTCGACGGGCCCGCGATGCCGAAACAGAGAATGTATTTGATGGCTACATTGAAACCCTCTCTGTCGTCGACAGTTGCTGTCCCTGCCCAAGCCGGCATTCGCCCTGCACATTTTACTGCAACATCAGGATCTACTTATGTTTCGCCTCAAAGAATACTGAACGGAAATGGAATGTTGCGACCCGCATCAAAGCTCGCAACGGCGGCTGCACGTCCCAATACTCCACCAGTTAGAGGGCTGTCGGCGCAAGATCTATCATTCTTCGAGGGATCTTAAATTGGAGCAATGCGCAGCCAACAACCTCAGTGGTAACTTAATTCCCATCTGTCTGGACCGTTTGAGGAGTCGCTCATTCTATTTAGGGTTTTTTCAAGGAATCTACGACTCGGCATTGTACACTCACATGATTTATTCCTATGAATTGGTTAAGTTTATTAGCACGCCTGATTTGCATACAGCACTTGAGACTATACAAGTGGCACGCACAAGCGAGTTCCCTCGCGGCATCACAGACACAGAGGATGTATTAAAGAAAGAAGGTATTGACAAGGAGGTACTAACTTGATGCTAGATGCATAGCAGCCACCTTCGTAACGACTGCAGCGAGGAATACAAATTTTTACTCGTACGATGTCCTTCAACACATGGTCCTTACCTCTTCGAGGCAGAACTGCCCTTTCTGCCCTTTCTGCCTCTTTCTCTGCCCTACCACCTCAAACGATCCTTGGCAACTTGCTACCCCGCATTTTTTCGAAACATTCATACTTCTTCAGCCCTCCCGGATATAATACAATGACGTCTCCGTGCAATTACGGTGCCTACTCTGGATTAGGGAGTTCACAATCATCATGGACACGCGATATCTTTGCAAATACCGACAAGAAAGTACACATGCATTTTTTCTAATGCCATAGTATGCCATCCAAGTTGATAAGCATCAACTTGAGCGGCTTGGCCATTACGGCTTCATGATAAAAGCCCAATTCTCAGACAAGCTCGGCACTCTCTAGCTGGTCTAACTGAGCCCCCAGAACAATCATTTCGACAAGGCGTTACGCGAACCTTCTCTACAAAAAACTTCATTATCTGATGTGTCTGATAACCGATACCCAAATCATAGCAATCAAGAAACGTGTGTTTCTCCACTCCCCTTGCCGCCGCTTCCGCTGCCGTTTTGTGCCTTCTCGATGTATATCGGTTCTGGAACTGATACACCTTTTCCCTCGCAGCTATCCCTCTTTTGGTCCCGAACCCGACACCGAAGCAAGGCCGGGGGGTATCCGTCATTTCCTCGATGAGCCATCGCAAATCGGGAAGGCCTCTAAGGCTCTAACGGACGTACTGCGGGAGAGCGGCTGGACGTCGAAGACATCAAAGCGAGGGCTGGTGGTATGGCCGCCATGTCCTCGATGAGGCATCATAGGTCGGGAAGGTCTTCGAATCCCAGTGACGATACAATGCCGGAGAGGGACTTGGGGTGCCGAGGATATTGATGCAAGGGCCGGCGGTGTGCGTCGTTTCTTCAATGAGCCGTCTGAAAGGTTCCAGACTGAAAGTAGAGACTTGGATTTTGAGGAAATCATGGAGATCATCGCGAGGGACTCGGAGGAAGTACTATGGTGGGTTTAGCCTGTCAGCGCTGGTAACGCGAGATGCGTGGATAGTACTACACTAGTAGTATAGTGAAATGGAATTGAAATTCGCGAACTATGCAAGAAATATGACGATGTGCGCTTTGTAGAGGGACGTCGCGGTCACGCAACCGACTTTACCGTAACCTTTCTCCAAAGGTTGTTGCCCGCCTGAAAAGAAAAACATTTTGTGGGTCGAGCCTTCGTCGGCCTCTGTGCTACTGGTGAGCAGTCCAAAAACAAAAAATTCCCATAAAATAGAGACGGCCAGTAAAGAAGTATGCATAGTTTTTGTACAACATAACAGATAGTGATACACATATTCATGGATAAGAGTTTGAAGACGATAACGATGCAGCACATGTTAAGATAGTCCAGGATACAGCGCTCATTGAAGACATATGGAAGAGCATACGGGTTAGCCAAGCCACCACCTTTTGCGTTCTTCTCTGCCTCGAGTTCCTGCCATAGACGATGAAGTGTTAGCAAAGATAGGAGGTATCACTTTTATCAGAACGGCTCACGGGTCAAGAGGCGTGGGTCAGGCATGACGGGGCCTGCATTATACATGAAGTCAGAGTCGCATGGGGAAACGGGAGTAGCTGGCATACATGGTTCGGAATATGGGTAATCCTGATGACGACTGTGATCTATGGGCAGCGCAGCTTGGGGCGAATAGTCATTCATGTTATTCAAGGCGGTATACCCATAGCTAGAAACATGAGTACTGCCATAGCCAGCGGGGGCATGCCCAGGGTAAGGGGGTGGAGGCCCGAGAGGTGCAGTGGACCAAGGACGCGGCCGTGATTGACTTGCAGACACAGAAGGTGTTCTATACGGCTCCTCGGGATAGTGTGAAATATAGCCATGGGGACTAGAAGGCTGTTCCACGCCGTTGATAGTACGGATTGTCCTGCCATCACCATAAGTGCGCGTTACATGTTCATTTCCCTTGAAACGCAATGATGTGAAATTCAGGAGTGGAATGGGATAGGAAGTCGGTGAACGTACATTCCGATCACGTTTCTTGTGGATAGTCTCCGTGACGCCGTTGATTGTAGTCGTTCTATCACTTTCTGAGGGCCACCTGCCGCCATCTGTAAATGACGAGGACGCGAGGAGAGAGGGGAAGCGCATGTCCATCGGTGGGAAGCCAAATGGCCCGAGCCCACCTCCCTGCCTCCCGTCAAGGAAGTCGTCGAGGTCCGCCTCAAGTCTCTCGAACGGATCTTGCATCATCCAAGGAGAGCGATGTTGTCGGAACGAACGACGAGAATCAGAATCCATGCCGAAGACAGAATTGAACAGACAGAAAGGGTCGCTGAACGAAAACGGGTGAATATTGTCAAAGGGTGGGTCCTGGAAAGTCCTGGTATGGGGAGTGTGGTAGTGATGTTGAGAATGAGCTCGATAGTCTCGGCCGCTTCCAGACCTGTGGGGTGTTGATTGTCGCTCAGGAGGGGGCCAAACGCCATGAAAATCATAGGCCTGTGTTTCACAACATTCTGGTGGGCTACTATCTGGATCCAGAACAAGATAGCTGCTCACCCTGCGCTTCTGGGGGTCACTCAAGACCTCATATGCATTATTGACCTGCAGAGATCAACATCGAGGGTAAGTGGAAAAACAGTGAGCATGACCTGACCTTCCGGAACATCTCCTCCGATGCAGCCTTGTCCTCCTGGGTTGCATCTTGTGGGAGCCGGTCGGGATGGGTCTGAAGAGCCTTCTTCCTGTAGGCCTTGCGAACTGCGCAGTGGAATTGTGAGGGACATGAAGGAGAGAGGTGGAATAGCCACCCACTCTGCTCCAGCTCTGCATCCTTGAGTATTCCAAGCGTCTCGTAGAGATTCATGATGGAATGCCAAAATCAGCCATATATCATTGGAAATGGAGATGTTTCGTGTGAGGGCTTATGTGAGCCTATTCTGCTCCATCCACAATGACGACCTCTCGGTATGTTGCCCTTATCACTCCAAATCATTTGCTAACCATTGTCATTTAGAGCGAATGTCATGTTCAAACGCGCTACACATTCAATTAAAAAATTCCTGAACAAGTTGTGCGCGATGTTTCATTAGCCACCGTCAAACCTGGCGCTTAGCGGCTTAGGCTTAGCAGGGATCTGTCACATTCCGTCACACTTTTTGTTTATCAGATCGTGAGACGCGCCGCCGCCGCATCTCCCTGCGTTCCCTAGCCTTACCACACTCATTAATATTGTCGCTCCTTAATCTACCATCTATATGGCCTCCAAAAAGGCTAAAACTGCGAAGCCATGCTGCTTGTATGCGTCGCTTTCTGGTGCACATACGATGAGGTGGAAACTGGGCCAAGCGTCTGGTCCTCTGTATTCTCGTCTTCCAGGACGACCAACTCGTAAGCCTTCTCGACGCCCGCTCGACGAAAGGGTGGGATAATGCAATGCTCATAGCTGCTTAGAATAACGTTGGCGTCGAAGGGACCGGTATGAGGGGCATATAGGTCCGCCTTGGATACATTATTGCGTTGGGCAGGCCAGTCAATCGAGTAGTAGTCTTGAGGGTATAATTCCTCAATAGAGTCAAATCATCAGATTAAATTCTAGTGATCGGATCGAGGGCTCCATACCTTCCGCAGGAGAGGATCAAGTCATTTTCCTCTGCCTTGTATCGCACGCCATACAAATAACTCATTGGGATATAGACAGTTCGGGTATGTATCCACCAACGGTGTGGATGGAAAGGAACCCAGTCTCACATATGATATAGGTGTTTGAATACGCGAGAAAGGTACTAAAGTACTTACCAGAGCTCGGAGGAACAGGATTGTTACCTTCCCAGTGGTAAACGTTCAAAATGGATAACCAGAATTTTTCCCAGGCGGGGATCGCGGTGGCGCCACCTATCGAGCGGCGTCTGCGATGAGTTGTCATGAGTTGTAATGAATGAAAATGAGACTAACCGAGTTCGTGCAAGGTTGCACGCGCTCTGATGCACACGGGATGTTCAGCATCAACCCCAAGAATCCGCAATACCGTATAAATGAGTCCAGTCCCAAAGACCGTCGAATGACCCTCAACGTGACTGCAGGGAAAATCCGCCAAAACACATTAAAGTAATGATTAGTTTAGACGCGTCAAACGCATGCATACGCGAGGCGCCGTGGTTCGCGTGGCGCATGTGACAATCCTGGCTGCACATACGTAGAACATCCTGTAGCAAAATTCATCAATTTGGATTTCTGGTCAAGTAAAAACAGTGGAAAGACCTGATGAAGTGAGCCTGTCTGGTGATCATACAAGGACTATCCAAATTGCAACCCCCACAGTTGGAGGTCTTATGAAATTCGCTGTCAAAACAGTGACTTGCCTTGGATGTAAAACACCACTACGTGCAAACAACAGCGTGAAAGGTGAGGAATCCCTTCTTTGCCCGTCTCACGATGCTATCCTAACCCACGTAAAAAGCCGGTGCTGTTTGCAATAACTGCCGGCCTCGGATCGGCGAACTATACCAGAAACAGGTCACAAGTACGTCAGAATTGCAAGTGCGATTCAATGCCAAAGATGTCAACTACAAGATTGTTAGCTGACTCAATGAAGGGTGGAATATGCTGCTCACATAACGAGGACGCCTTTTCTCCCAGAATTGGCTCGAATATCCTCATAAGCGGTTTCGAAAGCTGATTTTCCAAATAGTACTTCGTATCAATGGGCAAGTTATTTTCGAGAACATATAGAGGATCTTCCGGCTTCTCGTAGGCCGCGGCACCTAGAAGGTTGAATTTAATAGTCTCGCAAAGAAGTTGAAATTAGGCGGACCTTTGATTCCTTTAATTATGACATAGGCCACACGATCACCAAGGGCCGGCGCGGAGCCTTTGTTTAATGAGACGAGAAGAAATGCTCATAATCACGACTCACCAGCGTCACGTTGTCTCATCCGCTCAGCCAACTCAACATGTGCTTGCTTTCCAGCATAATCTAGAATGATGTGAGCAACTGAATTGGTTCTCATTTCAAGATGAGCCCACCGCTCTTTGACAAGGCTTTTGTAATTACAAGTTGCGACATATCCACCTTATTCTGGAGCAGGTCAGAGATCGTTTGTTTGGTATACCTAGGTGGATTATATGATCAAAGATTTTCCGGCGGATTGAAACTCACTCCTCAGCCCCTCTGACATCTCTATCGATCAGCATTTTATGCAGACATGTCTCGATAACGGTCGAAACGAGGCGACAATTGTCTCGCCGTACTGTCTATAACTATCTTCAGAGGATGTTTCAGGCTATATCTTGAAAATATACCTCAATACCCTTGGAGTCCATTTTATCGAATTTATCGGCCCTCGTCCAGTACAAACCCGCATAACGTTTTTTGCTAATGAGTAGATACGGGTAATAGACCTTCTCGAACTCGAGTTTGATGGGTTTCACAAATTTCATACTGACGAAATCCGCGGCTTCTTTACCTGAGTGGAAAGATAGATTTGAGCGACCCAAATATATGCTTTTAACGCACCTAGTTCCATGACTTTGGCAAGCTCCGTAGGACCAAATCTGACCATGACTGAATCGGTATCGCCATATATAATCTCTGCATTATGCGAGTGGCCATTGGCAATACAGTATTCAGCCTCCACCTCCTAGAACACAGTTTCAATATATATACCATGAAAAGCATTGAATCAACTCGCCTGCTTTGTTTTCTCGATCATTTGTCGACCATAAGAAGTGACACTAGAGGAGATAGCCAAGCAGGGGAGTTTACCAATTGTGGCACCAGTAAAGCCGTATACAGAGTTCGCACTAATCTACAGTACCGTCGACAAGTCAGAGAATACACATGAATCTCGGAACATTTTCACCTTAAGCGCTAGTTGTCGACCGTCCAAGACAGCACGCTTGAATGGGTCGGTTTCTTTTTTTAGATCAGCTTTTGCGCGTTTGCGAGCGGAAATCAAATCCTCAAGAACTGTCGGCAGGAGACCCTTCCGTCGATCGCTCTTGACAAAGAAATCTGACATCTGCTATCAGCGACCTGGACATCTCAGCCATGAAAAAAGAAATGACCGTTGTTAGGGGTTTGAGTATAATCAACATCCTTCACAAGGCTGAGCCGGTCGATGGTTTGCTTGTCAAGGAGAGTCGTGTAACACAAATTGTGGGCCATCATAATCGACGGATATAGGGAACTGAAATCCAACGTTGCGATCGGCACATCGTAATAACCTTTTCGTGGCTCAATGACAGTGGCACCTTCATATTGTTCGTCGGAGCCTGGACAAACAGGTAAAAAACATTCCAATGACGTCTGGACAGAACTTGCCCACCTTCTCCTTTCAAGGACGGAATAAGGTAGCCTTCTTCGTTGGCTTTACGGAAGAGCTGAGACAAGACTTTGATGGATTGTCCACGGGAAAGCAAATAATTAAAAGGAACACCAGTGACACGAGCCATCTCGATATAATTGACAAAGCACATGAGTTTGTCCATCACTCGCTGTGGCAGGTATGCATCCTGCAAATGTCTGTGAACAACAAGACTCAGGGAATAAAGTTGTGGCTCGACCTTTAGACAGTAAACTGCAAGCCGTCGGCGAGATTCTGCAGTACCGTTCTGGAGTTCGGTGATGACAGAATGATGGACATCCTCTTTTTGTTCACCAAGGAACTGCGCACAAACGGAATTGAGCGTGTAGCTACGCAGTTTGTGTTCGCGTTGCATGAATTGGAGCACGTCCAGTTGTAGCCGCCCATCAAGTGCTGTCTCTTTAGACTCACGTTGTCCATATGCTTTCGACGAAAAATGAGTATTCTTGACCTCGGTTTTGACACCTTGAACAATGAGAACATTAACCAAGAGAAAAAAAATCGTGATGTACCTTTGAGTCTGCCAAGGTAGGGAAATTTGTTGGCTTTCAATACTTTCGCTCGATCCATAAGATAAGGGAAATCAAAGTTTGCCATGTTGTAACCAATGACAATATCTGGATCAACTTCTTCCACAAAATCTCGCCAGGCGTGCAGTAATTTATCCTCGTCCTTGAACCACATGACTTGTGATCCAACGATGTGGGCGCATGTGTTTAATGTCATGACATTCCGTATGAAAGGTTTTTGTTCGCCTACATTGAAAGACATCAACACCTCTCCATTCCGGCGTGAGATAGAAATACGACCTTGGCGCGTTACCATGCTGGCAATCTGAATAACTGGGTCAATCTGTGGTTCAGGGAAAATGCCCTTCCTGCCAGCACATTCAATATCGAAGCTCAAAACTCTCAAAGGCGCTATTTTTGACCAGTTCCCTTCTGGGGCGTGTGAGATGAAGTCATCATATCTAGGAGGCCATAAAGATCATGCTGCAAATGATAGCTTTTAACATACCTAACACTGAGCTCTATCTGACAATGAGAGCGTTTCTTCTCGTTCGGTATCAGGGCGTAATTGCCTGCTCGGATTTCAATCCAGTTCATTCCAACTACCTTCAACAAAATCCATATCACGTTTTAAGGGACATGATTAGACCATTACCTTGGTGTCAATCATAAATCACAGCGTATAGGCAA
This sequence comes from Entoloma clypeatum, assembly GCA_963565915.1. NCBI lineage: Eukaryota > Fungi > Basidiomycota > Agaricomycetes > Agaricales > Entolomataceae > Entoloma > Entoloma clypeatum. The sequence goes on along the minus strand of OY751488.1, from coordinate 2,614,412 downwards.
TGTTGCTCTCAAAAGTTGGCACAACATCCGAAAAAAGGCCTTGGAAAGTACACTCCCCGCGCTCAAAGATACGTAAGGATATCTCGGAGGTAAGATGAAATTATCATGGGAAGACAATGATGACGTATCTCGGACTTTGGGCAGATTCCGTGGCTCCAGAATTGTGATTTTCAAAAATGGATACCAATCGGCACCAGCATAACCCCAGAGACTACGTTTCGAGACCTTCTCGACCTGTTTAACCACAGTGTAGCCCATTTTGTTCTAAATGGCAGGGTCAAGTGCGACATCATGATATGGCACAACAACGAACATTGAGGTCGTTTTTGAAGGGTCCAATGTCATCATCGCTGAATCCACGAGGCACAGCAATGTAGAAATAGGGAAAGAAGTCTGTAACGTGTACTAAGACACTGTGGCCAGCCTATACGATAAGTTCAGTTAATTCTCCCAGGTCATCCTCGAGTATCGCACCTCGGTGACACCGAACATTCTCAACCAGGTCCCTCCACCCTGTTCAGAGTCTTCGACATCGATTTGTTGGAATACTGAAAGATGTCAACTTTCAATCCAAGCCGAAGGCAGTTCAAAGACATACTAATATCATCCCGCTTTGGATTTACGGGTGACAGAAATGGCCGGGACCAGCAATCAGCGCCACCTTCCGCAGCTTCGAGGAGAAATATGAGCAAGGAAGATAGCTTTGGTATAGGCTCGAACTGGCGCACCGCGACTTTCATTAGCTTCCTCTTTCAATCTCTCAAGCACCTCTGTAAATGACGACTGCGTAGGTTGCGAGGTGAAGGATGGCGTCGGGGCTAATTTTCGTCGCTTTGTTGCAGGTTCGTATGCACTTGGTCGCAGAGTACGTCCATAAAAGGACATAGTCCTCTTTAGTGTTTAGCACATACCGAGCACGAGACGTTGACCCATTTTCCTTTGACTTGGGGGCATTTCAGGTACGAAATGGCCGCGGTTTTTGAGCTGTAAAGTAAGTCCAGCGTCTTTAGCAGAATGGGGCGAGCAGCTAGCTCAAGTGGTCGATAATGTCTCTTCTTGATCACGCGCGTGCAGGCGACTCCCTGCATTCAAGCAGAATATGCTAAGTTACATGTAGAAGGTTACTTATTCACTGGTAGCAGATGGCCCCATTGTCAACTTTTTCTTTAGTACCTGCTGCACAACTCCAGCACCATCTTTCCACCGCGCACTCATCCATACCTGCGTAAAATCAAAGTCATGTGCGAAATGAACCACATTCATGCCAGAGGACAACTCTGCATCAGATTGCCAGGTCGGGCTATAATCATCTTCACAGGTAAAATGGACGATCCATGCCTCACTTGCCGACAGAAGTGCCATGTATTCAGGGGTCTTCTCAATGTGCGACCTGATAAAAGCTGGTTCTCCTGTTGCTAATAGCTCGAGAACGATTGTCGGGTTATCCTCCTTCTTGATCACGATGTCAGAGTACCGGTGTTTGTTCAAGTGATTTTGTAGATGCCATTGGCCTGTGACAGTCCAGCGATAAGGCCGGAGCCAGTTTGCAAGAATCCTCATGAGTTCTGTATCGTATACACTTTCTCGAGGAACAGGAATCTTGAGGGCCCCGCAGACTTTGACCTTTGCTGTCTTGTATGATTGGAAAGAGGCGAGCTGAATGAGCCTTCTGTCAAAGAACTGCAGCGCCTTGACCAAGGTATCCAAAACATCGAGGAAATGCGAGCCATTGTGCCGCTGCGGGTGCGATGAAGGAGCATGGGGAAATGCAGAGGGGATGAGTTTCGTTCGGATCAATCCATCTATAAGCGGCGAGGCCATCCGGTAATATGGTTCAGTTAGGCTCGGCTTCAGTAATACTCCTTCTGTTGTCAAGAAATTTGCAAGGCCTATCTGAGCCTTGCCATCTGCCATGTGAACGTCACCAAGAAATCCCAAAAAGAGAGACCGGAGAAGGCTTAGAGCAGGGGCAGCATCCTGGCGCGAGAGCGAGTTCAGCATGGAAGCAAAAGTATTGTATCCAGCGATCTCATTGTACAGATTGTCAGCCGGAAATTGCTGCCAGTTTTTATACAGCACAATTTTCTTTGAATGGTCGGACAAAATTTGCAGATTTTGGGAAACCGTTCGCCCACAAAGGCAGACCATTCCTGGGTGGCTACAGTGGAATTTGAGCTCTCAAAGACTAATCAAGCTGGGAAAACACACCCAGTTGACTTTTCCCATATATCTTCGATGACACCATCCTCTATTGCAATGCGCTTGTCGTGCGCAAACTCGTGAAAAAGTTTGCGAACCTCCTCAAGAGTAAAGTACGCATTTTGGATATGATTGGCGACGTTGAATGGTGAGATTGTGCGGTCAGTCGGCGCCAGATCCAAGATGCTGAAAGTTCCAGCAGAGATTATACTGCAGATCGCATATCTTGTACTGTTTTTAATTGCCCGGAAGGCCCGGAGACAATCATCTTGAATGGCGGGTGCAGCCCGGTACAGTTCACTGAATTCGTCGACAAGAAGAACAACTTTGCGCTGCCCATCGCCTGCGGCAAAATAGCTCAGAAATTCTCTTGAAGATGAGATGTTGCGCGGATCCCTGGAAGGATCCCCTTCAAATTTGAAATCGCCCGCAGAGATAGCTTCTGCAGCTACCTCGCCGAATTCTCCCCAGAACGACGCTGTATTACCAGGTATCTCTATGTTATCAAATGAGATGCTTATCAAAAGCCAGCCATTAGCAAATGTGTAGTGGGTCTATCTGCGAGAACAACATACTAGAGTGGATCGTAGCCCATGTGCTGCAGTTCTTTCTGGAGGAAAAGTAACCGCGTAGATTTTCCAGATGCACGAGCACCTGGAAGTAACACAAGCTGGCCAGCCGCGACAGCGTCCAAACACTGCTGGGTTACCTTTTGGGCCTTAGGGTCTAAATAATAGCAGCCACTGATGTCCATGTCGCGGATTGATCCATTGACGCTCCACTTTCTCCCACCTGGGCTGGGCAAGGGGGGCAAGATCAAAAATTAAATTGGCAGTTCGAAAGATAGAACCTACGGTCTGGCAGTTCGCTCCTTCTTGGTTGACCTGCTATCGTCCTCCACTGGCCACGAGCGAGGGTGCTTGTGGGAATCTGGAATGGCAAAAACAGGCATGGTGAGAATCATGCCAGGATAAGCCTAAAAAGGGACCGGAGTACCTGGCGTTGGTTGGGAAGGGTGGGGGTGCTGGTGATCAACAAACCAGCAATGTAGTGAAAGAGAATCCTGACCTGTAGGGGGCAGTTGTATGACGATGTGGACATGCTCGCGGACGGGCAGCAAGAAGTGACTCGACAAAACATCGGGGGCATTTAACTTGACTGACAGATTCTGCAGGTCTTCAGCACCCGCAACCTTGATGGCGACTTCAGCAGAGCGGACGGGTGGGGATAACTTTCCAAACATCAATCTCCTAACCAACACATGTGAGGAAAGCACACCTACCTTCCAGATTTTAAGATCGTCAGCTGCAACTGCGAGCCCCTTCTTCTTCTTTATCGCTTCCTTAAGATCATCCACTGTCTCGCCCTTTCCAATTTTGATTGAGAATATCTCAGTGGACTCAGCGAGAAACCAGCAGAACAACTTGAACTCGTCATCTGAGACAGGGATTGAGTGATTAAAGGATCTCATGGTGTGAATTTGCTTACCAGTCTGGGATAAATCAGATAGATTGGACTCCTCTGACGAGGATAAAGAGATTGTGGCAAGAGCTGGTTAAATAGCGGCGAGGTTGGGCAAGTGGGCAGCAATGCGAGACAACCACCACTCACAATCACCAGTCTTCAAATCCTGCACGACCAGCCTGATGTCTTCGGGAGAACGATTGAACAACTCATACACAGACTGGAGCTGCGGCTCGCTAGAGAGAGGAGTACTCGCCCCTGTTTTTTCATCGACGGCCTCAACCTCAATGTGATCCCGCGGAATGTCAAACACGTCGGCGAATGTTGAGGCAAGATGCTCCCACTTTGGCTTCACAAGCGTAATCGGGGTGTCAGCCTTCTTGAGTTTGAATCGAAGTTGGCGCATTGCAGCTGGGAGACAATGGCAGATGTTCACACACGTGACCAAAAAGTTCTCTTGCAGTACAAGCTTGTAGCGCCGCAACGTCTGCTACGGGTACCAAAGCGTAGCGCGCAGGTCGCGCGGTGGAGCACGAATTTCGGATACAATAGCGCGTATAGTGTGAATATAATGTAAATCACTGAGTAAAGATAAGTACCAATTGTTTATAATAGAGAAAGGAGAACGGTGGTCAGGAAAGGAATAGTTTATCTTACATGCGGCGGGTCATGACTCGCTCGCTGGCTCGTCAGTCGTAAGACACAAAGCATGGGTATGTAGTGCTGAGTCGCGAATATTGCGGCTACATGGCCACCGCATAAAATAGCATAGGTATTGCCAGTTGGCATGCGGTCTACCCCCTCTTCTACATCTACTCAGGCCCCGACTCGTGATGCAAATGAGCAGGTGCAGACAACCGCGGACGCTTCGGGCGAGGAGGGGGAGGCGGGCCGCGCCTTGCGCGGAAGTGGCCGATTTTCGCGAGGCCGCGCAGAGACCCACAATATACAGGAGCACCACAAAAATAGTTTCTGGTTTGGACTGCGCGTGGGGTTGGTCTTGTAGATCATCGAATCTTGAGCAAATAATATCAGTAGAGAATAGAATGGCCAGCAAGGGTCCTCACTGGTTATTGAGGTCTCGAAACTGGCACTTGAGCTTCTGGTACTTGGTGGACAACTGGTCCCGGTCGAATTTCAAGCCTTTGAGTTGTCCGGCAAGCTCGCTGGCTTCGGCTTGCTGCCGGCGAGACTTTCGTCCAAGAATTTCAATCTTTTCTATGGCCTCTTTCTCCCCACCGGCATGAGCCTTCAGTGGGAATGTGTTCAGGTCACTTGAGGTAGGAGCATAGGAATGGTGGCGCTAATATAAAGTATTGAACATATGCCATTTGAATGGTGGATGGCTGTTGGTATATTGCAAGACCAAAGCTCTGCATTGCGCACGACGAGAGTGGAACAAAACAGTCTTGTGCCCCACTGCGCCGCTCATGTATGCAGTCCCCATGCCGCCGGCAGCACACCCCTGTTGCAGCTGGCTGCGCGACTCGCTGAACTCATCCTCAGCTTGAACGGGGCCAAACCGCGGGAAGGGGTCTAACTCCAGCGAAGAAGGGTCTGGAGGGCATGCGAGAGCTGCAGGCCTGCACCTTCCCCCATTCCCAAAAATCCCACCCACATTTCTCAGGGCGGAAAAAGACCATATGCGATGCATGTGAACCCACTTGTTCTTAGTGTGCCACACCGAGCGCGCAATGCGCCTGCTAGACTGGCCGCGGTCCGGTTCCGGATGAAGGCCTGGGGGGTGGAGGACGCGGCACGGGGGGGAACCGGGAATAAGGAGTTCAGCCAGCCGGTAAGGTCTATTTAAAGTGCATGTATAAAGGAACATACTCGATGGATGAAATGGCGCCCTTGTTCCTGAGCATGGCGAGATTTTGGGCGAGGCAGCACCGGACTAAAATGTGGCATAGTTCTCGAGAAGAGAGGGGGGGAGGTTCGCCGGTTTCCTTTGGGTAACAAGTCGCCACTGCAGATCTGAAAGCAAAGATTGGCCTTGTTCATCAAGATTTACTTTCAATATTTCACGAATGCTGCTGTAATGATTCCACTGCTGCGAGAACTCTTCTTTGTATGCAGCTGGACCGCGTTTGATTATATTCTGAAGCTGGGGAAGGTTTGCTGCCTAGAGGGTCCCTCGTCTCATAGTGGAGGGTAACGCCGAATGTTGGATCATGTCAGCCGCGCGCAAATGGTGCCTGCTAGCCCAGCGAAGATGCGTATTTCGGGAGCACCGCGCCTTCCGGTGGCGGGGTGCGCAAATCGTGATGCAGAGAAACGACTCGCACCGCTGCGGACCCGGCCTGTTCGAAAGAGCGGTTGAATGAGGCGACCAGCGAAACAAAGAAAGCCACAAGTTGCTGGGGGGCCGCGGTGAGGAATGCCCGCTGCACAGAGCAGACAGAGATGGTGCGCGGTCGCTGGGCTCACTGCATCCTGACAAGTTGCACCCGCCGGCACCACCTGATCAATGCAGACCGAAGCAGTACCTTACTGGCAGTCAGCGCAACTTGGGAAGAGAACATGGCCCAACTTGATCATGTGACGAAATTGTTGCCCTTCTATCCCTCCATGGACGTACCGGCGGCCGAACGCCATATACACGAGTGGGATGAGTCCGATGTCCATACCTGGCTTTCAAGCTTAGGATACGCTCAATATGAAGCTCAGATTCGAGGTTTCGTTCTTCATACTGTAGTTACACATTTACACATTTGCCTTCTCAGAACACAAGATATCCGGGGACGTTTTATGCCTTCTGGACTCGGAGGGCCTGAAAGCAGTTGGCGTTGCCACAATTGGCCAGAGGCTGGCTATCCTGAAGGCCATCTATCTCGTCAAAATTGCCCATGAAGTTCCAATAGAGCCAGGGGATTATATCCCGCCGTGTATGTCCATTTTCTCCCTCGTTCAATCATAATGGGGCACTCACACCGCTTCCTGGTTAGCGGAAGCTCTTGAGCGCGTCGAAAGTACATCTCTGGATGGCCTGTATCACATGGTTAAAGACCAAGGTGCCAGCATTCGGTATCCTCTCTTACTTAAACTAACATCAACGCTAGCTCAACGGATCAACCACCTGGAGGAAGACAACCGTAGCCTGAAGGAAAGTCTGTATTCTTTGATAGAGGAATTCAACCATAACCGGTCGTCGACCTCGCGGACTGTAGTAAGCTTCCATCTGGCTATGTGCCCTACACCCATAATACTTCTTGCTCTAGGACGAGAATACCCAGCTTCAACGACAGCCGTCCTTCAAGTGGGCCCAGTTCAACTCCCAAAGTTCACCCACGAAACTCGATCATTCTGCCGAATCACCTCACCCCTCCCCGCAACAACTGGAACACGACATACCGCCTCTTAGTCGCAATGGCGGGCCGTCGCAACTTTCCACTGTCACTAATGCTGCCTCAACATCGTCATTCGAAAAGCCGCGCCCACCCCCTGTTTCTGTTCCGGCCACAAATGGCGATCAAACCCCGCCCCGGCCTCACCGACAAGAGAGCTCCGAGAATCTTAACAAGAGTTTTAAGGTCACGCTGGATGATCCGACCTGGAAGGTTTTGCCGGCTGCCCTGAAGAAGTATCGCATCAACAACGATAATTGGCAAAATTACGCCATGTTTATCTGCTATGGTTCTCCCGGTATGAATACTGCCTCTAAGAGGAGATTTGAACATGACAGCATTTTCAGGTAACCGGATAGAACGTTGCTTGAGCTATGACGAAAAACCTCTCCTTCTTTTCCAGAAGTTGAAGGACGCCAAGAAAAACCCAGTGTTCATGTTGAAACATATCAAGGATATCCGATCGCCAATAGCCGTTGCTCAACAGAAGCATGCAGCTCGCAAAGCATCTTCTGCCATTACCAGCGACACAGCCGCAACCACCGCAACACAAGGCCATGTGAAAACCCCCTCTACCTCTCGGCCAATACACCGACCCCCAAGACTAGAAGTGCAAGATTTGTCAACACCTGCGGCATTATCATCGTCACTTAGCCCACAACCTGGATGGCCAGACCAAAGTATATTATCACCTGCGGCCGGCAGAAACTCCCGAGGTGATGAGTTCTCCGTCCCTGGATCCGCAGGGACACAGGGAACACAAGCCCCATCGTCAACACATTTGAGTGGAACAACAGTTGGTGCCTCGCCCGATCTCAAGAGTCGGGGATCAGAAATAGGGGACCAGCCGCCCAGTGCCAGTACAACTGCAAAGGATGTACCAATAGCCTCTACAGGGATATCCTATGCCGTGGCTATCTACCCTTACATGGCCGAACATGAAGACGAATTTGATGTCGTCGTGTGAGTTCAAGCTCCTCCGAACTTCACGATTTTTTTCATGAACTTCCCACAGAGGGGACACATTCATCATCCTTTCCCGTGCTCGAGGATGGTGGGTAGTCCAACGGGACCCGACGGGTTCAGGCATTGTCGAAACCGATATCGTCAAACAGGGTTGGGTACCAGCGGGATGCCTGTTGGAGACAAACGTACCCGTGGCCTCGGCTATCGCTGAAGCTACTGCAGCAAAAGTCGGTTCCACTTCTGGATCACCACCTCATTCGCCGATATCGAAAACCCCGATCTTGCCTTTGAGCATCATATCGACCAGCTTCCCGGGCATCGCATTGATGGATTACAAGAAAAAAGGAGACGAAGAGCTGGATCTGGTCAAAGATGATGCTTTGAGAGTGTTCAAACGCTACAATCACTGGTCATATGTATGTGATAGGTCTGCTGACTCCTTTTATGGGTCATACCTCACGCCTCCTCTAACAGGCCGTAAAAGAAGAGGGTGGAGATCGTGGTTGGGTGCCGGTATGTTCTTTGCAACATGAGCTTGATTGGTGAAATTGACATATTCCTACTCAATAGTCATGGTTCATTGGCAAGGTAGCACCCTCTGGAAATGTCCCACCCACACCAAGCAGCAGTGTTCCGACCCATCTCAGTTCTATTCTTGAAGATTCCAATCAACCACAGATCTCACCGATGTCGTCTGCATTCCCTGCTGTGCAACCAAGGAGTTGAACTCCTTGTTATTGTCCTCATCCCAGTCAACATAGTTCCGTATCTACCTAATATCGCCTCCCAACTGCCCGCGGTCCTGTGGCGCGAAATTACTATAACCCACATGACGCTCCAATTCGTAGTGCATGAACTACTCATATCCGCATTTACTCTATGTACATCTAGGGCTATCGATGTTTTACAATTAATTTTTTCGAGTCTGATGATTGTACCTTAGCACACAATATGAATCAAAAAGATTGTTTCTTCTTTCAATCCTTTCGGGCACCGATTACAGGAGGGGGAGGACCTACAGTCATCGTTTCCGCCCTTTTTTCTTTTTGTCAGGATTTGAAGACGGCGCTGGCAATCCAATAGAACCTCCTGCAAGTTCGGCTCCCTGACCCTCCCCATTTTCGATTTTCGTCTTGGCCTCAAGGAAGAACATAATATCTCTCAACTGATCCTCCAAATCCTGAATCTTCGCGACGGATTCTGTCTTCTCAGCCTCAACGCGTTCAAGCGTCTCTTTCATTTTCCCAATGTTCCTCTTCAGACCATCACTTATTGCCTTCTCTGCCTCCAACTTTCGAGCCAGCTCCGCCGCTTTCTCTGCCCGACTCTCCGCCTTTTGCTTCCCCTTCAGAATTCCCGATAACCTCGCTTGTTCCGCCTTCTCTTTTTCTAGCGCTTCTTCTTTCCGACTCATCCGCTCCTTCTCAAAGTCAACGCTCAACCTTTCAACCAGACCCCGGAGTTCATGCACCTGGCTTTGCAGATCCATCGTCTGTTCCTCGTAGTACGACCGCTGAGAGTCCAACTGTGAAGTCAGCAGATACGAATATTCAATACCAATAGCCTCGATCTTCTCAGCACTGATTGCATCTGCTGCACTCGGACCTAGACCGGTGTCGCGTGGAGTGACGCCTGTAGATGCCGCCGCGCTTGGGAGTTCGACAAGCTTGCCGTCTGCCTTGTTCTGGATCAGACGGTGGACGTAGCCGTCACCTGCATAGTCCCACACACGCTGTGTCTCGAGCTCCAACGCGTACAGGTGAGTGGTCCACTGGTAGTGTTGATGCGCGTGCGCGCGACCGTATCTACCGCAACCGATGTTACCGCATATGAGACATATCCACAAGTTGGTGGTCGAGGAGCAGGAAGAACAGGTAGAGAGAGTGGGTGTCGATGGATTTGCGAAAGGGATGGTCCGCGCGGACGAAGATGAAGAGGGGTGAGATGATAGGAGAGTTTGGGAGTAACGACAAACTGGACATCTAGAAATTGGGATGAGAATATGAGGGTCCGATATAAGTGCCACCTACCGGCTGTCCCCCCATTTGCTCAGACACGTGCAGTGGAAGGTGTGAGAACAGGGCACAGTGATGAGTCCAGTGATGGCTGAATCCATCCGTTCGAGGCACACTGGACAGGTTGGGAGTTCGTACATGGACCCCTGCGACGAACGAAGCCGCGCTATCGTCTGCGAGACTACATCTTCTTTGTCGAACTTGACGGATAATATATGGACAATATTGCAAATTTCGGGCTGCGAGAAATGCATAGGTAAGAGACACGATAGAGGGGAGGTGAACACAGACCTCCATTGAATTGAAAGGCTTCCCGTTGTATGCCTCTACGAATTCAGCAGCATCGGCGGGATTGAAAAATTGGATGATAACCATCGAACGGTTTGGCACAGAGTCTCTATCACACTGAAATTTAGTGTAAGGACCATCGAAACCATATTACTCACCGGATGAGCCGAAGATGCGCCATCCCTTCCGCAGCTGGTGCGACAAAGGCCAAGAAATCTGATGGGGTCATCCACGATGGTACTGCGAGGACTCCCAACATGACTCCAGCATCCGAGTCGTCGTCCCCATTATCTGGCACAGAGGACTTGAGCTCTCCGGGAGAGGGCTTGTCTGCTGAATCTCTGAAAACGTGCACTACGCCCTCTGGAAGATTGGTCGACCCAGATTTGGTTCGGGTATGGGGGATAAAAACGGCTTCAGCGGTCCCTATACTGGCGTGATGGTTAGGTCAAACAGGTGGAGGCAGGCCATACGCACCTCTGCGGGATTCTCTCTCCTTGGCGGTCGTGCTATATGGCGCTTTACTCATCTCCTCAAAGTCTACCCAGTCAAGTCGAATAGGGCCAAATCTATAGTCTTTGGAGTGGTGATTGAACGTCGCGTTTCTGCGGACTGTGGACTTGGGTTTGTGAACAGGCAGATGTTGAAATAAACGGGATGGTATGTGAATGTCTGAGTGCGAGATGGACGGAGGAGGCTGGACGATGATACGGACGTGGTACCCTCGCATCTCACCTCAAAGATTTGGACGAACCCTTGCGCTGACGTAAAAAATCATCACAAACAAGGATTCTGCTATATCACTCATGAACCCCGCACTGTCCTTAACCCAACCGTTCACCCTCAAAGCACTCCATTACATCCGGGCCACCCTGGCATCGGCAACAGTCACAAAAGGGACTACCATGGCCTCGAGCAATGCTGCAGTCCTTATCCCATTTTGTAACGTCAGAGGCGTCCCCGGTGTATTGATGGAGTTGCGCGGGAAATCGCTCAGAGCACACTCGGGTGAGATAAGGTGAGCAGGGGAGATTGTCCAATACCTTGGTCAATTGATATTCCACCGCGATGTAGCTTTCCCGGTGGACGCGTAGATGAGGTCCGTGTTCATGAGTGGTAATTTGGCTGCTGTATGAGAGACCATGATTAGACCGATAGATCATTTCTTGAGACCGCATTGAGGGAAACTCATGAAGAGTTGGGTATCCATCCACACCGCGTCGAAATCCTCGGAGAAATCGGACCATCAGAGCTGAACAAAGTAGGAGACATGCGAGTTTGGCCATTTGTCGTAGGCAATCTTCCGTCGCAGTTTGATGTCTGGCCTTCATTCACATTGTACCGACGCTACAGGGGTTCGTTTGGCCAGAACATGCCGAACGGGAGCTCTTGCAGGATGATCCCCTGCCTTCCATTGACCTCCTCTCTCTCCATTCTGAGGTTTCACAGGCTGAGGTGGCGGCGGCATTTCACTTGCCGTTGGCGACGATTGCGGATGCATCAAAGAGGAGGGCGGATTTTTTTCGGGATCGCCAGCCTTACTCCGCTATAGATGTAACGGACATCTTATCGACCTCGAGAGGAAGGAAAATTGTGTTAAATATTGACTCGCAAGAAGGATCTGTTGGCGAAAGACACGACGAGGTAAAAGCAGAGACTGACAGCCCTATCGAAGTATGGGGATTGAGTGGATGGTATCTATCTTCGCTGATGAGAATCCTCGGAGTGTATAGTCCGACCTGATACATTTCCCATAATTACTTGCGTTCAGCTGCAAGGTGGGAGCATTCCAAAAGTTGGATGTATTGTCAATGACGACGTCGCAACCCTACATCTGTAACTTCGACGATGCCAGTAGTTGCGTCAAGCATGTCGGGTCCATCGTCCTTTTTGTATCGAGCGGAAGGCAATCTGCGACGCGGTTTGACACGTTTTGACACCGAATCCGAGCGCCGCGACTGCCAGATGAGCCAGAGGGCAGCTTCTGCGACAGCAACCAGGATTGCCACGAAAAGTCCAAACAGGACTCTCTGCATGGGGCGAACTAAGCCTAGGTGTGTATTAGAAAAAGCGTTCGACGCACCCACTCATTTCCCCAACCCGTCTTGTCTGCTGCCCACCACGCAGCAAAACCTGAGCCCAGGACGCTCAGAAGGGCATTTAGCAGAGCAGTGATCATTTTTTTTTCCTGGTTTTTCTCTGTCTGCAGCTCTGCGGGATCCCGGGCTGGAGTAAATGCGCCGAATTTTCGCTCAGGTGAAGTAGTGGTGCCTGCGAGGAGAGCTATCATTGTATACGCCTGCAGATCTAAGGGCGGAGAGTGGTTGCAGAGTGCGTCGTAGCCAGTTGTACGCGTCCAGTGAGAAAGGGCGCGAAGGACGACATAAGGAATGGTCGACGGAGGATCTGAGGAGAGATACGGTGAAAGAGTTGACACTAGTTCCGGGGATGCGATGGGAAAGATGAGGCGGAGGGTGTCGACGAGGTGGGGTTCGAGGGAGATGTTGAGCTGGTCGAGCGGAACAACGTCAGTCATAAGAGAAAAGCTCCAGGCTTGATTATGAAAAACATCAATTGACCCGATTTCAAACATGATTCCGACTACATTCCATCCCAACCCCCATGTCCGATGCTCAAAGCCTCTTCGCTGCCCAGTGGGGCCAGTCTTGTGCCCGTTTCGATGTCAGCGTCCGCGCCAACATCGACTCACTAGTCAACACGCTCGAAACACTTGCTTGGGCTCTGGCGCGGGACGACGAGGCTCGGTCTGTCGTCTGCATAATGGCACGTCTGACAGGGCGTACTGATCTTCCCGACAGCGTTCAGATAGGTTCCAACCCTCTCCTCTGGGTTGATCTGCACAAGCTGTGGCGCGATCTGTCCCGCACACAATTGACATTCTGGGACGCTGATGACGAGGAGGCTGGCAGTTCAGACAAAGAGAAGGATCTCCGAGTGGTCTGCGCAAGCCTCGCGAAATTCACGCGAAATTTGGTTGCAGGCGTACCAGAGAACCAGCTGAAGGCATAGTGAGCTCAATATTTTCCTTTAGCTATACCCGTCTATAACCGCGCTTTAGCGACATCGAACCGGAGATTCGGCGACTGCTGCATTATCATACCTCATGGTCCGCCACAGAGGACAGAGAATGTACGTTGTTTCGTATCCGAGTCTCTGCTGCCTCTCATTTGCCTCTTCTAGCCGTGTTAATAGCCCGGCTACTGGCACAGACGCTTTCCAATATGGTGACGGCCAACGAACAACTCATGTCAAAAATGTGGGAGATCTACATGAAGCTGCCGGAAGATCAAGTCGTTTTAATGTACGGTGCCTTCGGCATATTGCTTATTCTCCTGATATCTTCTGGCCAGAACAGCCGTCTCTTACAATCTCGCGATCCTGGCACTCTCTTGACCGTCCTGATTTTTATGTTGAATTGTATTCACGGAAGCCGGAAGCGGAGGTAAGTGACCCTCTCGGCTGAGACAATTGCTTTTATGATTGCTCCGGGCAGTACCATGATGACCAGAACGGCTGTTGGTTCCAGAGTCTGCATAACTCTTTTGGATGATATGTTGAAGCTCTTCGACGCGGAGGAACTAACCCAAGGTGCTCAAGCTTTTGATGTTGGGTGAGTGTTCCGTTCCTACTTCGGCCACCGATGTCAGCAACTGGAATTTAGATACGACATCCTAACCCAGCTTGTTGAACAGGGGCTGGTACCTGACCTTTACGCCAAATTCGCCATGTAAGTAACTCATCGACAAGAAAGGTTGATGTTCATCCATTGTCTTAGGCCCGATGAAATAGTCACTCAGCATCAAACTACCCTCTTAAAAATCGTCGATTCATATCTACAATCTGTTCAGATGAATGCAGCATCACTAGCGACACCAGAAACTCGCAGAATTCACAAAAACCTGAGCCCCATGCTCGCGAAGTCCTTCTTCGATCTGTCAATATACGCACAACACGCAGTTGAACGAGCGCTGTCTCCTGGAGCATCAGATGGTTCAGGGACTTCGACAGCGACAAAAACTCTCCCTCCAGCAGAGCTAGATGTCATGCTTCCGAAAGTGTGCGAAGCCCTTGTGCTCGTGACACAGTGTATCGTTACCATTACCCTTGAAACCGATCAAGGAGAAATGGATTCGAATCGACCGCAAGCTTCCGAATCAGACTTGAAGACCTTTTTCAACGAAACGCGCTTTTCAGATGTGGGATTGGTGCAAAGTTTGTTAGGCAAGGACTTATGTCTGTTCTCGATATTGCTCTACATTTCGCTGATGCCTGTCCCAGAACTCCTTCGGCTAATGGATCTTTTTCTTCCAAGGATTAATTTTGGAAAACCTGTCACGAGCTCGTCTTCAGCTGCGACTCCACCGACGCGGCAATCAACGCCCGACGCCAACGGCTTCCAGTATCTCAAGCGGGACCTTGTGCGCCTTCTTGGAATCCTGTGCCATGGATCCAAAGCAGTGCAGGACCATGTGCGGGAACGGGATGGTATCACAATTGTCATGAACCTGTGTGTTGTTGATGAGAGAAACCCTTGTCAGTGGTGATCTATCCCTACATCCATTCTTGGCAGTTCATCAGAGTTTCGTAGATCTAAGGGAGCATGCTATTTTTACGCTACACAACCTGCTCAAGAACAACCCCGAGAACCAGGCTGTGGTTGATTCGATACAGCCCACTTGGGAATGGGATGAGGACGGAGTTCTGAAGGATACAACTGGTTCCGTTCGTAAGTAGGAATGAAGTAGCCTACCAAAGAATGGGTTGATCTAGTGCCTTGATTCTTGGTCCGCTGTGACGAAAGTTTTGCCATACTTTCAAGGGCAGACCCATAAGATGTCTTTTACTCATCCTCTTCGTCATCAAAGGCGGCGACCCTCTTTCGTGCGCCGGATCCACCTATTCGGCGCACCTTGAACTCTTCATCATCTTCCTCCTCGCTTTCTACATCCATGTCTGTTGCGCCGGGTTTACCATCCCCACCAGATTCACGCCGAGCTTGCTGTTCGATCTTGGCGTCAAGTTTGTCAAGTGGGTCTTCCTCCTCATCTCCCTCTCTAGCCTTCTTCCGCCTCCCTTGTCCACCGCCTTCCTCGTCGGAAGAGTCCGCCACCACAAAGTCATCCTCTTGGTAATCCTCAAGTTTCTTCCCTTCATCTGCCTTCTTGGCCTTGCGTCCAGCCTTCCCAGTACCGGCACCATTCTCGAGCTCTTCCTCGGAACCTTCAAAATGCCCCCCCGCCGCATCTTCTTCCTCATCGTCGCTCCAGACATCACGGGCACCCGATTTCCTCCAGGCTCTTCGTCTCCTGCCAGGACCAAGGTCGTCATAGTAGTCATGCTTCTTCTTTGACTTTTTCGCAGATTGCTTCATCAACTCCAACTTCTCGCGCTCTGGATCCATTGTTGGGTCAGGTGCCATGCGGAGACGGGCCACTTTGTTGTGCTTTTGTCCTACGGCCCGCACAAGCATCCTGTGTGTCTCGGACTGCATTCCTGTGGGACGTAACGTCATATAACCTGTGACAACTGCCTCCGCTTGGAGAACCTGAGATCGCTTGTGTTGTGCAACGAGGTAGGTGAGGCCTTGCGACTTGTTACTACTCTCAGACGGCGGTGCAGCCTGCCATTGGGAGCTTTGTGATCCAATATATTGTCGAGGAACGCCCGCCGACGTGTCGACTGTTTGGGTGATGTCAAATAGTTCTTTACCGAGCCGTAAGCTCAGTGTACCGTCAGACCATCGAACAATGCGACTGTTCGATTGTCTTTGCTATGCTGCCGTTGGTATGGAAGGGAAATGAGTTTTTCAAAGGACTCACTTCTTGGCCGAATTCATCCTTCGCCCATCTCCAACGCACCGTATTTTCGACCTTCAACTTGATTGTCATACTCTTCTCCCGTACGTTCTCAGTTTGCTGTATTTCCTCGTCTTCGTGTTCGGGGCCAATATAGGTGTCTGGATGGAATGGTTTAGAATCCAACCTTACATAGTTGGGCATTCGAATGACCCAGTTCTGCTTCCATGATGAGTCGCTGAGGATATTCATCTGGCAGTTTCACTTACGTCTCCATCTGAAGATTTTGGAACCGGAATGTTCGGGAACGAGACCTCAGCTTCTTTGACCTCTATTGCAATTTCTTGAGGCACGTCTTCTTCCTCGTATTCTAGCGCTTGCCTGCGTTCTCTCTCTGGAAAAGGTAGTCTGTCCGCAGCTGCTGAAGAAGACGGCGACGCAGGGGTTCTGATTGAATAGCATCAGATTTATCGTGATTGCTTCAGAGGATCGATAAATACTGTAGTTTGACTTCCTCCACTTCGTCTTTGCCAAAGAGATCGTCCATTTCTTCGTCTTCCTTGACTTGAGCATGGTCTTCGGCACCATCACCCATTTCGAAATCCTCCTCTACCTTGAGATCATCCTCACGTTTTGGCACCGTGTAAGATAATGATGGCTTGGTTTCGTCAAGAGCACCTGCTAGAGTGGACATGGCGGCACAGGTATGAGGTGCAACCACGTGGGAAGGTCAGGACATAGTGGCTGTTCGCACAGAATGTCCAACTCAACCAGCCATTAATCGAGTCGTTCTTGGCTCAGTCTTGTTTCACCGTCTTGCCAACCTGCAATGCTATCTCTCGAGCTCGCTCGACTCTGACTGCGGTAAATGCTGTGTGTTACAGCCATCGAAATACTTCTTCCGTACCTGGGTATTGCTAGCGAACCCACATCCCAGAATAGGTAAATGGTAGCGCAGCCTCATCCCAAGGTCAGTGCAGCATCAGATCTCCAAAAATGCCTTGGACATCTCATTGAGGTATGTAGGCAGCGTATTGCCTTTTTATCTCCCAAAACTGGCATCATGCCCTCCGACCTGGCGGATTGTGACATAAGATTCTCTGTAGAACTTGATATCTCTTGCAGGAGTCTCTGTGTCCAGGATGCGGAAGCGAGTTCATTCACAGCATCCATCTCATTTTGATCTCTTTCAGGGACCAGCATACCTCCCAATGAGGGGCAAGCCTCCAACGACTATATATACTTGCTACTATGCCCCCGCCTATATGCTGATATCACCGCCTCAGTGAGTTCATGAACCCTTGTCAGATAGCCCCCCCTCCTGAACTTCAACTCTCAGTCTGTTGCCTTGTTCTTCGCCTCCACCTGATCGCTTAGTCCATTTCGAACTCTCTCAGTTGCCTTCTGCGTACATGTTTCCATCGCACGTCCCTCGCACCATGAACTATTTTTATGATGCCGAACGTCATGGGGTTACTCACCTTGTCGACGGCCAAAGCCATCAACATGAAATTTATGAAAATCAACCGAGGGACATCTACGCCAACAATGCAGTTGGCTGCTACGAATACGCCGGATTACCCCCTCATAACTTGGATACATCTTGGCAACAGACCTTCTCTGCCCAAGAGAATTCCAGCCAAATGACACCGCCAGAACAAAATTCACGGCCACAGTCTGACAACCCACCATCCTTGACCCTCATTTCTTGGAGTAATACTCCTTCCCCGTCCAACATCAACCAGTTCCCGAATTACATACCAACTCAAAGCAACCCCTCTGTCGGCTCACAAGGTGTGGGTGTGCTTGGACCGTACTCGACGGTGCCGAAAGCATCGCTAAGCAGACGAGGATCCCATTCCTCGGAACTTATGTCATCACCCTCTTACCTTGGTCCTTCCCACTTCTCCCCATCGCCTACGACGCCCAGCTATGTCTATATTGTGCCTTCGACTCATGAACATACAGTATGCCCCTCTCGAGCCAAACCATTTTTTTCTGCTTTGAACTCACAAGATCCATAGCCCGCCATAGATGGTCACCGGGAGCAACTCAGACTTTTTCGGGACGCACTCCAACTCCCCATGGCGTCCATTGCCGGACCGTTCATCCCTCAAAAGATGTATGTCCCCCATACCAATAGTGACCGACGGCGATACGTGGAAGAAACAGAATTGCAGCCCCCCATTTATTTTTGGATGCAAAATCCCGAAGAATGCGGAATCCCTCTAATAGACGCTCTCCACTGTCGTGTGCGGCGTATGAAATTTCGAGATGAACCTGTTTTTGAAGGAAGAGGACCCAGTATATCTGTGCGGATTCAGGTACACTCGTGACTGACCTGATGCATGATACCCGTTCTCAATTTTTTTGTAGTGGCCAGGGTACCTTCCTTGGAGTCGTCAGATTCCTACAAAGGATTTCCGCAGTCCTCCTGGACCCATTACTCGCGCCAAACTTGCCAAAAACGTTGCAAAATGTGTAGAGCGTTTTCTCGGTGTGCGTGTGTTATTTATCAGACTATAGAATTTTTGTCACTAAATCGTGTGCGTTGCAGGCGAGGTCACAAAATCATCTGGATGATGATATAGACCCGCGATGGAAAGTTGGTTCCGGTCAGAACGAGATCAAACTTGATGATCTTATACTTGTCAGTATGCATCATGTGTCGATGGGAAGCTGGCAACCTCATTTGAGGCTGCGGCGCTCATTCTCCTCTTGATGCTCTCTAGGGCTTCAGCTTCCACTCGCCCAGTGCAGTGACACTATAGCCTTTCCCCATAAATTCTGGTGATGCATACTCATCCTGCAAATTTGAGCACGCTGGAACACGCTCAGTCTGTTGGATCCTGCCTTTTGATTTTCACTGTAGCATAAACAAGATACCCTCCATACAAACAGATACCTCCGTCGCCATAGGACATTAATACGTCTCATAATACATTACTAGATTGTCAATTATATTAACCCCCCTATGATGAACTTCAAATCCCAGAAGAGCCCGGAAGCCGCGAGAGGACAGAGGATCGATTTCAGAAAGAGCGTGGGTGTGGCGAAATATCGAGTGCTTGCTGTAGATCCTGTCGACTGAGGTCGCGACCCATCATCGAGAGGTCACACGTTACGCGACGTGTTGATAATGTCACGTGCCTGACGGTCTTTGTTGATGACCATTGACCATGGCCCCCTCGCGTCGACTTCACACTTCCGAGGAACCTGAACCCTACGCTGAAGACACAGACCAGGACGCCGAACAGGAAACACCAAGACAACACAAACCAGCGTTGAAGAAGCGGCTCAGCGAGGCTTATAACCCGGACACTGAGGGGAGTTTTGCCTCAGAGTCAGGTCGCGTACCTTTGCGTTCCGTGAATATCAACGATGACGCCGCAGAAAAACGGAGACGAAGAAAAAGCACCAAGATCACAGTCATAGAAAATGCTATCGCAGGACCATCCTCAGACGCAAACGTGGATCCAGACGCACCCGAGACGTCCAAAACCGCCAAACAGAAGCAGCATCTTAGATCGATTGCTCCGCCACCCATCATAAACGTTCCAAAAGATGTCATGAGTTCCAATTTCGAGGAGTGGATGAAAATGGCTACGGACAATGTACGTATCTTTCGTTCGAAAATCGAGATTAAATTCGAACGGGTCCATCTAGAAAATCAACGCAGCCAACTCTTGGAACTTCGCCCTCATTGACTATTTCCATGATATGTCGCTACTGCGTAATAACGACGACAATTCTATCAATTTCCAGCGCGCGTCATGTACCCTTGACGGATGCGTCAAAATTTGGACGAGCCGAGTGGATAGCGTGGGCACAGAGACTGGGAAGCTTCTGAGTAATCTTGCCTCAGAAGGCAAGGACAGAGATGAAGATGCGGAGGAAGGCACAGAAGAAGATGCAAAGAAGAGAAAGCCCCACCGACCTGCAGCCACCCTGGCCAAAGATCCTTCACAACTCCAGAGTAAAAAGCCAGATTTGGAGTTCAGCGTTGATCCCCTGTTCAAGAAAACCTGTGCCGACTTTGACGAAGGAGGGGCTCAGGGACTATTGATGAATCACTTAAGTTTGGGCGTGGGGACCGATGGTGGGATGAGGGTCGTTTTCGACGCGAGCGACTCGACTGCGAAAGTAGAGGAAGAGGAAATTGTCGAAGAACCCGAAGATGAAATAGATTTGACCTATTTGCGCAGTAAGGCCACACTTCGACTCCTCCAGAGCGTCCCTAACATCCATTCCACAGGCGAGTTCCTTCCTGACCTTTCCAGTCTAGAAGAAAAAGCAATATCACATTCCCTAGCGGGATTTTCCTTCTCCAAAGATGCGTTCACTTTCGATGATACAACATTTTTCCAGGATACCACGGTGCGGCACGATCTCGATAATGACGACGATGATGAAGCTGGCGGTGCTGACGGTTTCAATATGGATATTGACAACAACGCTCCGGCGCCCGAGGATTTCTTCGTTGGGGCAGATGCAGTCAACGAAGATTATGCCGGGGAAGCCTTCGGTGGCGATGATTACCCTGGCGACAGCCATTCTAATGGCTCAGTGGGACCTCCAGGGGAAGGTGAAGGGCAGCCTGGGCCTTTTGTACCTTTCGATCCGCGACGTGCGCCGACCGAACGAGATCTTGTAATGGCAATGACGGATGCCGATGGAGGTGATGCCATGATGGACTATTTCGACCAAAATTTCCTCAAGAATTGGGCTGGCCCGGAGCATTGGAAGTTGAGGAAAGTTGTCCGCAGACGTGAGACCTGATTTTACCTACATTGTGTGGCCTGATTGACCTCTATCACAGCGGATGGCGATACAAATGCGTCGAAACAACCAAAGGCTCGCAAGGAGAAGAAGGAAGCTTTCAAAATTGATTTTTTGAGCCCTGTCGATCCAGATAAGGACCTCAAGGAGATAGCAAAGGAACTATTTGCGCCCGTCACGAAGGGCGCGGGCATCAACCTCCCTCGCACTGGTGCAACAGTCAAGAAGGGGCGCAAGAAGGCAAAAGAGAAAGAAAAGAAAGATGACCATAGACTGCCCGACGACATGCACTTCTCGAGCAAGCAATTGGTCACCTTGTTTCTGAAGCCCAAGTTCTATGTACGGTTTTTCTTGAATTCTAATTCTTGCTGGACGTAACACTTAACCTGGTTTGATTAGCTGAAGATGCGAGGGCAGAAAGTCAAGATGAATGCAAATGGTGACGGAGAGGTTGACGAGAACTTCTGGGCCCAAGCTGCAGCAGATCAAGCTGCCGGTCGCGCACCTGACGAGGAAGACGAGAGTACGTGCAACCAACTCTGGGAAAATCCAACAGGATTACTGAGATACCGTTTGATGAAGCCGGAGGCGCTATTCCCTTCAACACCCAGTTCTTCCATGACGACTATGATGACGGACCTGGTTTCGATGATTTTGATGGTGATGGTGTGGGCGCAGCGGACGTGGATGCTGGTGAACAGGACTTATTGGCTGCGACCCAGGGACAGACAAGACGTGTGCGTCCCGAGTTCGTCAACTATGCTAAGCGAGCAAAGAGAGTGGATGTTCGGAAATTGAAAGAGAATATTTGGCGGGGCCTTGACATTGTCGTCACGCCTCCTAAGAAAGCAGATGAGGACGAAGACATGGTGAGTAAAGGGCCGCTTCATGTGTCAAGATTGCTGACACGAGATTAGGACGTGGATGAAGCTACTTCGCTACCAACAGACCCTTCAGAGGCGCGAGTTTTTAGCCAAGTAATATCTGGTCTTCAGAAATCCTATCCAAAGGACAAAATGGAGGAAATCAGTACCAGCTTCTGTTTTATCTGTTTATTGCACCTCGCAAATGAACAGGGGCTCAAGATTGAGTCTTCAGTTGCTGGCACCCAGGAAGATGTAGTCAATACCTCCCAAGAGGAGGATGAGGCTCCCATTGGAGCAAAGAAGATCGGAGATATTTGGGATTTGAAAGTGGGTAATTTTCAACATACTGAGCGGGCTGGAATTGACATGATCTGTTCAGATATACCGCGACCCCAATGCTACACAATCAGCATAATTTGGCCCTCTTATCCAAATGCCAGACTTTCTTGTATGATTAGCCCAGTGCGCTGCTAACTCAATTCTGTATTTGATCATTGCACGTTTTCCACGCGACATGGACTACTCTGCACATGTACACCATATAATGTTCCATCTGGGTGGAGAGTGAAGATAACATTTAGTCGATACTATATCTATTGTTAAAGTATGAATCGGAGTATTAACGCAGAGCTGGCTACAAACCAAGAGAAATCTAAGCTACACAAAAGGGACCTGGACGATGTGTGGTCTTCAGAATACACGAGAAGAATCAAAAAATAAAAATAAAATAAAATAAAGGATATGTTGAAGAGGCTTGGCATTCAATGCTTTGCTATCCATGTACTCCACAAGCTTTCACATCGTCGTTGGTGACGCGATCTGAGTTCTTCGAACTCCCAAAATGCTTGTTGAGGTATCTCGAGCATGCCTCGTACAGGTACATGCGTTACATCGCTGTCGGGAAATATCGTAAGGAGATCGTGGGGCGCGATGCGCGCGCTTGGGACGTCGCTCGCAAGGAAAGTGCGATCTCCGAAGGGTGAATAGGTATGAACATCGAGGTATTTATCGTGTCGCGAATGGGATCGAGTAGCTGATCAGCAGGATTGCGGTAAGTAAAAGTCGAGAAGACAAGTGTCGAAGTGGATTACCTTGCACCAGCATTACTTGATGTTGAACGACTGCGACAGCTAGGGTGCCATGAGTTATCATAATGGGTCAGCCAGTGGCGGATGGATCAGATTTTGGCAACGATGCGGCACTCGGCGGACATAGCTTGGGCACTACGAAAAGATGGGCTTTTATATGCCGTTGGGTCCATTTCCACTTGAAAGGATCTACAAAGATGTCCACATTTGGAATGTGCTAAAGCCTACACATCGAGAAGACTCGTGTTGTTCATTTCAAGGCTGTTATTATGACCAATGGCAACACGTTTTAACAAAAGATGGAGCCAATACGGCGATCCCGCGTCCATATGCATTCTTCCCATTTCCACCATCAACAGGCCAAAAGGCTCAATCATTCAGCTGCGCCAGGTAAAGATGTGCCTTGCCCAGCATCCAGATAGGAAACGAAAACTTGAAGTTTGGGTATGCAATAGCACAAGTTTTATTGAACACACCCTCAATGGCTTCTTGCTGCCACGAGCCATTCTTCAAACCAATGAGCGACTTCGAAAACAGAAGTTGAAGTTGTATGATTTAACTCACTGGTAGTTGTCTAGACATGACCAGCTTAACACCACGTTCAATAGGCCCTCGATGTGGGTATTTTGCATACATGAGGGACAGCACAGCCCAGCATGTCTGTACAACTTGACTATCTGCATGTTCAACCCAGGTTTGTTCTTCACAAGACTTCGCGGGCACTTAGCATGCATGAAAAGATCGAAGAACCTCACGAGATTTACCTTGTAGCTCTCACCCCATCCGCCATCAATGCGCTGCTTCTTGATCAGAAACTCGCAGGCTTTTCGAGAGGCCTCGCTCGTCTCGTAGGTTTCCCCAACTAAAGAGAGACTTTCGAGTGCAAACTGTGTCGCATATGTAAAACATATGCCCCAGGATCCTACCCAGCCACCTTCCGCCTTCTGGGCTGCATGAAGATATTCAATAGCACGTCGGATAGTCCGGCTAGAATTTTGGCAAAGGATCAGACAAGATACAAAAAGGTTTTTCGTTAGTAAACACAGACTTGATGTCTTTGGCCCGATAATCGGGATAGTGTTTCCGAAATATTGCCAAGGACGTGATGACGGACGTCGTGCATTCAGGATAACAATATTCGATCATAATATCACCTTGAAGCGGATCGAATCAGGCAAAAGATACAGGAGAGGAAATGAACGAACCAAAGACTTCCGCAGGGTTCAACCACTCCAGCCACTGCGGGCCGCGGATTGGTTCGTAGCTGGCAAATCCGCCATTGGGGTTTTGCAAAGTAAGCATAACGTCCACGGCATCGTACATCCGGCGCTCCGACACTCGTTTTGGTGTAAAGCTTGAGAGTGTGTTAGAATAGCAATGTATGTGTGCTGCAAACTTACTCGAGATGATGCTGCAAGTACATTACGGCCTTCAAACCCTCGCCTGTACAATCACTGACTGTGTAACCTTGTTCTTTTGTACTGGGTTTACCTTCGTCAATAAGACTACAGACACGAGAGCACAACTGACATACCTGAAACCCCAAGCTCCCTTTGTCGTATGCCGGTATGAAGAATGGTAATGTTTTGGGTTATCCCTGATCTGAGCCTCATCCAGCCACTCGAGTGCCTTCAGCAAACTTTCCTTGTTTTCTTCTAGATGCGCCAGACTAGTTTCAACCAAGGCTTGCGTAATGAAACCTACATCCCAAAGTTGGCTTCCGTTTGTTCCACACATCATCATACCCTCTGTTCCAATCCACATGAAGTCGTGCCGCTTGATTTCATGCTGCTTGTATGCGTCGCTTTCTGGGCCATCCCGGTGTGCACGTACGATGAGGTTGAACATCTTGGAAACTGGGCCAAGCGTCTGGTACTCTGTATTCTCGTCTTCCAGGACGACCAACTCGTAAGCCTTCTCGACGCCCGCTCGACGAAAGGGAGGGATAATGCAATGCTCATAGCTGCTTAGAATAACGTTTATTGCGTCGAAGAGACCGGTATGAGGGGCATATAGGTCCGCCTTGGATACATTATTGCGTTGAGCAGGCCAGTCAATCGAGTAGTAGTCTTGAGGGTATAATTCCTCAATAGAGTCAAATCATCAGAATAAATTCTAGTGATCGGATAGAGGGCTCCATACCTTCCGCAACGAGAGGATCAAGTCATTTTCCTCTGCCTTGTATCGCACGCCATACAAATAACTCATTGGGATATAGACAGTTCGGGTATGTATCCACCAACGGTGTGGATGGAAAGGAACCCAGTCTGGTAGAAGCCTGATCACATATGAGGTCGGTGTTTGAATACGCGAGAAAGGTACTAAAGTACTTACCAGAGCTCGGGAGGAACAGGATTGTTACCTTCCCAGTCGTAAACGTTCAAAATGGATAACCAGAATTTCCCCCAGGCGGGGATCGCGGTGGCGCCACCTATCGAGCGGCGTCTGCGATGAGTTGTAATGAATGAAAATGAGACTAACCGAGTTCGTGCAAGGTTGCACGCGCTCTGATGCACACGGGATGTTCAGCATCAACCCCAAGGATCCGCAATGCCGTATAATTGAGTCCAGTCCCAAAGACCGTCGAATGACCCTCAACGTGACTGCAGGGAAAATCCGTCAAAACACATTAAAGTAATGATTAGTTTAGACGCGTCAAACGCCTGCATACGCGAGGCGCCGTGGTTCGCGTGACGCATGATCGAAGGAATATCATGAGAAATCTAGATGCTCACATTCCCCAGCCACCGTCATCGGGATGAGCGCGATTCATGAGGTAGCGAATCATTTCCAGCCTTTCTTCCTCCTTGAAACTCATACCGGACACATAGGAGCCTATAACTAGACCCGGGAGGAGAAACATTGGGCCTCCGTATTCTCCTGCCCAGTGTCCATCATGAGATTGTATGTTCCTATAGAACCTGTATCCGTTCCGGGCGGCCTCCATGGCGTCTTTAGCAGCGGGAAGTTCAGGTAGACCCTGCAATTTTTCCTGGACTCAGGGCATGAATAAATCATGAAAATAGGATTGCATACAGTCCCGAGGCCTAGCCAGAACTTGTCCACAGTGTTCTGCGGCCATTCTGCGCACTGTTCGTCCGTCCGCAGGTAGTGCCACGTGTGTCGGCCGCCATCGTTGACCAGTAACCTCCACCTCTTATAATCGGTGAATGGCTGGCTGGCGGTATTGGGAATATTGAGGGAAGAGTACATGAGCGGGATCGCAGTTGAACATCATACGTTGTTTTGCCCAAGCACTAAATAATCCACAACAAACTCCTAACACCAATTGCTGCATACGTCCCTCGACAATTGTAACGTTTTCGAGCTTAAGGTACTTGAATGTTCTAGCTCAATACTGAGTCAGTCAGAGACGTGCATTGCGCTTACAGACCGAAGTTCTCATCTGACCTGCAAATGTCGTTTCGAGACTCGACAGTGATCATTCTCGAGAACGGGAGAACCAAGATACGTGCAGGTCTTGGTCTGCACGATCTCCTGAAAACACCCACTGTGGTACGTTCTTCATTGGACACCCAAAGACTCTACCTCAGAATTCATTTAGGAAATCTCAGCACGCGTAGGTCTAAGAAAGGGCGCGTCCGGAGAACATCTCAACCATTCTCAACTGCCCTTCGCAGCGAGCGGAAACAATGAACGGAAAGTAGCCTCGACAAGCCACGCAACGTCTTTGCCCCAGCACCATGAACCTAATGCGACTGCAAACGATTACTTAGTCGGAGAGATACTCGAGGAAGCATTGACCGCAGGTCAAGACGTAACAATATCCTGGCCATTTGCAGGCGGGGATGTATATGATTGGACGCAGGCAGAAGCGTTATGGTATGTCCCTCTCTTTGTCTCCCCTTGATATTCTACGGACCTCAGCCGCGAAGGAAATATATTCTTTTCACCAAATTACAACGTAGACGCGTTCAAAATGAATCGCCCGTCCTTCTCTCAATATATTCTGGCCTTCCGAGGGACAGCTACCAACGCGCATGTCAAATCTTTTTTGAGCGGTTCAATGTCGCCGGGTTTGCGATCGTCGAGCGCCCGGTCGCGCAGCTTTACGCTGCAAATAGTCTCAGCGGCGTTGTGATTGATATTGGCCAAGAACAAACCGATATCACCCCCATTTCTGATGGATTGGTTCTTCATCACGCTAGGATGATTACCCCCATTGGTTCAAATCACTGTCAACATTATCTCGCACATTTACTGCGCTACAACCAATCCGTTGTATCTGCTCTATCACCCCCGGAGAAACCTCTCGAGTCCAAAGAGCTGCACAAAATCATATTGGAACTGGTGAAGCAAATATGGACCGAGGGTCAGGTGAAGGTCCCCTCAGACGGTGAGACCGCCTTGGCCGAAGATGAAGGCGTGACGGATATCGCCGCCGTTCTCGTTGCGGGTAAGGAAAAAGCGGTCATCGAGAGTGGGATGAAGAAAAAGGCTACAGCAAAAGCTTCTGCGGCCGAACAAGCTCGCGCCCGGGAAATAGAAGCATTAGATCTCATAACAGTTCAATTCCGTGAACACTCGCTCACCTTAGGGAAGGAGAGACATCGCTTCTGTGAACCCTTGTTCGATCCAACTTTACTGAAGGGTATTCCTAGTCAAATTTATCCGATCTCGGACGCCCGACCGCCATTGCCTTTGCAGGAAGCTTTGGGCATATCAGTAAACCATGTTGACGTGGATCAACGACCTTCCATCTGGGCAGGTGTACTTGTGACTGGGGATATTACAAGAGATGTGAAAGGTTAGTGATCTGGCGGCTTTTTGTGTAATGATCAACACTGATATCCTATCAGGCGTCAGCGTGGCTTTACAATCGCGCGTTGCGCCATTTATGGTGAATCCTGAACTACAATCTGAGCTCCAGCCTCGCTATGCTCGAATCTTGGCCGTACCAGAATATTATCATGAGTATCGTGATACCGGGAATGGGCTTGCCTGTTTCTTGGGATCAAGTATCACGGCGAAAGTACGTTTTCAGTTCTGCTTCTTGCGTTTCATCATTTGAACTTGGATGTAGCTAATCTTCAACGACCACAATGCCAAAAACTTTGTATCGAAGGCAGATTACACGGCACGGGGACCACATTCGATAATAGAGATGACACCTGCGTTACTATAGCCATGTGTATGAACCTCTTAATTCTTCTTATGATGCCGAAACACTTCCAGTCATGGGATCAGAAGGGAAGGTTAATGATGCATGGCTCATAATTGCGTGAATAAGGAAGATGTGTGCAACATAGACATGGTCGAAAAATAACATCTACCCTCATGCAGCATTGCCTTCCGCAAAGCTGAGGAGATCAGAGTCACCCTGGTCGCTGACTGTCATGACACTAAAGATATATTAGAGAAAGGTGTGGGAATCGAGAGTTCCAGGACCCACCCCACACGGAAAAGTTTACCGGCTGCGGTTCCAAGGGCAACGTTTGTGCCCGCAAAGTGGTGCACGGAAGTTTTCGACAACATGGCATAGTACTCCAGCTCAGATTTACGAAGAGGAGGGCAGTTGCCGGCAATCAAGACGAGCTTGGCTAGACGCACAAGGAAGAAACAAAGACGTCGTCAGCTCACGGGACCTTCTCAGCCTCAAGCTCCAGTCCCCGGGAGACATCAGACTCGACGCTCACCTTTTCCATTGCGCATCTGCTTTAGCGCTGATTTGTACCCGAGGGTATATTTACCCGATTTCACGACGAGTGCGAGTCTGGCAGAGATGGACTCTGACGACTTGGCTGCTTTTGATTTCTTTGTGGGGGCCATTGGATTGGTGTCGGTGTCGTGAGCTGCTTGAGGATGTCGATCACTGAGGCGATGATTCCAAGATTTTCCAATCAGACATCTGTATAGTTCAACTAACTAAGTTCAATCTCCGACGGCACTCCCTTGATATTATTACATGGCGTATGGGTATGCAAGAAAAGTCTACGCAAAATCACCAAATATCCAGATCAAAGCGTTCCAAAACAGTAGCAGCATCATCGACATCTTTCTGGGCCTTTTTCCGCATGTAGAAGATCGGACAATCCTTGCTTGTACATAGAACATCCTGTGGCAAAATTCATCAATTTGGATTTCGGGTCAAGTAAAAACAGCGGAAAGACCTGATGAAGTGAGCCTTGACATCTTTGGCATTGTGTCCAGAGTCGCGAAAATCGCACTTGCAATTCTGACGTGCTTGTGACCTGTTTCTGGTATAGTTCGCCGATCCGAGGCCGACAGTTATTGCAAACAGCACCGGCTTTTTAGTGGGTTAGGATAGCATCGTGAGACGGGCAAAGAAGGAATCCCACACCTTTCACGCTGTTGTTTGCACGTAGTGGTGTTTTACATCCAAGGCAAGTCACTGTTTTGACAGCGAATTTCATAAGACCTCCAACTGTGGGGGTTGCAATTTGGATAGTCCTTGTATGATCACCAGACACTACAAGATTGTTAGCTGACTCAATGAAGGATGGAATATGCTGCTCACATAACGAGGACGCCTTTTCTCCCAGAATTGGCTCAAATATCCTCATAAGCGGTTTCGAAAGCTGGTTTTCCAGATAGTACTTCGTATCAATGGGCAAGTTATTTTCGAGAACATATAGAGGATCTTCCGACTTCTCGTAGGCCGCGGCACCTAGAAGGTTGAATTCAATAGTCTCGCAAAGAAGTTGAAATTAGGCGGACCTTTGATTCCTTTAATTATGACATAGGCCACACGATCACCAAGGGCCGGCGCGGAGCCTTTGTTTAATGAGACGAGAAGAAATGTTCATAATCACGACTCACCAGCGTCACGTTGTCTCATCCGCTCAGCCAACTCAACATGTGCTTGCTTTCCAGCATAATCTAGAATGATGTGAGCAACTGAATTGGTTCCATTTCAAGATGAGCCCACCGCTCTTTGACAAGGCTTTTGTAATTACAAGTTGTGACATATCCACCTTATTCTGGAGCAGGTCAGAGATCGTTTGTTTGGTATACCTAGGTGGATTATATGATCAAAGATTTTCCGGCGGATTGAAACTCACTCCTCAGCCCCTCTGACATCTCTATCGATCAGCATTTTATGCAGACATGTCTCGATAACGGTCGAAACGAGGCGACAATTGTCTCGCCGTACTGTCTATAACTATCTTCAGAGGATGTTTCAGGCTATGTCTTGAAAATATACCTCAATACCCTTGGAGTCCATTTTATCGAATTTATCGGCCCTCGTCCAGTACAAACCCGCATAACGTTTTTTGCTAATGAGTAGATACGGGAAATAGACCTTCTCGAACTCGAGTTTGATGGGTTTCACAAATTTCATACTGACGAAATCCGCGGCTTCTTTACCTGAGTGGAAAGATAGATTTGAGCGACCCAAAGAGGTTGTTATATGCTTTTAACGCACCTAGTTCCATGACTTTGGCAAGCTCCGTAGGACCAAATCTGACCATGACTGAATCGGTATCGCCATATATAATCTCTGCATTATGCGAGTGGCCATTGGCAATACAGTATTCAGCCTCCACCTCCTAGAACACAGTTTCAATATATATACCATGAAAAGCATTGAATCAACTCGCCTGCTTTGTTTTCTCGATCATTTGTCGACCATAAGAAGTGACACTAGAGGAGATAGCCAAGCAGGGGAGTTTACCAATTGTGGCACCAGTAAAGCCGTATACAGAGTTCGCACTAATCTACAGTACCGTCGACAAGTCAGAGAATACACATGAATCTCGGAACATTTTCACCTTAAGCGCTAGTTGTCGACCGTCCAAGACAGCACGCTTGAATGGGTCGGTTTCTTTTTTTAGATCAGCTTTTGCGCGTTTGCGAGCGGAAATCAAATCCTCAAGAACTGTCGGCAGGAGACCCTTCCGTCGATCGCTCTTGACAAAGAAATCTGATATCTGCTATCAGCGACCTGGACATCTCAGCTATGAAAAAAGAAATGACCGTTGTTAGGGGTTTGAGTATAATCAACATCCTTCATAAGGCTGAGCCGGTCGATGGTTTGCTTGTCAAGGAGAGTCGTGTAACACAAATTGTGGGCCATCATAATCGACGGATATAGGGAACTGAAATCCAACGTTGCGATCGGCACATCGTAATAACCTTTTCGTGGCTCAATGACAGTGGCACCTTCATATTGTTCGTCGGAGCCTGGACAAACAGGTAAAAAAACATTCCAATGACGTCTGGACAGAACTTGCCCACCTTCTCCTTTCAAGGACGGAATAAGGTAGCCTTCTTCGTTGGCTTTACGGAAGAGCTGAGACAAGACTTTGATGGATTGTCCACGGGAAAGCAAATAATTAAAAGGAACACCAGTGACACGAGCCATCTCGATATAATTGACAAAGCACATGAGTTTGTCCATCACTCGCTGTGGCAGGTATGCATCCTGCAAATGTCTGTGAACAACAAGACTCAGGGAATAAAGTTGCGGCTCGACCTTTAGACAGTAAACTGCAAGCCGTCGGCGAGATTCTGCAGTACCGTTCTGAAGTTCGGTGATGACAGAATGATGGACATCCTCTTTTTGTTCACCAAGGAACTGCGCACAAACGGAATTGAGCGTGTAGCTACGCAGTTTGTGTTCGCGTTGCATGAATTGGAGCACGTCCAGTTGTAGCCGCCCATCAAGTGCTGTCTCTTTTGACTCACGTTGTCCATATGCTTTCGACGAAAAATGAGTATTCTTGACCTCGGTTTTGACACCTTGAATGATAATGAGAACATTAACCAAGAGAAAAAAAGTCGTGATGTACCTTTGAGTCTTCCAAGGTAGGGAAATTTGTTGGCTTTCAATACTTTCGCTCGATCCATAAGATAAGGGAAATCAAAGTTTGCCATGTTGTAACCAATGACAACATCTGGATCAACTTCCTCCACAAAATCTCGCCAGGCGTGCAGTAATTTATCCTCGTCCTTGAACGACATGACTTGTGATCCAACGATGTGGGCGCATGTGTTTAATGTCATGACATTCCGTATGAAAGGTTTTTGTTCGCCTACATTGAAAGGCATATCAATATTTCTCCATTCCGGCGTGAGATAGAAATACGACCTTGGCGCGTTACCATGCTGGCAATCTGAATAACTGGGTCAATCTGTGGTTCAGGGAAAATGCCCTTCCTGCCAGCACATTCAATATCGAAGCTCAAAACTCTCAAAGGCGCTATTTTTGACCAGTTCCCTTCTGGGGCGTGTGAGATGAAGTCATCATATCTAGGAGGCCATAAAGATCATGCTGCAAATGATAGCTTTTAACATACCTAACACTGAGCTCTATCTGACAATGAGAGCGTTTCTTCTCGTTCGGTATCAGGGCGTAATTGCCTGCTCGGATTTCAATCCAGTTCATTCCAACTACCTTCAACAAAATCCATATCACGTTTTAAGGGACATGATTAGACCATTACCTTGGTATCAATCATAAATCGCAGCGTATAGGCAATGTTGCTCTCAAAAGTTGGCACAACATCCGAAAAAAGGCCTTGGAAAGTACACTCCCCGCGCTCAAAGATACGTAAGGATATCTCGGAGGTAAGATGAAATTATCATGGGAAGAAAATGATGACGTATCTCGGACTTTGGGTAAATTCCGTGGCTCCAGAATTGTGATTTTCAAAAATGGATACCAATCGGCACCAGCATAACCCCAGAGACTACGTTTCGAGACCTTCTCGACCTGTTTAACCACAGTGTAGCCCATTTTGTTCTAAATGGCAGGGTCAAGTGCGGCATCATGATATGGCACAACAACGAACATTGAGGTCGTTTTTGAAGGGTCCAATGTCATCATCGCTGAATCCACGAGGCACAGCAATGTAGAAATAGGGCAAGAAGTCTGTAACGTGTACTAAGACACTGTGGCCAGCCTATACGATAAGTTCAGTTAATTCTCCCAGGTCATCCTCGAGTATCGCACCTCGGTGACACCGAACATTCTCAACCAGGTCCCTCCACCCTGTTCAGAGTCTTCGACATCGATTTGTTGGAATACTGAAAGATGTCAACTTTCAATCCAAGCCGAAGGCAGTTCAAAGACATACCAATATCATCCCGCTTCGGGTTTACCGGTGGCAGAAATGGTCGGGACCAGCAATCAGCCCCACCTTCCGCAGCTTCGAGGAGAAACATGAGCAAGGAAGACAGCTTTGGTATAGGCTCGAACTGGCGCACCGTGACTTTCATTAGCTTCCTCTTTCAATCTCGCAAGCACCTCTGTAAACGACGACTGCGTAGGTTGCGAGGTGAGAGATGGCGTCGGGGCTAATTTTCGTCGCTTTGTTGCAGGTTCGTATGCAGGATCGGACTTGGTCCTAGAGTACGTCCATAAAATTACATAGTACTCTTTAGTGTTTAGCACGTACCGAGCACGAGATGTTGACCTATTTTCCTTTGACTTGGTCGAGGGAACGGCCATTTCAGGGACGAGAGGCCGTGGTTTTTGAGCTGTAAAGCAAGTCCAGTGCGGCAATGAAGACGCGTCTTTGACGGGATGGGACGAGCAGCTATGTAAGTAGCTCAGGTAGAAATCTGACGCGTTGTATGGTCCTGTTTATGTAGATCTGCGCTCTTTAAATTCTCGTTCAATAGTTTACACGTTCCCCGGCTGCCATCTAGACTAAGTAGGCCCTGCCTCAGGATATCCAAGCTCAAGGAAATAGTTCTGC
This sequence comes from Entoloma clypeatum, assembly GCA_963565915.1. Lineage (NCBI taxonomy): Eukaryota > Fungi > Basidiomycota > Agaricomycetes > Agaricales > Entolomataceae > Entoloma > Entoloma clypeatum. The sequence continues at coordinate 2,580,899 of OY751488.1, read as the reverse complement.
GAGCATACGAAGTGTATCAAGAGGACTGGAAACAGAATGCCCGATCGTTCGTGGATCGGAGAAGATCTCAAAATCATTTCCTCCCTACAGATTCGAGAAGATTAACACATCCCCAGGCTAACGTTGCAGGGAATAAGGCCCACCTTGTAAGTCTTGTCTCCAAAGAAATGAATCTCAGCAAATCCTTCATCGTCTACGTGTTTCAATGCATATGTCTTGTCCCAACCGTGGGGAAAGACATCGAACGAGATTTGGCCACCAATGGAGTAGGTAAGGCCGTAATCGGGGAATCGCTCCTGGAGTGCTTTGACAAAAGTTGCCCGAAGGCCATGTATCTGGAAGGGGCCATTCATTTGAAAACGCCTTGTAGATGGACGACTCCTAACCTTATCATAGGCTTCAAACGCAAGACGTTCTTCGATGCTAGAACAAGACATGAGTCGATACTGGACACTACCCATGTAGAAATTTATACGTTGCATTCCGTCCAATCGGACTAACATTAATCATTCCATTCCTGAATTCTACGAACGTTCCACTATGGAAGTACTCGGCATTAGAAACAAGTTTATGTGAAAGGAGAAGGATTACCGTTTTATTGGGATATCGAGATCAGCGATGTAACGAAGGATGAAATTGACGAGAGGTTTATATCGATCTTCTCCAATGAATTTAATGAAGGACTGTGACTCGAGTTGTCTGCCGAGTTTATAGGCGGTCAATCCGTTCTCGGCGAAGGCGTAGTCAAAGTCATCGACCACTTCAGACCAGTCAATTCTGGGAAAGAAATTTAACAGCGTGAGCGATATACCATTACTGCCATTGACTGATAGTTGCTCGGAAATTTTGGCAAGATCAGACCCGCCGACGAAGCCAATAACAACCTTCTTCCTGAGCTCATGGAGAGCCTTGTTCATCTCTGGCGAGAGCGCCTGAGAAAAGTGATCAGATCGCGTAGACACCATAGTTTCCAACTTTGAACCTGGCGAGCTGGTGTGAGTGTGCCATCGACATCGAAGAGGATGAGCTTCTTGTGAGGACGACCAGAGAAATCTGAGGAAACCATGGGGGGTGCAATGACAAGATGATCGGAGCGGGTCAGACAAACTCTGACTAGCTCTGACTCGACAGGAACTTATAAATTCACGACGAGGCTGGCAGTGAGCTGACAGGTGCTCATACGATACATCGACCGCGATGGCCCAATACCACGCCTACTCCCTGCCCCAGGAGCTCCTCGATACCTTGACCCCTCGAAATCTCATCAACTTGCCCCCCACTTCCCCGAGTTCTCTAACGCCCGAGCCAGTCATTCCTGCCTCATCTTCAACTGCGCCACGGTCGTGCAATATATGCCTCAGCGCAACTTTTTCTGACTTGCAGGAACAGCGCGCCCACTTTCGATCCGATTGGCATCGATACAACGTCAAAACTCGTCTCAACGGTGGCAATGCCGTCACCGAATCCGCATTCTCTCACTTGATCGAAGGTGTGCCTCTCGTATGTGTACGTACTCCTTACCCTTCTCTGACTATGTATTTCAGCTCTGGAAGATTCACTTTCTGGTTCCGAATCGTCCTCTGACGAGGATGGTTCAGGCGTTTCAGATGCAGTCAACGATCTCGTGAACAAATCACAGCCTCATCGGAAGTCTCCCTCTCCCAAGGCTGCATCTCGGCCTTCACCACAAACTGCCATTTCCTGGTTCCATTCTCCACCATCCACACAGATAGGCGTTTACAAAGCCCTCTTTTCCGAACCCAGGGATGATTCGTCGTATTTATCTACATTGAAGCAAATGCAGACCGTCACACAGAATGGTCGTACGTGGGCCATGTTCATGATTGCAGGTGGACACTTTGCAGGCGCAATAGTGCGCGTGAGCCGGCCTGAGGATGACGATGAAGGAGAGGTGGGTACTAGGAAGAAGAAGCCCAAGAGACCCAAACCAGAAACTGAAGTTCTTCGGCATAAAACATTCCACCGATACACGAGTTCGTGATTTTATTACCTCGAAGTAATCTTGAGCTGACTTGAGGAGCTTCTGCTAGCACGTAGAAAGCAAGGCGGTTCTCAATCAGCAAATGACAATGCCAAGGGAAATGCAAAAAGCGCAGGTGCCTTGTTGCGTCGATATGGAGAACAAGCTTTGCGTGACGTATGATACCTGTCCCTGCCTCGGCTTTCGTTCACCTTGTGCTCCCTGTTCTTATTCAGGACATCCATAACTTATTGCAGGAATGGGCGGAAGATCTCCACGATTGCGAGAGAATCTGGATAAGAGCCAGTGCTTCAAATCGTAACATATTTGTAGGCTTCGATGACACCATCCTGTCTAAAGGCGACGAGCGACTGCGAACTTTCCCTTTCCCAACACGGCGTCCTGTGTGTCTTTCCACTTGGTGATATGCCGCCTAATTCTTTCTGTCTCATATTCTATGTCTATGACAGACAGAATCCGAACTCTCGCGGTGTCTGCGGGAACTCACGAGGGTTAAAATAACTCACTTTACTGAGGATGAGTTACGCGTACAGGATGAAACATATCTATCATCGCTTCCGAAGCCCAAACCCAGGATTATCCCCCCTGCTGCTCCCCTCGAACTGGAGAAATCAAAGCAGATCAAACTGTCCAAGGACGAAGAAATATTGCGCGAAAAATGGTCACGTTTTCTGGAGATGGTCAATAAAGGTCGTCTGGAACCTTTGAAAGCGTTCTGGGACCGGGAGGCGTACAATATTGGCTCCATTGACACACCGATTCCAGAGTGGACCGGAGAAAGAAGAGCGACGCTCCTTCAACTCGCTGCGCAAGCCGGCCATGAAGATGTAACGCACTGGCTTCTCGAAGACGCTCACGCCGATCCAACAATTCCAGTTCCCAATGCAAAAACCGGAGAACCAGACGAACTGACCGAAGACGGGTATCACTCTGATGCATCTGATACACCTGTCTCATTGCCAAGGGGTACTCGCCGGACGGCATACGATCTGGCGCGAGTGAAATCCGTGCGCGATGTCTTCCGACGAAGTGCCGCTGCGCACCCAGACTGGTGGGATTGGTTTGGCGCTGCGCGCGTGCCGAGTGCGCTGAGCAAGCAGATGGAGGATGATCAGGAGGAGAAGAAAAAGGTCAAGCGGAAGGGCCTGAAGGACCGGGTGAAGGAACGAGAAGCGAAGGAGCGACAGAAGGAGAGGGATCAGCCTGACGGGCCCGCGGTCGAGGCGGCGGTGATACCGCCAGCGCAGCAGAATGTAGTGGGGTCGTCGATGGCTCGGAGATTGGGAGGTACATCTGGTGCTGTTGAGGGCATCGCCGGTTTGACGCCTGAAATGCGTGCGAAGGTTGAAAGGGAACGGAGAGCACGAGCGGCTGAAGCGCGTATCAAGGCTTTGACGAGTTCATGATTAGATTAGATCAGTAATAGTAGCGTTTGTTCAAGTTTGTATCTTTAGAATAATTTTTCAACGCAAGTGCACATGTCGACGACTCGTGAGTTTTATCCAGAATTTGTATCCAGCGAACATTTCGAACATTCTCTGTTCGTATTACAGGTCTTTCCCTGGCTCAGCAAGTTGCTCTCCTCCAGGAAGCTGCTCCAGTTGGTGCGATCCGCCTTGTCCTTTCTTCAAGTTCTAGCCTTACGCCTTTCTATTAGACTTGGATCCAGATGACACACATGCCCCTGACCCTGATTCAGACAACATCCTGACTGAGGATCCCGCTGCAAGAGAACACTATCTACAGGTTGGGTGAGTTTGACATGCTACAGGTTGTCCTTGCATACTCTTATAACTCGCACGGGTTCACCAGCCCAAGTACACTACGGAAACAACATGATAGTATATCGGATCCAAAATATGCTGGCGTCAAGACGACGAGGGAGCAAATAATGGAGGAGGGCGGTGAATCCAGGACGGAGAGTGAGATCGACGAGGAAGATGAAGCCAGTGGTGACGAGGGCATGAATCGCGAAACCCGCGGGTTAGGCGGAGAAGAAGAAGAAGAAGGGGAGGAAGGTGTTCCATCCGAAAGCGAAGAGGAAAAGGCGAAAGACGTGCACGCCATACAGGAACGCTCCGTATCGCCGCAGGAGCCTGTAGATGAGCCGACAGACCTCTCATCGACACTGAGACAGAAACGAGACCAGGACCGGGAAAAGGGAAGTGCTGTTTCGCGCCAAATTGTACGTCCTGGATGTCCTTCGTATGCGGGCGAAAGTGTATAAAAATGATCTTTAGGCCTTGTGGGACTCACTGCTTGATGCTCGCATCCGGTTGCAAAAGTTGCTGACTGCCGCCAATAAACTACCAAAGGTATGTTTCCCCGGGTTCCTCCATGCATATTTCAAGAACCAGTTATAGGACTTAGAACTCCAAGAGTATACTGCCATTCCTGAATGCCAAGAATCCATGAGCAGAATGCTTTATGAAGCTGCCGCACTATCGGATGAAATATTTGAACTGCAAGAAGTACAGTAGGCATCGCAGGCTCCGTTATCTTGTTGGCTAATTCCATGATAGCACCTGGTGACGTCGAATGAGTCGATAACCCCTCCTCCCCGAAAACGCCGTAAAATTCAGTCCAACGACGAAACCCTGAATTATGCGGAGTGGTTTCAAGATGCTACCTCCGATATGTCTGCCTTTGAAGAAAGGTAAAGTATTGAATGTCAGAGCCAACATGCCTCACTCACGCATTTTGGATCATAGATACCACCCACATCTTATTCAGACGCTTACAAAATGGTCGGCAAAAATTCAAGCAGTAGCACCTTCTGTGCTCCTGCCGCCAAACCGGAATGCCTTTTCCGCAAAAAGCTCCCAACATGCGAAATCCATTTTGCAACTCATAGACGACACATTGGCTGATCATGACAAACTCCTTGCAAGAACGCAAGTCCGAAGAGGGAAATGTCACCGCATCGGGGTTTCCGTTGAGAACGCGGATGAAGGAGACAAACAAGCTGGCCTGGAGGTTTTCGACGACACCGACTTTTACCAGCAACTGCTGCGAAGTGTGATAGATTCTCGGGGAAATGGCTCAGGGGAAGATTGGATCTCGATACAAAAGCAGAAGAAAGCCAAGAAGAGGGTGGATACCAAGGCTAGCAAAGGGAGAAAACTACGGTGAGGAATATGCTCGGTTCGATTCAAGACGTTGATGATTTATTTTGGGTAAAGTTATGAGGTGCATGAGAAGCTACAAAACTTCATGGTTCCAGTGCCAGTGATTGGGGGTTGGCACGAGGAACAGATCGACGAGCTATTTGCTTCTATCCTCAGCAAAGGTTTTGAAAATGCACTGGCTGATGATGAAGATACTTCCCGACGAACAGACGAAGAGGTGGACGCATCGCTGAAGGGTGGATTCAGGGTTTTCGGGTAGATTGTATTTGGTAGCCACTAAGACGGAATAAAGCCAAATATGATGTGATATGAGGATGGTGGTAAGTCTTCACTCCTGTTAGTTACTCTTGCTACCACCATTCTTCCGTTTCTTGTATTCTACGATCGTCTGCGCTGAACGTACGCTCCCGGTACGCTGCATTGTCGCTGCGGTTCACCACGATAACATACTGGCTCTCCTAGCGTCGCCCACTGACTCGGTTTACTGTAACAACAGTAATTATACTCCAATGGAAGCTTTTCACGACGAGAACCCTTTCGAACAGGACGCCGAGAACATCGAGTCTGAGACATCGTCGACGTCTAAAGTTGACCTATCCGAACCCTCATCGCCACTGTCGCCGGCGCGACAGCTTTCACCCACCTCTCATCAGCCGAATCGTCCCTTCCCCTCGCCAGGTTCTCACCGACAGTCACAAACTTCCTACAAGACTGACTTTTGCTGTGCCCGTGATCGAGTTTTGCATTCCGAGGAAGATATTGAGATTCTGGTGTGTATGTCTTGAGAATTCTTATACCTCATCCCTACTTCTCCTTTAGATCACGGATGCGCAGAAGACATCCGTCAATGCGTCTTCACCCTACATCGCCTATGTCATCAGAACTGGGGTTAAACCGTTTAACATTCTCACTATTGACCTTCCTCCTAATCACTAATTGCAGAACACGGAAGCGCGCCACCGATATTCCGAATTTGAGTCCCTCCGAACGAATCTTGCGAATCTCTACCCAACCCTCATTATTCCTCCAATACCCTCAAAGCAGACTTTGGGAGATTATGCCGTCAAGCAAGCGAAGGCAAAGGAGGATGCGGCCATGATTGCAAAGAGAAAGCGCATGCTTCAGACCTTCCTGAACAGAATTGCACGGCATCCAATATTATCAAATGAGCATGTTTTCCACAGGTTCCTGGATGGGGAAGTGTCTTGGGTGCGTAATGTGCACTTATATCCGTCTAATCCCTCCAAATGACCACACATAGACCGAGGTCCTTAACTCCCCTCCATTGACTCTGCTCCCGAAAAATATCCTCAAAGCTCCTTCACATAATCCGATCGACCAGAACGCCTCTCCAGCTTATGCCGCTCTCCCCAACCCTTCCGCTGCTCACCCCTTGCGACACCCCGACCAACGGTTCCTTGACTCCGAGGTTTTTACAAGCAAATTTGCGAACCATCTCAGCGGTCCGATGGAGAAAGTAACGCGCCGCGTAATAAAACGTTGGTCAGGTCAGCATCTTTTAGCATTTCCGTTCCTCGTTCAGCTGACCGATTGCGATGTTGTGTTGTGAACTCCCAACAGACCATGCGCAAGATCATGGAGATCTTGGTGCAGCTTTGAATGGATCCAGTCTCCATGAAAGCGGCCCCTTGTCAGGAGCAATTGAAAGGACTGGTCAGGCAGTGGACGTCACATACATGTCCACAACAAAACTGGTGAGGAAATGTGCAAGTCGCGGAATGTGCCACTCATCGTTTCAATGTTTGAAGTTGCAAGAGCTCGAACAAAATTGGGCAGAACCACTTCATGAATACACGCAGTTTGCATCAATCATCAAGAAATTGCTTGCGTACCGTCATCAGAAACACGTACAATATGAGATGACGCAGGATGCGTTAGAGAATAAGCGAGAGCAACTCGAGGAACTTGAGAAGAGCGAGAAAGAAGCACGACGGCTTGAAGAAGCACTTGGCCGGAGTAGAATCAATGCAACAAGGAGGATGTCACAAACTCGTGAAGACGGAGCCAGTGAGGAGAACAGTGCGGGTGAAGCGGAAGCTCCACCAGAGAGCCCACATGTCCCTCCGCATCCAGGGCCAAACCCTGCAAGGCGACGGACACAGGCACCTGGGATGGGTCTTCTAAATGCCCTCAGTTACACTCTCCACGGGATGATGGACGTGGATCCTGAGACAGCTCGAAGAAATGGTATCACGAAAACCCGGGAAACTATTTCACAGGTAAACATCCATTCCTTGAGCTTGCTGCTATGCCGAACCCTTAATCCGAATTTCCAGCTGGAGGATGCGCTGCATTTGTCGGCGCAAGATCTAAAGTATTCCAGTTCGACTATTCAGGCAGACCTGGATCGATTCCAGCGGCAGAAGGTCGCAGATTTGAGAGAGATGGCTATCAGCATGGCGAGGAGTCATCGTGACTGGTGTAGAAAGGTGATTGACTTGCTTGTGTTCTCCGCCACCTGAATGACATCCTGATTACCGAATTATGTAGAACCTCGAAGCATGGGAAGAAGCAAAGGGTGAGATTGAGAAGATACCAGACCATCCTAACCATGCCCCTTCAACACAAGAGACAGTCGTTGCGGGAACTGGACCTTCTCGTGTGCGGGGGGATTCGACGGTGACAATCAATGGGCGTTGAATCCAGGTTGCCTCGACACATACTTATTCAAAGTGCCATTGATTAATTCCCGAACTTGAAATCTCTTACCTTGAGCCTACCTATTTTATACTAGGGCTTTGTAGTTGACGAATAATCATTGGGGTGGACAGGCGCTTGACGGAGACTGTAAACGGAGTTCGAAGCGCCAACATCGAATTATGTAGTACGGCTGCCTTGTAGAGTCTGCTTCACCAGCGTGAGTGCATATTTCGGACCAATCCTTGGCTTCCGCTATGTCTGTGACGTCTGAAGCGGCTCTGCAACGAGAAGTTTTGTTGCGAGGCAAAATCGTCCTCATCTTGTGTGGTCTCGTCGCCTCTGGAAAGGTGAATTTTCCAGAGTTGCTTCATGTCTAGTGCTGAGATTGGGGCGGCCAAGTCGACCTTTGCAGAGCAACTAGAACGCCACTATCCCCATTTCCGCCGATGCAACCAGGATGACCTTGGTGACAGACGTCGGGTAGAACGCTTGGCCAGAGATACACTTGCCCAAGGTCAATCTGTATGTATCGATCGCACGAATTTCAATGCTCAGTGAGTCCATCCTCATGACCAAATGCCTTAATTTGCTCTCTAATTGTCCTACGGCTGACAATCCATCCATCAGACAGCGATCTTACTGGATCGAGATAGCGCGCGAGTTTCCTGGAACTTCTGTCTGGGTAATTGTCTTTGATACACCTTATGAGGTGAGAACGGGGTAATCCTACCCTTCGTGTCAAGCGAACTGGGTGTTTGATCACTCATTTGACCCATCTTCCTCAGATCTGCGAGGCACGCCTACGGACAAGTGGGTTCCATCTGGTTCTCACTGAAAGTCATGACCATGTTTTTACATTAGGGACTTTTCATCCGACCATTAAAAGCCCCGAACAGGGTTTCCAGGTCTTATCCCGTTTCGCAGCAGATTTCGAGCCACCTGATGCTTGTGAAGGGTACGACCGTGTCATTTATTTGAAAGCTTCGGAACACACTTCTCCGATTTATTCTCACTCCGAAGTTTCGGCGATCTTGCAACGGCTCTATGATTCACCTCTTGTCAGTGCTACAGACTCTCTTCCAACTCGTGCCACTCAGCCGTTTCAAGGGTGGCAACCTCTCCAAAGCAATTCCTATTGGGGGCATTTTGTTCGCGGTCATTTTAGCTCCCGTCACGAAAATATGTCTCGAGGCCATGGCTTCAACCCTTATGTGTCTTTAAACGCTCGTCGCACTCGGCGGCCTCCGTTGCGCCATGGAGAACAGACCAAGGGAACCCAGAGTAAAGGAACTTATGATAGAAGCTGTCCGACGACAACCACTTCTGATTGGAATAATTTCCTAGATGATATGGAGTCGCGGGCGCATACAGAAACAATACGGACTGGAACCGGAACCAAAGATAATCCTTTGACCATAATATGACAACACCTCTCCTCCTTTGCTATCCGGTTAAACCATGTACAATATGTGACCAGTAAGCTTACACGCTTGTCCTCTACGTATTCGACCTCTGTCGATGCTCGTCTTTGTCGTCAACTTGAAGGCTCTGACACGGGTACACTAAGCCACATTTATGCATATCCCGCCCGCCTGGCGATCGAGATTCGTGAAGATCTCAGGTTCAGATGTTAGCTTTCTGAATCCTCCGCAGCTTTCATGCGCTGTCCTAGGATTTTTGCGCTAACCTAGATGGGATTGATTCGACTTGCCGAGAAACCGAAAAATACATGATAGACCCACATTGCGGATATGAAGAGCGGCACGTTCAACACCGAATTCTTTGCTGCGTTTGTATTGTGTGAGAGCATCTTCTAGTCGCCCAGCTATTGGTTGTCAGGGTGCTGACAGGGACAAAAAACACAAGAAGTTTTGAACTGACTGGCCTCAAGAACGACGGCCAAGTTGAATGCGACCTCAGGGTCTTCTGGTGAGAGAGATGAGGCCAGTCTATGGAAGAAAGTGAGTTGATGTTTCAGATGCGAGATGAGCGTCACAGAACTGTAAATGGTGAATTGCAAGGTCCGGGCGGGGAACTGTTCAGACAATAAGAGGTCGATCGAGGAAGTTGATGGGCAAGACACTTACTCGGTGATACGATATATGCACTTGCGAGATCTGCAGACAATTCATCGTCTACATTTCAAAGTGGCACGAGGTGACATACTAGTGTGGGCGTCCGGACTTGAAGGTTGCAGAGCAATGGATTCCTTCCACGCCGAGATAGCTTCATCATATTCTTCTGTGAATGAAATAAGCACAGAACGAGATAGCCCGACGTGTGATGTTGGATGGGCGTACTGAGATGGTAGTGCGTGACCCCTAGATTGAACAGGGAGCTGGCAGTCCGCTTGATTTCTACGCTTCGTTCATAGAGGGATTTCGCCGCCTCTACGTCACCTTCCTCCAGTTTTGCAGTGCCTTGTTCCAGACACCGTAATGCTTCCTGTTCTGCAGGATCGGATGCCATTGAATGCGGTGTTACAGACGTCGCCCAACCTGTACCATGAATTCAGCGGGGTGGAACACAGTACTCTGGTATTTCCTGGACTCACGTTTGGTTACGTAGGCGTGGACAGATTTGGCCTTGACGCATATTCTTTGGGGATACGCAGGCAAAGTGTAAATTGCCCTATGGAGGCGGGCGGCTCGGTTTTGGAGGCCCCGAGCACTAGTCCTCGCCGAGGCTGCGGCTGTTCGTGTATATATGGCGAGGGACATGCGAGGCTGGAGAAAGCGTCACGAATCACGTGACGCGCCGCCAAAAAATCGTACCGCCACGGAATCAAAAGTTTGTTGTCAACTCTCACCCGCCATGTCCGTCAATGCCAACGGTTCCTCTGCTCCTCAGCCCGAGGCGTCGTCCTCACAAAACTCGTCAGATTACCTGCGTAATGCAAGTTTTTCGCGTTCAGAGGGCCCCGCTCCGTCGAGTGACGCTGTTACTGCGTCAGACTTTCTGCTCGCTGCATACGACCCAGCAAAACTGCATCCGCTAGCTGACCTGGGTGACAAATTGGACTATCTACTTCTGGAAGACGATAAAAAGAATGAACTTCCTGGATCCGGCACGGCAATTCCATCCAGGGGCTGGAGTGATGATCTTTGTTATGGCACGGGTACCATGTATCTTGGTGGTGCGTATCAGATCTCTTTCAACTTACTCAATTCGCAACGTTGCGTGCTCGCCTGGAGTCTCGCTCCCTTTGAATGCTCTCACCTTATCTTGTCATTTCTGAACCAATGCTGGGGCTCCTTATTGTTCTATGTCATCACATGCTCACGTTGCATCTCCAGGTCTGGCCCTTGGTGGGGTGTGGGGTGTGCGCGAAGGTGCAAAGAGGCCCCTTGCTGTATCCAATACGAGGCTCCGGATCAACAGCATCTTGAATTCCGTGACGCGGAGGGGGACATTCATCGGTAACTCGGCTGGCGTTATTGGTTGGTCCTCATCACCCTACGGCCAATCAACGCTGACACGCCCTCGTCACTTTAGCCCTTTTATACAATGGTATCAATTCATCCATCGATGCCATGCGGGGAAAGCATGATACCCTTGGAAGTATGGGGGCTGGTGCTATAACAGGTGCTCTGTTCAAGTCCACTGGTACGTCGAGCGGCCACCGGTTTTAGATTGTCCCCTGATTTCCTTTTCGTAGCTGGTATCAAACCTGCCGTTGCGGCAGCGACCTTCATGTCAGGGATGGCTGGGCTTTGGAGTGTCGTAAAAAAGAGTGTTTGATCTTTTTACTACATGTATTTCCTAATTTTAATCATCCCCTCATTTGGCTCAGGCGTCTTCGCTAATGCGTAAGTCATAATCTTAAGGTCTTACACACACCGGAATATGCCATCATAATCGGGAGGACTTCTTATCCATCCGTTTGGCTCGAGATGGGTACCTGAAAAGGTGGTAATTTTCCAGAAGGATGCCTTGGTGTCATTCGCATTCGTCAAATTGAACCATCCTTCGCCGAATCCTATAAATGATGCTTTTCACGGACCAGCTCGCTGCTCTTCCAATCAACCTAAAACCTATGGCATCAATGCCTCCTCCCATGGTGCAGACGGCTCTCCGGATTTGTGGCGAACAGCCATGCGGCTATAAAAGTTATCCGTCTAAGCCTAACTCGTCACTGCCGGCGCTTGCCTCGGTTGATCAGAACTCAAACCTATTATCTGATTGTTGTGAGCCTTGCCCCAACCCAAGTCTCCGCGAACGGAAGGTATGTGACCCCCTTTCCATGGTTATCTGTTTTGATAGAGGCTGTTATTGCATCAGTTCAGGAAAACCATCGAACCAAGCTGCTATATCTCCTATGTTCTTTCTCCTCGTCAATCCATCCGTAAGAATCGCCCTGGCTGCCCGCGTTGCATCGACTTCCTCTTTCCTTCTACACGCCACACGGCGGGTACGCTGGTCAGCAGTCAATCATCGCCTGAGTCGGCAACTGTGTCTTCCATCTTTTCTCCGATCGGCTCCGTATCAAGTGAAAGTTCAATTTCTAGTCAAAATTCCTTCACGGATCCTCATAATTGCTCCGATCTGGTTCGGATACAGCCTCGTATCCAGGTGTCATCTCTATTAGCCGATCCCTCCGCAAGGTGTGGTCGGTGAGCTCGGCCCTTCATCAACTAATCCTTGTTTCAGGACCTATCATTTAGAAGTCATCCAACAACCGCAGCGAACTGCAGAATTTGGGAGTACCCCCCTCTCTCGCCTGCCTTTGACCCCACCAATCATTGCGCGCCTCACGGTGAGGGATTCTTCTGGAAATGCGGTTGTTCCGTGCGTAAAGAGGTTCAGTACAACTATCTATTACCAGTTTACGAGGTTTGTAAAGTGGGCCAGAGTTACCTTTTCTCATCGCACACCTCTCCTTGTTCAGCGGTGACGGCTCAACTGCCCTCGACGTCGGTTCTCCCATCGGCCCTGGTCATCCTCCGCCCATACTATACGGCAACTTAGTATCATCGATCGATCAGTTAGAGGACTTGCAAGGAAACATGGGCTTGTTCTTTGTGTTTCCCGATGTTAGCATTCGATACCGTGGCCAGTTTCAGCTAGGCATAATTGCCATGAAGATTTCTAGGCCAGTCATCAAATAAACTCTCTGGACACAAAGTTTCTTCTGACAAACACTTTTCTTACAGATCCGACACTTTCGGAGCTATGAGCATAGCCGAAGAGGGCACGCTTGTCGCTGAGGCCCGAACTCAGTCATTTGATGTACTTCCTTACCATGAATATACTGCGATCCGTAAGTACACAGCCTCTGTTTTTCCGTGCTTTCAAGACCTCTTACGGATGTACGCTCTTTCACAAAGCCCGAACGCGCCTAACGAATTCCTTCGTCCGTCAAGGCGCCAGGATGTTTTCATTTCTGACAATCAATCCCTGAGGATGAAGCGCGTCCTCGCTTCTGCCATCTGCTTCTCGCAATCGCTCGAAGGGGCGTAGGCGAATGTGCCCCGCCTTTCTCTGTCATTGACAACACATACATGCATATCGGCGTACAATATAGCCAAGTGCTCTCTCTTCGTTCCATATGCACCAAACAGAAAGTTTCCCTTGTATAAAACAAGAAGAAGATAGACTTAGAGGGTTCTAATGATGATATATTCTCCTTCGCTCTCCTTCCGCAGTCCCTCGACCTTCGCTTGCTGCCGTATTGGGACACGAAAGCCCCGGTATCCGCCACGGTCACTTTGTTGATAACTTCCAGTTGCAACTCGTCTGCGAGATGCAGCCCCGTAGCGAGAGACCATTAAAATCGGCCGATGAAGGAGTGGGAGGAAGAGGTTAACCTTTTCAAAGTAGTAGCACGTAAGGGAGGTGAGAAGGTTGGGAGGAGGGAAGGAATATATGCAGCTTTTTCAACTTTGTTGGCGATGTGTTCCCACTGTATGGTGCAGGGGTGGGCAATGAGTGGGGAGCAGATACCAGTCAGAGAAAAGCTCACAGGACACAGGACCAAAAGTCTTGCCTGAGAGAGTTGAAAAAAGGTAACGGGGAGTCTTTCTGTCACGTCGTCGGTTGCGCAAGGTGTTGCGGCATTGACACGTCGGATAACGGTGGCGAAAAGGTCGTAGGGGTTGGATTGTTCGACGGGGGAGGTCGAGATCGAGGTGCCGTTGATGGGCCAGTTGTCGACTTCGCTGACAGCAAGCTCCTTGACTGATTCATGCGGGATGGACAGAAGCGGATTCGAACCTATTGGAGGAGGTTCTCGGTCGCCACTTCAGTCGTTTAACGTATCTATACGATGATAGCGTTGAGATTAGATTTCTGACGACGTAAAGTGCAACGCACTCTTTCAGATGTTCAGATTTCTAGACGGATGGGACAACGAGTCGGGACAGAAAACATGACAACGGACTTTTGCTGCTTCGACATAGGGTTCAATCGAAATCGTTCGTGGCGCAGTTGAAACACTCGTTTCGCAACCACTGTTTTTCGTGGCTCGCCCGGGCTCAGGTGAGAGTCTATCAGACGGGAACGCCGGCCGTGCTTACATCGAACTGATGTCGTCAGAATTGAATAGGCTAAGGAAAGAGGGGAACGGTGCATTACTTTTCCGCCTCCTCCGGGTATCGCAGGCCCCTTGAAATATTTTTTTCAAAACTGGGTTCTCGTCGGCGCATTCCTCGTTGGATGACATAGATAAATGGAGAGGGGGGAGAAATATACAACATGACCAGCCGAGCCGGTGTATGGCAATTTGACTTTGTGGAAAGCGGTCGATTGACCAGTTTCGATGGAAGGCGTCCTTTACGAGTACGAAGAACAAGTGACGAGATGAAATAAGGATTCAACGTCAACATTTGTTCAATACATTGCGCCTCGATGTCATATCGATACATGAACGTAATCAACTGCAAGGCTACTATGGTTGTGGACTTCTCTGGTTGAAAGAGGTGCCAGTAATGTGGATACTTGGTCGGAAGTTGGTCGGAAGTTCATCTTCACTTTATCGACCAAGTTAGAATTGATTAAAATGTTTTGTAGTCGCTGGATAGAGTACACACGGACACCATAAGATGTTCAAGCTGTGAGTCCGTATCTAAGAAAAGGTTTTGTAGATCTAGGAAAGGTCAAATATGAATGCCTTCTGAAAGAAGGGGTTTGGATAAGAAATGGTGGTTTGGGGGGGGTTTTTGGCTTTCGAGTCCTTTGGGTTGTGATCCAAACACATGGAGGGTCACCTCTTTTACCACCACCATCCGACCGTGGGAAAACCCCGTTCCTGCTCAAGGTCGTGCATACCCTACCGAACAACTCAACACTAATCGACATCGCCTTCCATCGGGCCCTCGTTTCGGCTCGGGTCACCATCCCTTCCTACTTTCCACCGACACTCTTTCTTTATCGGCGCAGATCGCGACCTAGGCGCGGCCGGCCACCTTCATCAGGAAAACGGCATCTCATCTTGATCTCATCTTATCCTGTCTTGGCATGCCAAGACATGTCACACAGCTTATCCAGAGTCTTGCTGGCTACTTATCCCTGTCTAAGTCACTGGCAAGACTCCAGATAAGCTGCATGGTATGTCTTGGCATGCCAAGACAGGATAAGACAAAATGCTGTTTTCCTGATGTTTCAGCACATACTGGTGCTCGTTTCAAGTTCTTTGACGATCTACGATGGACTCTCCTCAGGCTAGGTTGAGTGGGTGCAAGGTTGTAGCTGTCCTCTGCTTTGCGCAGAGCCACTTCGGTGGTGCGGTATACAGGACTAAACTGGTAGGGGTGATGGGGAGACTATGTCGACAAGGGCCGGCAGCTGCTAGCTGGCTTACCCATGTCTCAACTGTTGAAGTTCCACCTGGGCGCTAGCCACAGGTGTACTGAGCAACATAGCTACAGTGGAAGTACTCTACGATACCGCTATGGTCACTTACATGGTTTGGAGGGGTAAGGCTGGTGAGAGCGGTTGAGGCTGGTAAGAGCGATGGAGCTGGTTAAGAGTCAAGAGACAACTTATTGATATTGACAGTTTCCTGGTCTTATATACCGTACTACTGTTTGTACCAACCAAACAAGTATGTAATCGAAGATGTGTAAAGGTCACGTGATGTAATCTAATCTAATCTAATCTATGTGATGGAAAAGTTTCAACACCCCCCCATATTTAGTACATACTTCTAAATACATCTTACTTTTTCCCATATAGGTACTCTTTCTTCGTCTAGTTTTTAAGTAATCCAAAGTACGGGATAAACTTGTTGAAGAGGATTTTCCCCAGATTCTTAGTTAAAAGGTCTGCAGGGTTATTCACTCCTTCAATGAATTCGACCGTAATAATGCCTTCAGATACTTTTTCTCTGACAAAGTGAAATCGCACGTCGATGTGCTTGGACCGCTTTTCAGTTACAGGGTTGGATGCGATAAAGACGGAGCCATTGTTATCTCCATAGATCGGGACTGATCCGATCTGCATCCCAAGTTCAGCAAGCATGCTTCTAAGCCATGTCACTGCGCGACTGCAATCTGATAGCGCCATGTATTCTGCTTCCGTGGAAGAGAGGGCAATGGTTTTCTGTGCTGACGAAACCCATGTTACTGCTCCAGATGCCAGTGATATGAAGTAACCAGTGGTGGATTTCCTGGTGTTTTCATCTGATGCCCAATCGGAGTCTGTAAATGCGTAGATTCCTTTCCCAGAATCGCCATCGTACATGATCGCGTAATCTTTTGTTGCCTTCAAATACCTGCAAATATCCCTAGCCACTTCTAAATGGCGTTTGGTAGGGTTTGCGGAAAATTGGGACATTTTGATCACGGCGAAACAAATGTCGGGTCTTGTCCCGATCATTAAGTACAATAGTGACCCGATGACGGATTGGTACTTGGATCTGAGTTCCACATTGGGTTCATCCTCAGACTTCATGGGTTTGTAGCCCGTCGGGAGTGGGGTATGGGTGGCATTGGATTCGCTCATCCCCATACGCGCGAGAATTTTCTCAAGGTAAGGTACTTGATCAATGAAGATCTTCTTCCCACGTTGCCTTATTTGGATTGAGAGAAATTCCTTTGGTTCCCCATCGGGCACTAGGTGACCTAGGTCCCTACATTCCCATGTTGTCATGAAAGCCTTTTTCTTCTCTAGCGTGTATTCCCGGTTTGTGCCGAGAAAAGCAGAGTTGTCGACATAGATGACGGCAATTACAATTTCCCCGTTGGTACTTTTGTGAATGAACACTCCCACATCGGAGTGAAGCCGGACAAAGCCGAGTTTTTTCATGGAGGAATCAAGTTCTCTCCACCAGGCTAATGCGGCCTGCTTAAGTCCATATAGGGCTTTGTATAGTCGGTACACGAGGTGTTCTTTCCCTTTTACTATGTAGCCCTCAGGCTGTCGCATGTAGATTACCTCAAGGAGCGTTCCATAGAGGAAGGCTGATGAGACGTCCAAGAGTGTCATGAACCACCCTTCAAGGGCTGTCAATGCCAGTATTAGTCGGACGGTTTCATATCTCACGACTGGTGAGAAGATCTGATCAAAGTCGATCCCTTCTACCTGTGAAAAGCCTTTTGCGACGAGGCGTGCTTTCAGGCGCCCGTCGGACTTTTCGTTGTAAACCCATTTGTTCCTTAGAGCTTTCCTTCCTGCAGGCAGGGGTACTAGCTCCGTGATCACCCCGCGGCGTTTGAGCATGTCTAGCTCTTTACGTTCAGCCGCATACCAGTCTTCTTTATTTGGAAGAGGGTATATGTCTTTATGGGACATTTCAACGATGCCAACTTGGACTGATATTGCCTCCATCAGGAGGTCATTCATCCATGCCGTTTGACCGCCCAATCTCCGTCTTCGATCTAATTTTTCAAGATCAGACGCTGGAGTGTCTTCCCCATAGATGCTTCCTGGCATCTTCCGAACTCGTCGTTCCCTGATCGGTCGATCTGGTACTTGCTCGGGTTCCGGAGTGGGTACTCGCGGTTCGTCATCAGGCTCACTGGCAGGCAGTTCGTTGTCTGATTCAGGTTGATTCTGTTCAATGGGAACTGGGTCGTGAGGTGTTTCGTTATGACTATCGTCGTCATTGCTGCCGGGGATGAGATCCTCAAACTCATCAGCTGGCTCTGGGTTTTCCATTTCTGGATGGTTTTCTGGCAAAGGGTCGATGTGGCATCTAGGGTACTTGCTCTCATCAAAGATCGCTTTCCCACCCATGAAAATCGTATTAGTCTCAGGATCCATAAAGCGGTATCCTTTGACTCCTGGTTTCGATCCAAGATAAATCATCAATCGTGATCTGGATTCCAGGGAGTTTTTCCGTTTCTCTTTTGGGATATATACATATGCCTGGCATCCGAAGACTCTGACACTTGACATGTCGGGGATCTCATTAGTCATCCTGAAGTAAGGGGTTTTCCATTCAAGACGCTGCATGGGGGTTCTGTTGTAGAGGAACGCTGCATGTTCCAAACAGAATTCCCACCACATAGGTGGTAGACACGCGTCGAAGCGCAAAGCTTGAGATTTTTCCCATAGAGTTCGATTGATCCTTTCTGCTCTACCATTCTGCTGATGCTGATATGGGAGCGTGATATCGATCAGAATTCCATGGTCGGCAAGTACATCCTTGTATTCGTCGAACTCTCCACCTCCATCAACTCGCCACTTTTTAGGGGTAGCAGCGAACTGATTCTGGATCATCGCAAGAAATTGTCTTAGTGCCGTGATGGCATCAGACTTCTTTCTAAGCAAGACGATCCAGACGTGGGATGAGAAGTCGTCCAAAAACGTAAGGAAATATTTGTATTTGTGATAGGATGCCGTGGATATCTGTTTGAGATCAGAATGGATAAGATCGAAGGTTTTGGTTGCTCTTGTCATCGAATTGGGGTATGATTGATTCGGCATTTTCCCTTTGAGGCAACCTGTACAACTTTCCTGTGATTTCTCACGTACTAGTGTCTTAGGTACCCCTTTGGTACTGGTGGGAATCTTTCGAAGTGCTTGATCATTTGGGTGACCAAGACGCTTATGCCAGGTTTCGACAGTGATTTCGCTGGAGATCGCGTGGATTTGGTCATGGCGTATTTCAGTGTCTAACCAATAAATGGTTTGTCTGAGAATGTGAGGCGAGAACTGTATTTTGTTCTGTCCTTTGGAGATGTTGATTTCCCCGCGCATTCCATCTACTTTGTAACCGTGATTAAGGAAGACGCCTAGGGACAATAGGTGTGTGTCCATGTCCGGAATGTAGAATACAGGTTGGAGAAGATGGGTTTTTACTTCCCCATTTAGGGTATGCCGTACTGGAACGGCCCCAACTCCGAGAATTTCCAGTTTCTTTCCCTTTTCAGCTGTTTGGACAAATCACTTAGCCTTGAGAGGCCTGTAGTACGCGAAGTCCTTGAACTCATGGGTAAAGTGTAACGAGGCACCGGAGTCTAAGATCCATTGTGCGCGTTCTTTCTCCTTACAGTGTGTGCATGACGCAAAGTGCTTTGTATATTTTTTATATAGATCGTTGTCAATATGATCCATACATTCTGCACTAGTACTAGCTAATATTTTACACGTCTGTAAGGAGGTGTTATTAGCTTTCCTTAATTGGTCAGATTCAGGAGAGGAAGATGACGAACCGTCAAGTTCAATAAGCCCATCTTCGAATTGGTCCGGCCCCATACGCTCGCTCTGATGGTCTATGTCCATCATCCTGAGGGAGTCATCCAAGGGCGGAGTGACTCGACGCTGCTTGGATGGTCTTTCATCTTCTTCTGGGATAATCGTATCCAGAATCCGAAGATTTGACCCTGAGGGACGAGCACCAATGTTCCGCGCGAGTTTCCTGACGTGATCATTCTTTTTCCACGCAGACGGCTTGCCCGAAGGAAGCCCGGTGTACTGGGATGGCGGCGGGTTCATTCGCTGAAGGAGCGACTGCATTCTTTGAGAGTCTGGCTGGGCGGTACTCATTGTTTTTCCGCGCCCAGTGACCGTAGTGAAGGATGGTGGCGGAAGAGGAGGGAAGTGGATGGCAGGAGCAACAAACTCAACCGTTTCTTCCACATGGTCGGATGTGTTATCCGCAGTGTTGGCGCTTTTCTTCTGGTTGCGCCAGCGTCCTTTTCCCTTCTTCTTTTCAGAAGCGGTACTCGGGTCGGTCGAGTTAGGCTGCTCGTCAGCGTCATTCTGCGAGGTACTCGGCTTTTGCTGCTTTTCCCATTTGGGGTCCTGTCCCTTGCGCTTTGTCCCGGAAATTTTCTTGGCCTGCTCATTGGACGCACGAGTAGACCCGATCGAGTACTTGCGCCGGTATTCAGAGATGATGCTTTCGGAGACGGCTTTGTAGGTGAAATCATCGGCGTCGTAGACCTGGAAGAGAGCAGTAGAGAGTGACGACCAGGCGTCGGGAATCGCGTTGGCCAGGATCATTGCCTGCATCAGATCGGGAACGTCGAAGTTCGAATCGGCGAGCCGAGCGAAAAGGGATCCCAGGCGCTCAATTTCGGGCACGGGGTCGCGTCCAGACAGTTTGTATGTGGCGGCGGCCTTGAAGTCGCCGAAGATGATGGCTGGGGATACCTTGGAATAGGCATCTTTTAACGCTGCCCATGCTTCAAGGGCCGAGGTGCTGTCCTTGATGTGGCGCCTGATCGGCTCGGAGACCTTCAGGCGTATCGCCCCGAGAGCTACGTCGTCGTCCCTGATCCAGGCTTTCTCTTCTTTGCGGAAGCCGGGCTGGTCGACCGTGGCAACCAGCACAGGGGGAGCCGCAGCAGTGGCTCCAGGGGTGGAGACCGTGGTGGTGAAATTGGCGATGACAGGGCGGACGATGTCGCCGGAAACAATGCGCCAAACTCCTTGATGGAGGAGGTAGGACTTCATCCTTTCGGCCCAGCTTTGGTAGTCGATGCCGTCAAAGGTGGTGATGGTGTCCATGGCGGAGCGAGAGGTAGACATTTGTGAATGAATCTAAAAAGGGTTCTCAATCAGTGATGTGTTATGAATATGATTCGAGAAAACAATTGAATGATTCCTTATGACATGTTCCCTTCAGGAATAGCGGTCATGGGAAAACCCTTTATATGTCAGAAACGTATAAGGTGCGATCAACGTTTCCACATGGAGTGTACTATGTCAATCCCCTTAGGGACGCCTCATGACAGGTACTTGTTGTAATGACGTTCCCAGGTTCATATGTGAAGAAGTAAGACTCAGAACCTAGATCTTTTGATCGGTTCTTTGCCAACCAGGGTAGAGTGGGCAGGTACTCGCTGTTGCCAGCGTTTCCCAAGTCCCTCTGCTATCCGGGGCCCATAACCTGTTGAAGTTCCACCTGGGCGCTAGCCACAGGTGTACTGAGCAACATAGCTACAGTGGAAGTACTCTACGATACCGCTATGGTCACTTACATGGTTTGGAGGGGTAAGGCTGGTGAGAGCGGTTGAGGCTGGTAAGAGCGATGGAGCTGGTTAAGAGTCAAGAGACAACTTATTGATATTGACAGTTTCCTGGTCTTATATACCGTACTACTGTTTGTACCAACCAAACAAGTATGTAATCAAAGATGTGTAAAGGTCACGTGATGTAATCTAATCTAATCTAATCTATGTGATGGAAAAGTTTCAACATCAACGCCGGGAACCCCCTGAAGAAGGACTACACCCGACATTGCGTAACAACGCTTTGCGCAACAATGCCTAGAAGTGGTGGGCAAGACGAAGTTTAGGATCTAGAGCGAGGAGTGAGGGTTAGAGGTATGATGCAATACTCTTGGACACTTCTCTATCGGGATTGCGGGTTTTGTACTGGTTTCCGGTGCATTGATGATTCGGCGTCAGGCTTGCCTGAGGTGCAGAGGAGTGCGATATGGGAGGTTAGGGTTACCTACTGCGTTGGGAGAAGGATCACTCCTTTGATTGACCAAGACTCCTGGGGCGCCGGGAGGGGCGGCAGGGAGGTTTTTATACCAGCATCCCCACCCATATGTCATATACTGATGGCTAGTATTTTACCGCTTTCTTGTAGTAGGTACTCTTTGGTGCCCGCGGACTGTGATCGGGCGCCGCGCATTATAATTGAGGTTTTAAAAAATAAAAATAAATAATAAAAAACACATGGAGGGTCACGTGATCGGGAGCACATATATTTTGGACACACGGAAAGATGTGTTGGCCAAAAGGGAAGGACTCAGAGGAGAGAAAGCCAAAACCCAGAGCGCCAGGGAGCCGGATTCGGAAATGTCGGATGTCCAAATCGGGAAACACCAGGGAGAGCCCGAGCTCACAACCCAGATTTGGACATGCAAGGAGGAATCTGGCCCCAAGCTGAGTGAGGGGTCCCCAAACTGTGGGTTACTATCCTGCGAGCCTTGGCGAGTACAACTGAGATTAAATGGATTTGCAAGGCTTGCCGAGCCCAAAAACATATATGTTAGACCAGCGAGCCTTTGGCGAGCACAACAGAGATTAAATGGATTTGCGAGCCTTGGAAAGCACAAAAGCTCGCAGCAGGGGCTTGGGGGTGCAGCCCCCAATGAGCTGTGACCTGTGTGAAGCTCAACAGTTGTGAGCTTTTGCGAGCACCGCGAGCAATGCTCACTGCCGTAGCAAAGATACTTACTCTGTGAGCCTTGGTGAGCACAAAATTTGTATACAGGCAGGAGCCTGGGCGAGTGGCAAGGTTAAGAGAATAATTTCAATAAACAGAACCCTAGAAATAGGATATGGCGAGTGTTACAGCGATAGCCTACAACAACAAGTCCAAGGATCGGATCACGTGGGTTCGAACTGGTTCCACAACAAGTCCCTCAATAGGTCGACTTGGTAAATCAGCGAGTTCCTCAGAAGGACGACTCGGTTCGGGTCAAGCAGAGCTAAGTCCTCGCAAGGCACTTAGTTGGAGAGCGTTCGAAGTGATAGACAAGTAAGCGTTGTTTGCCTAGGTCAAGCTAAGGACCTCTACTCTAAGGTTACAGGTCTTATATACGTTATCCTATAGCTATAAATAAGTAGGTGCTGCGCAGGAGCTAAATAAGCCATTGGTTAGATAGATGTTTCAAGGGGCTGTGGCATAGGAGTCAGAGATAAGGCCTCAAGGCCATGAGTCAGAGATAACAAGTGAAAATGTATCTAAAAGGAGAATGGTCCGAGTCATTATGAGTCATAGCGCTGATAGAGGGGACACGTGTCCCAGGGTCGTCGGAGTGAAGTGAAACGGGGTGTGATGGGGATCAAGGGTTGAGGGGTCGCGTGATGGTGCATAGGAAAAGGGTGAAAAAGTGTAACATTACCCCCCTTTTATGCTTGAAGTCACCGGCTTCAATGTTTCAAGTTGCCATGTTGTGCACGGCGTCGTCGTCAAATTCATACTGGTCATCTCCCAGCGCTGCATATCCAAGGCCAAGGCATTCATAACTGTAATGCCCAGCCGCCTTTCTTCCGCATTTTCCACATGCAAATTGTCCGCACTGACATTCAATGTGTCCTCCGGCTCCGCATATACCGCATTTGCGGCCTTTGTCAATGTGTGGCCATCCTGCCGGACGGCGCCAAGTCTCATGCGGGGAGTGAGCGCGTCCGTGTGTGTCAATCTCATAATCAAGGTAGCCGGGTTCGTTGGTGAGATCGATGGGAGTCTGAGATGATGATCCATGTCCTAATGGAATAGACAGGATGGTGCGTGTGGTTTTTCTTCTGGAGCGCTTAACAACTCCATAGGATTTCTTCTTTCCCTTGTCGTTGGTCCTGATGTTGGAAAGACTTTGGTCGCTGGTCAAGGGCAACGTGGATTCGGGGGAAGGGGTGTTCGGGGGGTCGGGGTTTCTAATGACAAGGGGAACCGGGTCAGGAATGGGGGTTGGTTCAGGGGTGGTGGCAAGATCAGGGAGGGGAGTGGTCAGGATAGGGTTTTCTGTGGGTGGGTCGAGGAGCGTGACGTCGGGGGTGTTTGTGCGGTTATGGAACAGCCTCGCAAACTGTTGGTAGACACCTCGGTCTACGAGCGTGTCGATATGCCCCTCAATGAGTCGGGCGATGTTGGCGGTGGTATCATAGTGGAATTGGCGGAGGGTGATTAGCCCGAACAACGTGTTGACCAAAAACTGGTCGGTTTCGTCGTCAATGTGTCGTAGCACTCTGTCATTGTGCTCGGGGTTGGTCAGGAGTCTAAAGAGGTGGTGTCGGTGAAGTTCTTTGGTGGCGGTATCGAAAACAGTGGTCATGGTGAGAGAGGATGTGGGTCATTGGTTTCAAAGGTGGTGGGTTTGTTTGTAGTATCCCAGCGTTTCCTGGGCTCTTTTTGAGTTGGATTCGGGTTCCCACGTGTTATCGCTTGATGGGTATCCCATCCACTTGACCAAATACTTGTACCCTCTGCCCTGTCGCTTGTGGGTAAGGATTGCTTCTACTTCGTACTCGTGTTCTCCTTCGATCAGATCAGGAGGGGGGTTGTGGAAGTTCGGTCCGTGTGTGTCATTTTCCCGATAAGGTGTCAGCAAGGAGGCGTGGAAAACGGGGTGGATCTTCCATTGTTCAGGAAGTTTCAGCTTGTACGTCAGGGGTCCGAGTACTTCGGAAATGGTGAAGGGTCCTTCTCTTTTGGGTGCCAGTTTTCTGGAAGGGTATCCGATTCGGAGGTTCTTCCCTTCAAGCCATACCTGTTCTCCTTTTCCAAATGGAGTGAAACCTCGTGTTGATCTTTCCGCCATCATTTGACGGGCCAGTTCGTGCGCTGCCAGCGCTTCATCTCTTGCTTGTTTCAGCTCTTTGAGCCGTTCTTCTACGCTTGGCACATTTGTCTTGTCAAATGCCAATGGTATGTCTCTCGGTTCGTATCCCATCATTAGATAGAACGGGGATCGTTTCGTCGTGGAGTGGGTCCTCTGATTGTGACAGAACTCCATTGTCGAGTTATGATCGTGCCATGTTTCAGGATTGTTCGAACAGAACATTCGGAAATAAATCTCAAGTTCCTGATTTGCACGTTCCGTTTCTCCATCAGTTTGAGGGTGATAAGCCGTGCTCATCATCAGTTTGATCCCTAGGAGTCGTCCTAGTTCTCTGAAGACCTGAGAGGCGAACTGCGGTCCTCTGTCAGACAGAATCGAATCTGGGAGTCCGAATCTTCGGTACACGTGGTCCAAATAGAGCTTGGCGGTAAGGGTCGCGTCGGTGGTTTTTGTGCAAGGGATGGAAATTACCCCCTTCGTAGAACCATGGTCTACTACGACCATGATACTGTCAAACCCGTTGCTCTCGGGTAAGTCTGTGATGAAGTCGATCGTCGTCTGAGAGAATGGTCTAGCATCTTTTTGTGCTCTGATTGGCATCAATCCAGGGTTCGTGGGGTGTGTGTTGACTTTCATTTGTTGGCAGGTTGCACATCCTCCAACATAATTCTTGACAAACACGTACATTCCTGGCCACCAATAGTTTCTTCTGACCAGTTCCAGGGTTTTTAGATGTCCCGGGTGTCCGCTTGGTAGCGAGTCATGATATCGTTTCGTTATTTCCCGGCACAAAGTCTCATCTGGCGGTACGTAACATCTGTCACGGAAGAATAATATTCCGTCTTCTGTCCTCCATTCTGATAGATGGGATTTGATCGGTGGTGTCCCTGATTCTTTTAGGGCGGTGATGGCTTTTGAGAAAAGCTCATTGTTCTCGGTTGCTTTTAGGATATCCCCTTGTAGCTCAAGGTCTACTGTTTTGACAAAAATGTCATTTGGCAAAACGATAACGTCTTCGTTATCTGTGTCTTCTTCGGGTATGTGGTCTGGTCGTCGTGACAATGCATCGGATTGGATCATCTTTGATCCCGGGGTGTGTACTAGTTTGAGTTCAAACTCGGAGAGATACAATCTCCACCGTGCTTGTCGTCTGTTCAATTTCTGGGGTTCTCGGTAGTACGTCAGGTTTTTGTGATCTGATAGAACAACCGTTGGAAATGGTGACCCAAGGAGATAGTGCCTCCAAGTTTCCAGTGATCGGATAATTCCCAAAAGTTCCCGATCATAGATTTCATAGTTTCGTTCTGGCGCAGAGAACGAATGCGATATATATCCACAGGGGTGCCAGTCTCCGTTCACATCTTGTTGGCGCAGTACTGCTCCTGTCGCCCATTTGGATGCATCGGATTCTATGATGAACGGTTTGTCAGTGTTCGGCATCAACAATACCGGTGATTCCGCGAATTTGTCCTTTAATGCGTCAAATGCCGTCTGGCAGTCTTCATTCCATTCCCACTCCTGATCCTTCTTCGTCAGATCATTCAGGGGTTTGGCAATGTCCGAGTAGTGTCCAATAAACCTTGGGTAGAAGTTTCCAAATCCAAGGAAGGATCTGACTTGTTTGACAGTCGTGGGTTCTGGCCATTTTGCTATTCCCGATAACTTAACGGGGTCCATTGCGATTTCATTTTCTTTGATAATCAGTCCGAGGTATTCGCACTGTCTGACTCCAAATTCGCATTTTTCCAGGTTGAGATAGAGGTCATTTTCTATCATCTTCCTGAGTACGCGGAGCGTTCGTTCGGTGTCGATTTCGTCATTGACCGAGAAAATGAAGATGTCGTCCAAATAAATGAGCAACCATCCCTCTTCGAGTTCTTCTTTGAAGATTTCATTCATCATCGCCTGAAACGTGGGTGGCATGCCTGCCAGCCCAAAGAAGGCAACCAAGGGTTCGTACAATCCTCGATTGGTTTTGAATGCAGCCTTCCATTCATCGCCAGGTTTGATCCGTACGTTGTTGTATCCCCAACGCATGTCCAGTTTGGTAAAGACCTTTGCTCCTTTCAGTTTGTCCAACAAATCTCCGACCAGGGGCAACGGGTATGCGTTCTTCACCGTTCCCTCGTTCAATCGCCGATAGTCTTGACAGGGTCTGAGTTTATCCGAGTCCTTTTTAGCCACAAAGAAAAAAGGTGATGCCATTGGTGATTTCGAGGGTCTGATGTACCCCTTTCGAAGGTTCTCATCAAGGAATTCGTCCAATTTAGTTTGTTCTTCCGGTGACAAAGGATAAACCTTGCAGTCTTTCGGGGTGAAGTCCGGTTTTAAGTCAATTGCATGGTCCCATGGTTTATGTTCCGGTAATCTCTCAGATGCCGTTTTCTCGAACACCTTCTGATACTGACTGTACCGTTCTGGTAGTTCTTTCTTCGGTTTGTCTGTGGTGTCCGTGTTGTGTGAGAGTTTCTGGGATATCGAGGTTTTGGCTTGGATCCAAATATCCTCAATGGGTTCGTCCGTTGTGACATATGTCCTGAAGAGGTCTAGGTCATCGTCTGATTCTTCATCTATCTTTTTCAAGATAGGTCCGTTTGCCGGTAGAGCCTCCTTTTTTGGTTTAAGGGTCTCTTCATCATCAATTTCTTCTATTGTTGCGAAGATCCTCTGCTTGGGTTCTTCTTTCATCCATGCTGCAATAGCAATGGGTTTCTTGTCTTTTGACGCCAGGAGCTCGTCAAATTTCTTCCTCATGACCCCTGCCAGGGTCTTCTTGAACCTGATTGTTTCAATATCCAAGGTTCCTCTTTCCCAATTAATCTTTGGGTTGTATTGTTTCAACCATGGTAACCCCAAAATGGCGGTTTCCTTTCCAAGTCCGGTGACCAAGAACCTGATGTCGAGTTCTTTGTCATCAATCCAGATCTTCTTCCATGTACAATGGGTGATCGTCCCTTCTTTGTTCTTCGTTCCGTCCACATTGAACACACGAATGGGCTTTAGTTGTGGGATAAGCTCCATTCGGTTAGCTGTGGCGAACTTCTGATCCAAGAAGGTTCCTCCTGCTCCTGAGTCTATCAGGGCGTTTATCTTTAGTCTTTCATCGATGCTTTCTCCTTCTCCTGACATTGAAATGGGGATCGAAAAAGATTTGTCATTCATGTCGGCTACAATTACAGGTGATAGGGAGATTGAAAACTGAGCAGGGGCTGACATCGGTACAGGCCGCTTTATTGAAAACCCTGTTTCTCCATTTCGGAGATCAAGGCGTCTTGTTCCTCATTTGGTAAGTCCTTGAAAATGCCTCGGATATGGGCATATGCATCGGAAGCTTTTTTGAACGTATTGTTCGCAACCGGGGTCTTTCCTCCTTTGTGTGCATCAGCACGATGTCCTGCCTGGTGGCAGACGAAGCACAACCCTTTCTTGAAGTGGTCGTCTCTTTCTTCGGCGGTCAGTCGGTCAATGTCCATGGCGTTAGGATCTGGGGCGTAATGCGTGTTTCGGGGTGCGGGGTTATAGTTCACTTTGAACTTTTTCTTTCCCCCATCGGGTCTAAGTCTTAGAGCCACTGCCTTGGCCCTTCTCCACTGGTTGTCCAATCTGGACGCCGTGGTGTACCATTCTTCCATTGTTCCTGGGACCTTATCAAGGCCCAAGATCTTATCTCGGAGCGCGTGTGGCAACGCCTCCATGAAGTAGTCTTTCAGAGACCGATCGTCTTTGATTAGACTTTCTGAAGCCCATAGTTTGAACTTCTCCACATATTCGTCGGCTGTTATGCCTTCCATTTTTTGCGTTTTCATCATGGTCAATGCATCTCCTTCTTTGTCAACTGGGGAAAACGATTTCCTCAGTTTCTCGATGAACTCCGCATATTTCGGGTACACGGATACTCCGGTGATGGAAATATCTCTGTGCCAGGACTCTTTCCAAGGTCCGGCCGTTCCTCCTTTCATGTACGAGACGGTGAAGAGGATCTTCTTCTTGTCGGAGTTGTAAATGTCATCGTTCATCTCCAGGTATAGGTTTGCGTCAAACAAAAATTCAGATAGTTTCCTTCTATCTCCATTGAAGATCGCCGGCGGGCTGATCTTGATTTCCTTTTCTGGGGTCCTTACTTGAGAAGCCATTTCTACAAGTGGAGTCTTTGGGGTGTCTGGGGTCGGTCTGGGTGCAGCAACAGCAACAGCTGGCGGCGGTGGGTTTCGTCTCGGAGAGAGGTAAGAGGGTGATGTGGGGTTGACTGGTACGAAAGAGGAGGTTACTCTTCTGTACGGTGTCGGCGGTGGTCGTGGTGTGATAGGTGCGTCAACGAACTCCTGTTCGTCTTCTGAGTCGGACGGGACTCCAAAGGTGGATCGTCGGGGAGGAATCTTTGCGTCTAAAACTGCAGTGGGTTGACGACGTTGATCAGCTTGACCTTTTGTTACGGCGATAGCCTACAACAACAAGTCCAAGGATCGGATCACGTGGGTTCGAACTGGTTCCACAACAAGTCCCTCAATAGGTCGACTTGGTAAATCAGCGAGTTCCTCAGAAGGACGACTCGGTTCGGGTCAAGCAGAGCTAAGTCCTCGCAAGGCACTTAGTTGGAGAGCGTTCGAAGTGATAGACAAGTAAGCGTTGTTTGCCTAGGTCAAGCTAAGGACCTCTACTCTAAGGTTACAGGTCTTATATACGTTATCCTATAGCTATAAATAAGTAGGTGCTGCGCAGGAGCTAAATAAGCCATTGGTTAGATAGATGTTTCAAGGGGCTGTGGCATAGGAGTCAGAGATAAGGCCTCAAGGCCATGAGTCAGAGATAACAAGTGAAAATGTATCTACCTGTATAAGGAGAATGGTCCGAGTCATTATGAGTCATAGCGCTGATAGAGGGGACACGTGTCCCAGGGTCGTCGGAGTGAAGTGAAACGGGGTGTGATGGGGATCAAGGGTTGAGGGGTCGCGTGATGGTGCATAGGAAAAGGGTGAAAAAGTGTAACACAAACAATGTGATTGTATTTAACTAGTGTCAATCTAGGGAATTGATGTTGTGTAAAAAGGTACAAGGAATTGCATGACATATATGGAAGTCTTCAAAAACCGATATGAGATGATCTAAATGAGATTTTTTGTACGTGCGAGAAGTAGAGAGTGGGATAATCTCCTCCATGCATCGCCAGTAAAGGAGGAACACAAGTGAGGTCCAGCTGCCTGTAGCCGCGACAACATCAGGGTTAACACCGGCAAGCAGCAGCTCCACTGCCCCACCAATGCAGAAGCTGTGGCCAGGACGTGCTCCAGGCCTGCCGACTTCCAGATTGAATCACAAAATTTGAGGAATGTTGCCTTGACCATGCTAATTCAGACACCAGTGTCCTACTGGTAGGCGAAAAAGGACAGTCCTGGGGGATGATCCTTGTTGACGACATTGCAGTGATTGAAAAGAGCCTGCACCGGGCAGACAAGGTCATCTCGGCGGGCCGTGAGGATGATCTGCGCACCCTCTTTGTGGGTGGTCTTTGTCCAGGGGATGTGGAAGGTGGCTGACCAAGTGCTGTCGCGTAAGGTAGAAAAACGCACAGGGGATGACACGAGGATGTGGAATTTGGGATCTAAGGTGGGGTTGGAGGGTATAGTAAGTTCGCTGAGATGATGGCAACCAAACAATGCAGCAAGGGCTATCGCCCATACCGCAGTGTGGAAAGAGATGGAGAGGTTGAGGGCACGGCGGAGGACAAGGAGATAGTGTTTGAGGGTTCAGTCCAGTCTGGTTTTTTGACCAAAAAATTGATGAACTGGAGACTGGCAGTTCATTTTTTTTTCTCAAAGTCTGAAAAAACTGGACTGGACTGGTAAAGACTGGTTTAAACCAGTTTAAACTGGTAAAATCCTCAACCATTTATAAACCTACCAAAAGCCTGTTTTTTCAATCAAAAACTTGAAAATATACTCAATTTGTTATCAATAATATGTTTCTCAAGCATTTTGGATATAAACTCTTGTAAAAATGATTGAAAACTGTATAAAAAATCATCTTTGCCCATAAAAGTACAGTTTTTGAATGAATATATGGTCAAAAACTGGAACCAGTTCATATTTTTCAGACCCAAAACTAGAACTGGGGGTGAACCAGTTCAATTTTTTTTCCAAATTTGGAGAGACTGGAGACTGGTTGAGCTCAAAATCAGTGAGACCTGAACTGCCAGTTCAGGTCTCTTCCAGTCCAGTTCAGGTTCATTTTCCAGTTCATAAGACTGAACCCTCAAACACTACAAGGAGATGCTCCATGGAGATGGGAGCACGGAGGGACATTTGTAACGGGTGCCGTTGCGCTTTGCGGATATGCGGCACATGGAAACCCAGCCATTGTCACCATCATCAGGAAAACAGCAGTTTGTCTTATCCTGTCTTGGCATGCCAAGACATACCATGCA
The DNA here is from genome assembly GCA_963565915.1 of Entoloma clypeatum. Lineage (NCBI taxonomy): Eukaryota > Fungi > Basidiomycota > Agaricomycetes > Agaricales > Entolomataceae > Entoloma > Entoloma clypeatum. The sequence goes on along the minus strand of OY751488.1, from coordinate 2,550,003 downwards.
GCTTATCTGGAGTCTTGCCAGTGACTTAGACAGGGATAAGTAGCCAGCAAGACTCTGGATAAGCTGTGTGACATGTCTTGGCATGCCAAGACAGGATAAGATGAGATCAAGATGAGATGCCGTTTTCCTGATGATACCATGGGGCACGATTGACAACGTGCCAAGCTCGAATCCAGCCATCCATCCCTTGACCATGTTTCCTGCGACCTTGCCTCGGTGCTCGCTGATGAAGGCACATAGAAGGGGCCATGCAGTGGGCATGTGATGAGTCTCCGGGACATTCCATCAGTCGCAGAACTGGGTAAAGCGAAGGATACCAGCACCATAAGTACCCTTGGTGTTCGGAGCATAAAAGGAACAGATGGACATGTGTATGGCATTGACAAGGTCAGCAGGCAGTTGTGCTTCAAGCTCACGGTCCGCATCCAGGCCATATGGGGAGCACCATGCAAAAAGGTGATCAACCGCTGCGGCTGCTGGTGAAACGAGCTGGAGGCGATAGACGAGCCACGCCGGGGCCGTCTCACGGAAGTACGGGGGGCTGACTCTCGACCATTCGCACTGGAAGAGGTGGTGAACACACCTGGGAAACACAAATTGGGTGATGGTGGGGGGTCAGATGGGCAGAGGGCAAAAGATGAACAAAGGGTGGGAGGAGCAGCTGGTGGGGCTGTGCATTGATCAACATCAGGGTCATCCCTCAGGGAAGGATGGCCACTGCCTGGCAAAGGCCTTGCGAAAAGAGAACTGCGGAATTCCGGAGGCTCTTGTGTAGGGACTAGTGTTGCCACAACTCGGCTAGCCGAACCACGGCTCAGAAAGTCGGGACTCCAAAAGCCACGGCTCCAAAAGCCGCGGCTGAGGGTCTTTCTCAGCTCGGACCGGCTGAACGTGGTGCGAGTCGATGAAAAATGCCCCCGAATGGGGGACTTACTATTCTTTTGACTATTTTAAATACTCACTGTTAGTCTGTATATATATGTATATATTAGGCCTGGGGACACAAAATCCGGCTATGCTGATGGGACGACGCAAGCGCGTGCCCCACTGATCTCGCATGTCCTGCGGTGTTGACCCACTGCTCGCATGCCTCTGGTGCAGTGCTTTGTACGCGCCAAGCCATGCTCGCATGCCCCACCATTCTGTCGTGTTTCATCAGTGGTTTGCCGTGATGTGAAGGGTGTGCCGCTTGTCTCACCCGCCGTTTCCCGCTGTTACGGACTCTACGGTATGCGGACGACATCATCATTCTTACTTATCGGCCCAGCTCGGCGCCCTCTTACGAATACATTATGTCGCAACATCTATTTCCATTCCCTTCGCTACTGCTCTGACTCATTCCGCAGTAGCTTTACTCAGCTCCGCAGTATGTATGACTCATTGTACATAGCCTTCCGCAGTCGCCTTACTCAGGCGCACTGCCTTCCGCAGTACTGACTCATCCGCTACCGCCTATAGTCAGTACCTATATAAACCTCTTGTACTGTAGTAGATTCCCTAGATTTAGCAATCACATTGCTCTTCGCCTTTCCACTTTCATGCATACTCTGCCCGAACCTTGGAATGGTTTGTTAAGCATAACAAGTTGCTAAATCTCGTTAGGTTCGCCCAGGGCGAAGAGAGCAACTACCAGACGAGTCAAGACGTCGCGCTTCTTTGAAGATTTCACCAGTAACCCATTCGCCTCACCAGAAGCCCGACAGGAGGAGCTAAGTCCTCGAGACAGTATCGATTTTACACTCATCCAGCAGTACATCGAATCGGAGATCCATCGCATCCTACAGCAGGTGCTTGACGAAGAACTAGACAACGACGAGCATCGCCCCCACAGCGAGATAGCAGAGAGCATCCATCTTGCTCGACAACACCAGATCACGCGTTACAACGCCCGACAGAACAAACTCGAAAGCTTTCGCATTCAAGAAGGACCTCAGACAGGTCGGATCACAGAGATCAGAGAGTTTATCGGTGTCCAGACAACCGTTATCAGAAGATTGATTAGGACGCTCACATCGAGACGTCCCAGAGCCGCATCATCACGTCGTACTCGAAGCAACAGATCTACGCCCACTTTACAACCACCGAACAACAGACCAAGTACGGTCGTTGGGCACGAAACGAGAGACTTGACCCCTTCTCACAACCGACAGACGCACAGGAACAGAGATTCCTTAGAGACCTACAGAGGAAATACCCCGAACGTTTTGCCACCGATTCCGCCGACGAGTCCCCTGACGAATTTGCTTTTGACTCCGCGCAGTCAGATATCGAACAGACGCCTAGAACAGGGACTCATTTTCAACCCTTACCTGTATCCCGAACCCCATCTTCATCCCAACAACCCGACCCCTCTCCTTCTCCGCAGACTCTAGACATGGCAGAAGCTCCGGCAGTACAAACGATGGATACATCCAAGATCATCAAGGATCCTGGGATGTTCAAGGACAGACACACCTTTGACGAGTGGTGGAAAGCCACTAAACTATACATCAGGTTCCAAAAGAGCCTAACAGATGATCAGAAGATTCTTGCGGTACTATCTCGCATGATGGAAGGGTCCGGCAGGCACTGGGCCAGTAACAAGTTAGACGCTCTTGCCGTTGACAACGAGAACATCACCTGGCTAGGATTCTCCGATGATATCGCCACACGATTCTCTATCGCCAACAAATCAGTCGCTGCCAAAGCAAGACTCGAAGTCCTGAGACAAGAGAAACGCACCGTGGACGAATTCTTAGATGAATTTGAAGAGCTCTTGAAGCTGTCAAACCTTGGTGAAGAGACTGGGAAATACATCCTAGAAAAGAACGTCAACTGCAGAATCTCTGAACAAGTGGCTAGTGATGCCAAGACGTACTCCGAGTACGCAAAGGAGATCCGAAACAAGGGACGACAGATGGAAGGACATGCAATGGTCATCCGAGGTGGCGGCAACATGCGCACCGGATCGGGTACCACTTATGGTGGTCAAGGCAAGGCCATGGAGATCGACAAAGCAGGAGTGGCCCGTTGCTACAACTGTCAACGCTTCGGTCACCTCGCTAAAGACTGCAGCGCTCCAAAGAAGAAAGATGGTTGCAAGTGTTTCAACTGCGACCAAGAAGGCCATATTGCGCGCAACTGCCGCAAGCCGAAGAAGAACTCCGGAAGGGTTAGGAAGGTGTCTGAGGAAGATGCCGAGAATGATGAAACCACAATCTTAGAAGCCGACGAGAAGGATTTTCCCGAAGGGTCCGATTAAACGACGCTAAGTCGCGACCCTTATCTAACAAACGGACTTGCTTGCCTTGTATGACTGCAGACAATAGAACCTATGTCATCCCTGCCAAGCAAGCCGCTGCGTCGACTAAGATTGTAAAGGGAGACAAACCTCCGAAACGACGAGAGATCAGGCTGTTAGCTCAGCTCAAAACACGACGAGGACCAAAGGTCATTCGACCTGAGGTTGATAGCGGATGTGAACGCACATGCATTCATCCCAGAATAGTATGCGAACAGAACCTCCCCACGCGAGGAATACCGCCCATAGCAATTCTAAATGCGGATGGATCACCAAATCGACAACAAAAAGCGAATCAACTTGCCGAAGTCAAGCTGGATCTGGGAACACATCAGGAAACCATGGAAGCAATGGTACTGGACATTGGGAGAACAGACATGCTCTTGGGACATGACTGGTTGGTACACCACAATCCTACAATCAATTGGACAACCGGCGCTGTAACGTTCAACCGATGCCCAACAACATGCCGAACCAAACATTCGGAATTCAGGATTAACCTTGATGGTCGCAAACACCGGGTTCGCATGGTTGAGGTGCGCGACAAAGATGCACCCAAGAAGTCGGATCAGAAATGGAAGCCTGGAGACCCTATATTGGAAGCTGTCACTCCCACACCACCTCCCACAACCAAACGACCCTCATATGTTGACCGGTTTACTCACCTCTTCGAGAAGGAGAACTTTGATAAGATCCCGAAGGAAAGGGAATGGGACCATGGTATTGAACTTACACCGGACGCACCAAAGGAACTAGGGGGAAACACATATCCCATGACACAAAAGGAACAAGAGGAATTGGACGCATTCATTGACGAGGGTCTAGCAACTGGAAAGATCCGCCCGTCCAAATCTCCTTATGCTTCCCCTTGTTTCTTCATCAACAAGAAGGATGGTTCCAAACGATTGGTACAAGATTACCGCATGGTCAACAAATTTACGGTCAAAGACAAGTTCCCACTCCCACGCATCTCCGATCTCTTGGACGTGCTGAAAGATGCAGTCTACTTCAATAAGATGGACATCATGTGGGGTTACAACAATGTCCGGATTAAAGAAGGCGATGAATGGAAGGCTGCCTTCCTCACCAGTCGAGGATTGTTTGAACCATTGGTCATGTTTTTCGGCCTTTGCAACTCCCCGGGAACGTTCTCTCGGATGATGGCTAGTCTATTCCGGGACCAGATCCGCCGACGCATCTGCGTGATCTACATGGATGACATTGTGGTTATTGGTAAAACCAAGGAAGAACTCGCGTGAAACACCGAAGAAATTCTGCAGATCCTATTGGACAATGACTTGTTCCTGAAGGAGAAGAAGTGTTTCTGGGAAGTAACGAAATGCCCCATATTGGGATATGTCGTTGGTGAAGGACGTGTCGAGATGGAAACCGAGAAGGTAGACACAATCCGAAACTGGCGAGCACCCACATCAAAAAAGGAAGTCCAGAAATTCCTTGGATTTGCCAACTTCTATTGGCGCTTCATTGAAGGTTACTCAAACATCGCGAAACCACTTACCGCGCTCACAGGTGGCACTGCGTTTACTTGGGGACCAACAGAACAAAAGGCATTTGAAGGTCTCATACAGGCGATCACATCGGCACCAGTCTTGGCATTACCAAAACCAGATGGACAGTTCAGGGTCGAAACCGATGCATCGGGTTATGCAATTGGGGCTGTACTCTCTCAAAAACAGGACGACAAATGGCATCCTATCGTGTTCTTGTCGCGGACCATGTCCGCGGCCGAACAAAATTACGAGATATATGACAAAGAGCTCTTGGCAGCCATGGAAGCACTGAAAGATTGGAGACACTATCTGCTCGAAGCCAGGGAACGCTTTGAGATCTTAACTGATCACAAGAACCTGGAGTATTTCCGCCGTCCTCAGGACCTAAATCAATGACAAAGGCGCTGGAAGATGAAGTTACAAGACTATGACTTCGAACTATGGCATGTGCCTGGCAAGACAAATGCAAAAGCGGACATCCTGTTGCGCTTACCCTGGTATGAAACAGAACTCGAACCACAAGACAGTGACCAAATGCTCAAGGAGGGACTATTCTTGAAACGATTGGAATCAGAAGATGTGGTACAAATGAAGATGTTCATGGAGGAACAATTCTTTGAAGGGGGTGAAACATCTGATTCCATCAAGATTGGAAACGTCACAACCATCGAAAATCCATGGATCGCACGCATCAAGGGTTCAAACCGCATGGAGACAGAAGTAGCCCAGGGTCTAAAGAAGAATCCTCATTGGTATCAACAGGAAAACGGCATCACATATGCAGGCAAACGAGTCTATGTTCCACCAGACCCACAACTGCGTCAAGAACTAATGTTTGAGTCACACAATGCACCAGTGGCTGGACATCCAGGACAGTATCGGACACATGAACTCCTCACTCGCACCTACTGGTGGCCTACCATCCTGCATGATGTGAAGAAGTACGTGAAGGGTTGCGACACCTGTCAGCGCAACAAGATCAACAGACAGAAACGACATGCTCCGCTACACTGCCATGCAACACCAAGTCATCCATGGGAAGACATAGGAATTGACGTTGTGGGACCGATACCAGAATCTGATGGAAAGAATGCGATTTTGGTCATCACGGATAGACATTCGAAGATGCTTCATCTCATTCCGACAACCGTGGAATTATCGGCTGAAGGATTAGCCAAGATCTATCGGGATCAGATATGGAAGCTTCACGGAATCCCCAAGAAAATCATCAGTGACAGGGGACCACAGTTCGCCGCTAAGTTCATGGAGATACTTTGCTGCATGTTGGGAATCAAAAGGAACCTGTCCACCGCATACCATCCTCAGACTGATGGACAGGCCGAACGATCGCATCAGGAGACAGAAGTGTTCTTACGAAACTTCGTCAACCATCTGCAAGATGATTGGGCTGAATGGATCGCAATCGCCGAATTCCAGTACAATGACAAAGAGCATCAGGCGACGAAGCACACACCATTCTACCTCAACTATGGTTTACATCCTTGGAAGGGAGAACTTGTGTTGGAAGACACCAACCCGGCTGCCAACAGCTTCTTGGAAAGACTCAAACAAGCACGAGAAGAAGCCAATGCAGCGCTGAAACAGGCACAGGATCAGATGAAGAAGACAGTTGATACACGACGGAGTCCATCTCTGAACTACCGCATCGGAGACAAGGTGTGGCTGGAAGGGACTAACATCAGAACTAACCGTCCCTCAAAGAAACTTGACACACTCCGACACGGACCATTCAAGGTCCTAGAGAAGAAAGGGGCTAGCGCATACCTTCTTGATCTTCCAAAGACTTGGAAAATGATTCACCCTGTGTTTAACGAGACCCTGTTGTCACCTTACGAAACCCCGAAGTACGCCATCCAGAAGAAGAAACCAGCCCCTGATCCGATCATCGTCGAAGGACGAGAAGAGTACCATGTGTCCACAATTCTAGACTCTCGAAAGTTCCGTGGAAAGATCCAGTACCTCGTTCAGTGGGAAGGATATGACCCAGAAGAGAACACATGGGAACCTCGAGCTAATGTTCAGAACGCTCAAGACTTGATCCATGATTTCCATCGGCAGAACCCGTCTCGCCCACGATAAAAGACAGTGTTCGAATCCATAACAGTATCGACCTCATCAGTCAACCACACACCGAGTTCCCCGCTCTAGTCTTTTCCCTGCCCAATATAGCCTCCCCCTTCTTCTTCTATCTCTCAACCATCCTCACCGCCATGTCCAACACCACCGTTACCTCCACCTCCACCACCGACATCAACCCCGCCATCGCCGCCCTCATGAACGAAGCACTCTCCATGAGAGACCAAATCCATGCCCTCGAAACTTCCCTTGCCGACCTCCTCCATCGCCAGATGCATATCCGGCTTCACTCGCTGTCCAACCTCCCCATCGCCCCGAGTCCCGAGGAAAAACAAATTCTCGGAAATTACACCAGCACCCTCGTAATCGAAAATCGATGCATTCGGCTGGCTATCAAAGGTCTCGAACTCGCCGTTGCCATCAACGAGGAGTTGATATATGATTGGAGCCTCAAGGAGAGTCCAAATTGGTCCGATCCCGGCAACAACGAGGGATGGGGACAATGACTCTGTGAGGACACAGAGCTTAAAGAGGGGAACATGTTACGGACTCTACGGTATGTGGACGACGTCATCATTCTTACTTATCGGCCCGGCTCAGCGCCCTCTTACATCAGCAAATCAGACATGTGCTATGGCTGCTATGGGCACTATAGGGCACTACATTCTCAGGGATGTATGCTACAGAGCACTATGTAGCACTCTGTAGCACATGTCTGATTTGCTGATGTACGAATACATTATGTTGCAACATCTATTTCCATTCCCTTCGCTACCGCTCTGACTCATTCCGCAGTAGCTTTACTCAGCTCCGCAGTATGTATGACTCATTGTACATAGCCTTCAGCAGTCGCCTTACTCAGGCGCACTGCCTTCCGCAGTACTGACTCATCCGCTACCGCCTATAGTCAGTACCTATATAAACCTCTTGTACTGTAGTAGATTCCCTAGATTTAGCAATCACATTGCTCTTCGCCTTTCCACTTTCCTGCATACTCTGCCCGAACCTTGGAACGGTTTGTTAAGCATAACACCCGCATATCTCCCACGCGCGGTGAGCGGTTGCTCGTTTGCCTCGTCATTCCTGTGTCACATGCCATTTGTCGTGTGTGTGTAAGGGCAACCTTACAATCCAAGACTCGAACTCAGATACTTGCAAGGGAGATCCAAAGTTTAGATTGAGCAGTCTGATAAGTAATACAACACATACCTTGCAAGGGAGATCCAAAGAGAAAGTTCTAAGGATTCCCCTGCACGCTAGTTAGATAAATAGTAAAATAAGATATGAAATAAAAGATAAAACAAGACGTATGAATGATGAGTAATGATCGGGAGTAGGGATGGGGGATGAATGGAAACAAGATGAATGATAGTACCTGCGATCTGACGTGCGGAGCAGCGGATGGGCGCGGAGTTGTCGGATGCGGAGAGGTGGATAAGATGTCGGAGGCAGCGGATATGATTGGAGGACGTTGGAGATGGTGGAATAGAAAGGAAAGGAAAAGTGAAAAGTGGTTGCCCTTACATCACCCCCCCTTCAAGGCACGGCGTCTCAATGTGTCAGGCGAAACGAGTCGAATATCGCAGTGGAGATCCGACGCGGAGCTCCCGGATGACGTCGGTAGAAGTCTCGGACTAAGCGCGGAGTGTGGACATTGTCTTCTGCTTCCCAGGAATTCTCTTCGTAGCCATATCCCTTCCATTTGACCAAGAATTGAAGCTTGCCTCGATGCAGTCGACTGTCCAAGAGGTTTTCAACATCGTACTCCAATTCTTCTCCGACTACCATCGGAGGCGGAGGAGAATGGACTTGGCGGTGGAAAGGGTCGTCAGGAACTAGTGAGAGTTTGATGATGTGGAATACTGGGTGAATGCGGGACATGGAAGGGGGAAGGCGAAGTTCGTAGGCATGTGTTCCGACAGGTCGGACCACTGGGAAAGGGCCTATGTACCGATGTGCAAGTTTTTTTGTGGGTCGGGTGGTTTTGAGGTCTGATGAGTCTAAAAAGACCTTGTCCCCCGGGCGGAATGTCGGAGTGGTGCTCCGATGCTGGTTGTAGTATCGCGCCATGTCGTCCCTTGCCTTTGTCAGTGCTGCGCGAGCCTCCTCCAGAGCAGACTTCATCCGCTCGCTAAAATCCGTTACCGCCTTGATCTCTGTCTGCTTCTCACGAGGTTTGAATCCCATGCGCGGATGGCGGCCGGTGTCAATGTAGAACAGAGTTTGACATGTCGATGCGTGAACATGGTTGTTGTATGCAACTTCAGCCATCGGAAGCCATTCGTCCCAATTGTCTTGATGTTCATTGACGAATAGGCAAAGATATTGTTCCAATCCTTGATTTACCCGCTCCGTCTGTCCGTCTGACTGCGGATGGTAGGCTGTCGAGGCAGCAACCTTAATGCCAAGCAGCCTGTATAGTTCACGCGTGAACTTGGTGACAAACTGTGGTCCACGGTCAGAGACAATGGCCTCCGGTAGTCCGTGGAGTTTCCAGATGTTTTGAACATAGGAGCGTGCAGTTCCGAGTGCAGAGATGTCGGAGTGTGTTGGGATGAAGTGTCCCCGTTTCCCTACTGAGTCCACTACCACCATGATAGCGTCGTAGCCATGGGCTTCTGGTAGTTCAGTAATGAAGTCAACAGAGCTATCCGCTTCTATCTGCCACTCCTTTCCATGATCAGCTAAGACCAGGATCGGAGCGGATGTAATCCTCCGCTTCAGCTCCACAAATGCGGCCACTTCTCCCTCCTTCCAAGACCAGAGGTGCCCTTTCTTTGTGAGCTCGAAAAGAGGGCGCGCGATGTCCGAAAACCCTTCAATAAAACGGCGATAGAAGTTAGTGAATCCCAGGAAGGATTGTACTTCTCGGACGTTTGTCGGAGCGGGCCACTCCGTGACCCCCACTACCTTCACCGGATCCATCTCTACGTGTCCTTGTTCGATGATAAGGCCTAGGTATTCAATGTGTGTTTGTTCAAACTCGCATTTCTCTGGTTTTAGATAGAGTTTGTGTTCACGAAGTCGTTCCAGTACAATCTGTGTGACCCTCCGATGCTCCGCAAGGGTCTCCGTGAAGATGAGTATATTGTCAAGGTAAACACAAACTACACCTTCAGTGATAAGATCCTGAAATATCTCGTTCATCATAGTCTGGAATGTGGATGGACTATTAGTGAGGCCAAAGAACATCACCAATGGTTCATAGAGTCCGTGATTGGTCCAAAAAGCAGCCTTCCACTCGTCTCCGGGTTTTATCCACACATTGTTGTAACCCCAGCGGATGTCGAGCTTGGTGAAGTACTGAGCGCGTTGAAGTTTATTGATCAGTTCGGATATGAGCGGAAGCGGATACTTGTTTTTGATAGTTTTGGAATTGAGTGACCGATAGTCTTGTACAAGATGAAGGGAGCCATCCTTCTTCTTGATGTAGAATACCGGAGATGCCATCGGAGACTTGGAAGGGCGGATCCGACCAGTTGCAAGGTTTTCCTCCAAAAACGCGTCGAGTTCCTTCTGTTCGTTCAGAGCAAGTGGATATACCTTACAACCTGCCGGAGAGGCGTCCGGAACAAGTTCGATGGCGTGGTCCCAAGTCCGCTCTTCTGGTAAGGTGTCGAAAGAGGTCTTTGAGAATATGTCTTTGAAGTCAAACAAGTGGTCTGGTACAGAGTCGCGGAAAGATTTCGGTTTTTGGTTACTGAGGAAGGCCTCCGATAGACGTTGCGAGATATTGGATGAAGCGTGGATGAACTCCGCCTCCGTGGGTACTGTTCCAACAAAAAGGCAATCTCCCTCCTCAAACTCATCCTCTTCCTCATCATCTTCCGTTAACTCCTCCGCTTCCTCTCCTTCTGTGACATCCTCCACCCATGAGCCACGCGGAGCCTCCTCCGCTAGACCGGACATCAGAGTGGAACCCATCCGACAGGCTCAGATGCGGACTTGTTCAAACTTTCGCTCCTTCCACTCTTGGGCTGCCTCCTGGTGG